>JAWZYV010011970.1:0-425268 GCA_038373885.1 Cheiracanthium punctorium | reverse complement strand
CACTCGAGTTTTAAATAGTCGAAGTTAAACTTGGCAGCAGTGGCGGCCCGTGGTCAAAACTGTTAGTGCAGCCGGAAGCATATGAGCCCCCCCCCTTCCTCCGGACAGGAATGGAAAATCTTTGTTACTAAATTCGAAAGCTGGCGTATTAAGTCCTCACCGAGGAAAAAAAAAAATTACATAAAAAAATGTAAGAGATCCTATTTTACTTCCATAAAATGGACTTAAATTTTAACCAGCCGCTCTTATCCTCAAAATTGCGTTAATCCGTGTCTGATTCCAAGTTTCCTTAGAATTATCTTTTGTAACGATAACTTGAGAAGAAAAAAAAAAAAAAGAAAACGTACTTATTTTTTATAAGTCAAATCAATCCTCCTTTCTTTTAAACTTGCGAATCGGTCAGTGATGCCCTCATAAAAAGGCGTTGTTTTAATTCAGATTACAATAATTTTAAAAGCTCTTTAAAATTTCCAATGTTTAAAGAATTTTCTCGCTCGCCATGTCCTCTAAGTGCCAGTTCTTGCTTACTTAAAAACAATACTGCTTTGATGGGTAATTGTCCATTCATAAGCGTCTATTCAGGCTTACCTTCTTGATAAATTCAGCACTATAAAGTCGAGAGTTTGCCAAACATATATTCTCCTTACCCCCTACCTCACTTCTCGAGCCAATCAGTTCGTCAAATTCACTAGTGCAGCAAAAATCAAAAAACCTTTTTTCAGCTGCGTCTTAGCTAAAACACCCTATGCTATCCTAAGCCAGAGAAAGTGCTTACGTAGTCGTTACCATGGCAACGGTGCTGCCAATTTTCTTAACAGCGCTCTGGGCTGAACCAAAGATTTTCCCAATTGAATTGCAGAAAGATTAAAGTGCTTTTTTTCTGAATGAGCGATCCGGCCACAGTACGGAATTTTTGTTTGGTTTCTTTTTTTTTTTTTTTTTTTTTTGGAGATTTTTTTAATTTACCGTAGGAATTCCATAATTCTAATCTGAATTTAGGAAAATTAGTAGAATAAATTATTTTAAAGTATGTGCTAACAATTTCAAGTGCAGCCCGGCTGTACTTGCTGTATCCCACGAGCCGCCACAGAGAAAAGCCACAAACTGTTGTATGAAAATACAGTTCGCATAATAATGCTTCACAGAATCAAGAATTTAATAAATTACTACCAAAAGTGTTCATAGATAGCGCGGCATCTCCAGTTTTCAGCCGTGAAAGCCAAGAACATAGGGATTTTTTGTGAGTTTCAAACAGCATTGACGGTGCGGGAATATTCATTCTAGCTAAGGCGACACTGCGACTGAGAAAGCGCATTGCGTAGGGTAGTGCGACATGGGCCCGCACACGAACACAAGATTTACAATATGCAGACGTAGTGGTGCCAAGTGTTATCACCTAAGGACAACCAAAACTGCCTCATAATAAATTAAAGAAATTTATAGTGGGCAGCTGGTGGCCACGATAGCATGAAGACATAAGTAAAGGAGATGGTAAAAAAAAAAAAAAAAAAAAATTAAAGAGAACCAATCACAAGAAAAAGGGAGAAACAAAAATTATGCACGTAAAGGGGGCGTTGAACAAAATGACTCCCGGATTGGTTTGGCGGAACAAAAAAAGAGTAAAGAAGAAGAGGGGTGTTGCCCAGGAGTGGTCCGCAGAGGTGGTCGGCAAGAGAGTGTCGTGAGAGGAGTCCAGAGAGGACAGGCAGAGAGTGAGAGCATTTTGCGAGAGTGTGATGGCTAAAAAAATGGATTTGAAAAAAAAAAAAAAAAACTCCAACCAACCAACCAAGAGCTAATAAAATATTCAGCCTTCAGCTGAAATTAGTTTCCCCTCCGCTAAAGAGATTTTTTGACAGAACCTTTTAATTTGTATTGGCAGCCATGTACAGGATGTATTTGCATGTAAATCAAACGGGGAGAAACCAACCGTTCTTCCAGTGGTGTCAAGTATTTTAAACAATCCGGTATTTCGGGGAATTCGAAGCCATTGCTTATAGCTAATTGTGGTATTGTCAATTTAATCAAACAATCGTAACATGTTCTGCAAAATTTGCCAATATCACCGATATCTTTGTAAAAGAATAGTTTTATAAAGTCCGTTGTCGCTCCTTTGGACAGTAAAGTTGTTTTGGAAAGGGTTCTTATTGACTTTTTGAACCACAGTCGATCACAACAATAGCATTGGTGGATTGGACCATCAGCAACAGCTTCGAAAAATTTCTCAGCTAATTTACGAAATTCTAGTTCTTCACACCTTACATTTAGATCAGTATCTGTTCTTGGTCTTTTCGATGGTATATCTAGACAGAGTCGTAAACGTTTTCTGTCTTGTCTTCTGGATTTGGATTCCGCTTCTTGAGCACGAAAATCTGGATCTTCCCTTTTTCTTTGCATAAATAGACGGTTAATTTCACGATGACTTTCTTCCGGATTAGACAACTGGCGAGGACGGCCAGCGCGGCCTTGAACAACAGTCCCGGGTATATTCTTCTGATATTTAACGATGTAATACTGAACAGTAGAGCGTGAAATACCAAGCCTACGAGCTATTTCACACTGCGTGAGTGGTGTGTCAGAAAAATAAAGCGATATGATTTGGTCTTTAGTCTCTTGAGAAAGCACCATAGTCTCAATCAATCACGGTTAATAGCTTACTTTATTTACTACTATCAATTATCATCCACGACCTTTTTTTGTCTAGATATATTACACCTTTCAGCTACATAAATTTGTTTAGAACAAAAAAGTTATTTTTATTCTAAACTATCGTCCTGGCAACCAGCGAAAGAAAAAGAGGAAAAGAATCTTCGTTGCCATCCCCGCAAACACCTTGATGGAATATACGTAAATAATTTAATTACTTTTAATTCATAGTTATTAATACAAAACTATTCGTAAATCTTTTGTGAAAAATTGCTCGAATTTATTACTTCATCCTTTTGTAACTAACGTAAAGCTAAATGTATTTTTGCGTATACACTAAAACAATAAAGATTTTTCATGTATTTTATTGATCCATATGATGCGAATTTCAAAAGTGCATATGCTTACTTTATTTACTACTATCAATTATCATCCACGACCTTTTTTTGTCTGCCAAAAACTATTACCCTCTTTAGCGGAGGGTAAAAAATGTAAGAGATCCTATTTTACTTTTTCATAAAATGGACATAAATTTCAACCAGTCGCTCTTATCCTCAAAATTGCATTAATCAGTGTCTGATTCGAAGTTTCCTTAGAATTTTCTTTTTTAACGATAACTTGAGAAGAAAAGAAAGAAAAAAAAAAAAAAAGAAAACGTACTTATTTTTTATAAGTCAAATCAATCCTCCTTTCTTTTAAACTTGCGAATCGGTCAGTGATGCCCTCATAAAAAGGCGTTGTTTTAATTCAGATATCAATAATTTTAAAAGCTCTTTAAAATTTTCTATGTTTAAAGAATTTTTTCGCTCGCCATGTCCTCTAAATGCCAGTTCTTGCTTACTTAAAAACAATACTGCTTTGATGGGCAATTGTCCATTCATAAGCGTCTATTCAGGCTTACCTTCTTGATAAATTCAGCACTATAAAGTCGAGAGTTTTCCGAACATATATTCTCCTTACCCCCTACCTCACTTCTCGAGCCAATCAGTTCGTCAAATTCACTAGTGCAGCAAAAATCAAAAAACCTTTTTTCAGCTGCGTCTTAGCTAAAACACCCTATGCTATCCTAAGCCAGAGAAAGTGCTTACGTAGTCGTTACCATGGCAACGGTGCTGCCAATTTTCTTATCAGCGCTCTGGGCTGAACCAAAGATTTTCCCAATTGAATTGCAGGAAGATTAAAGTGCTTTTTTTCTGAATGAGCGATCCGACCACAGTACGGTTTTTTTGTTTGGTTTCTTTTTTTTTTTTTTTTTGGAGATTTTTTTAATTTACCGTAGGAATTCCATAATTCTAATCTGAATTTAGGAAAATTAGTAGAATAAATTATTTTAAAGTATGTGCTAATAATTTCAAGTGCAGCCCGGCTGTACTTGCTGTATCCCACGAGCCGCCACTGAGAAAAGCCACAAACTGTTGTATGAAAATACAGTTCGCATAATAATGCTTCACAGAATCAAGAATTTAATAAATTACTACCAAAAGTGTTCATAGATAGCGCGGCATCTCCAGTTTTCAGCCGTGAAAGCCAAGAACATAGGGATTTTTTGTGAGTTTCAAACAGCATTGACGGTGCGGGAATATTCATTCTAGCTAAGGCGACTCAAAAACAATACTGCTTTGAAGTTGCAACATTGCGTAGTGTAGTGCGACATGGGCCCGCACACGAAGACAAGATTTACGATATGCAGACGTAGTGGTGCCAGGTGTTATCACCTAAGGACAACCAAAACTGCCTCATAATAAATTAAAGAAATTTATAGTGGGCAGCTGGTGGCCACGATAGCATGAAGACATAAGTAAAGGAGGTGGTAAAAAAAAAAAAAAAGAAAAAGAAAGAGAACCAATCACAAGAAAAAGGGAGAAACAAAAATTATGCACGTAAAGGGAGCGTTGAACAAAATGACTCCCGGATTGGTTTGGCGGAACAAAAAAAGAGTAAAGAAGAAGAAAAAGAGGGGTGTTGCCAGGAGTGGTCCGCAGAGGTGGTCGGCAAGAGAGTGTCGTGAGAGGAGTCCAGAGAGGACAGGCAGAGAGTGAGAGCATTTTGCGAGAGTGTGATGGCTAAAAAAATGGATTTGAAAAAAAAAAAAAAAAAAAACTCCAACCAACCAACCAAGAGCTAATAAAATATTCAGCCTTCAGCTGAAATTAGTTTCCCCTCCGCTAAAGAGGTTTTTTGACAGAACCTTTTAATTTGTATTGGCAGCCATGTACAGGATGTATTTGCATGTAAATCAAACGGGGAGAAACCAACCGTTCTTCCAGTGGTGTCAAGTATTTTAAACAATCCGGTATTTCGGGGAATTCGAAGCCATTGCTTATAGCTAATTGTGGTATTGTCAATTTAATCAAACAATCGTAACATGTTCTGCAAAATTTGCCAATATCACCGATATCTTTGTAAAAGAATAGTTTTATAAAGTCCGTTGTCGCTCCTTTGGACAGTAAAGTTGTTTTGGAAAGGGTTCTTATTGACTTTTTGAACCACAGTCGATCACAACAATAGCATTGGTGGATTGGACCATCAGCAACAGCTTCGAAAAATTTCTCAGCTAATTTACGAAATTCTAGTTCTTCACACCTTACATTTAGATCAGTATCTGTTCTTGGTCTTTTCGATGGTATATCTAGACAGAGTCGTAAACGTTTTCTGTCTTGTCTTCTGGATTTGGATTCCGCTTCTTGAGCACGAAAATCTGGATCTTCCCTTTTTCTTTGCATAAATAGACGGTTAATTTCACGATGACTTTCTTCCGGATTAGACAACTGGCGAGGACGGCCAGCGCGGCCTTGAACAACAGTCCCGGGTATATTCTTCTGATATTTAACGATGTAATACTGAACAGTAGAGCGTGAAATACCAAGCCTACGAGCTATTTCACACTGCGTGAGTGGTGTGTCAGAAAAATAAAGCGATATGATTTGGTCTTTAGTCTCTTGAGAAAGCACCATAGTCTCAATCAATCACGGTTAATAGCTTACTTTATTTACTACTATCAATTATCATCCACGACCTTTTTTGTCTAGATATATTACACCTTTCAGCTACATAAATTTGTTTAGAACAAAAAAGTTATTTTTATTCTAAACTATCGTCCTGGCAACCAGCGAAAGAAAAAGAGGAAAAGAATCTTCGTTGCCATCCCCGCAAACACCTTGATGGAATATACGTAAATAATTTAATTACTTTTAATTCATAGTTATTAATACAAAACTATTCGTAAATCTTTTGTGAAAAATTGCTCGAATTTATTACTTCATCCTTTTGTAACTAACGTAAAGCTAAATGTATTTTTGCGTATACACTAAAACAATAAAGATTTTTCATGTATTTTATTGATCCATATGATGCGAATTTCAAAAGTGCATATGCTTACTTTATTTACTACTATCAATTATCATCCACGACCTTTTTTTGTCTGCCAAAAACTATTACCCTCTTTAGCGGAGGGTAAAAAATGTAAGAGATCCTATTTTACTTTTTCATAAAATGGACATAAATTTCAACCAGTCGCTCTTATCCTCAAAATTGCATTAATCAGTGTCTGATTCGAAGTTTCCTTAGAATTTTCTTTTTTAACGATAACTTGAGAAGAAAAGAAAAAAAAAAAAAAAAGAAAACGTACTTATTTTTTATAAGTCAAATCAATCCTCCTTTCTTTTAAACTTGCGAATCGGTCAGTGATGCCCTCATAAAAAGGCGTTGTTTTAATTCAGATATCAATAATTTTAAAAGCTCTTTAAAATTTTCTATGTTTAAAGAATTTTTTCGCTCGCCATGTCCTCTAAATGCCAGTTCTTGCTTACTTAAAAACAATACTGCTTTGATGGGCAATTGTCCATTCATAAGCGTCTATTCAGGCTTACCTTCTTGATAAATTCAGCACTATAAAGTCGAGAGTTTTCCGAACATATATTCTCCTTACCCCCTACCTCACTTCTCGAGCCAATCAGTTCGTCAAATTCACTAGTGCAGCAAAAATCAAAAAACCTTTTTTCAGCTGCGTCTTAGCTAAAACACCCTATGCTATCCTAAGCCAGAGAAAGTGCTTACGTAGTCGTTACCATGGCAACGGTGCTGCCAATTTTCTTATCAGCGCTCTGGGCTGAACCAAAGATTTTCCCAATTGAATTGCAGGAAGATTAAAGTGCTTTTTTTCTGAATGAGCGATCCGACCACAGTACGGTTTTTTTGTTTGGTTTCTTTTTTTTTTTTTTTTTTGGAGATTTTTTTAATTTACCGTAGGAATTCCATAATTCTAATCTGAATTTAGGAAAATTAGTAGAATAAATTATTTTAAAGTATGTGCTAATAATTTCAAGTGCAGCCCGGCTGTACTTGCTGTATCCCACGAGCCGCCACTGAGAAAAGCCACAAACTGTTGTATGAAAATACAGTTCGCATAATAATGCTTCACAGAATCAAGAATTTAATAAATTACTACCAAAAGTGTTCATAGATAGCGCGGCATCTCCAGTTTTCAGCCGTGAAAGCCAAGAACATAGGGATTTTTTGTGAGTTTCAAACAGCATTGACGGTGCGGGAATATTCATTCTAGCTAAGGCGACTCAAAAACAATACTGCTTTGAAGTTGCAACATTGCGTAGTGTAGTGCGACATGGGTCCGCACACGAAGACAAGTTTTACGATATGCAGACGTAGTGGTGCCAGGTGTTATCACCTAAGGACAACCAAAACTGCCTCATAATAAATTAAAGAAATTTATAGTGGGCAGCTGGTGGCCACGATAGCATGAAGACATAAGTAAAGGAGGTGGTAAAAAAAAAAAAAAAAGAAAAAGAAAGAGAACCAATCACAAGAAAAAGGGAGAAACAAAAATTATGCACGTAAAGGGAGCGTTGAACGAAATGACTCCCGGATTGGTTTGGCGGAACAAAAAAAGAGTAAAGAAGAAGAAAAAGAGGGGTGTTGCCCAGGAGTGGTCCGCAGAGGTGGTCGGCAAGAGATTGTCGTGAGAGGAGTCCAGAGAGGACAGGCAGAGAGTGAGAGCATTTTGCGAGAGTGTGATGGCTAAAAAAATGGATTTGAAAAAAAAAAAAAAAAAAAAACTCCAACCAACCAACCAAGAGCTAATAAAATATTCAGCCTTCAGCTGAAATTAGTTTCCCCTCCGCTAAAGAGATTTTTTGACAGAACCTTTTAATTTGTATTGGCAGCCATGTACAGGATGTATTTGCATGTAAATCAAACGGGGAGAAACCAACCGTTCTTCCAGTGGTGTCAAGTATTTTAAACAATCCGGTATTTCGGGGAATTCGAAGCCATTGCTTATAGCTAATTGTGGTATTGTCAATTTAATCAAACAATCGTAACATGTTCTGCAAAATTTGCCAATATCACCGATATCTTTGTAAAAGAATAGTTTTATAAAGTCCGTTGTCGCTCCTTTGGACAGTAAAGTTGTTTTGGAAAGGGTTCTTATTGACTTTTTGAACCACAGTCGATCACAACAATAGCATTGGTGGATTGGACCATCAGCAACAGCTTCGAAAAATTTCTCAGCTAATTTACGAAATTCTAGTTCTTCACACCTTACATTTAGATCAGTATCTGTTCTTGGTCTTTTCGATGGTATATCTAGACAGAGTCGTAAACGTTTTCTGTCTTGTCTTCTGGATTTGGATTCCGCTTCTTGAGCACGAAAATCTGGATCTTCCCTTTTTCTTTGCATAAATAGACGGTTAATTTCACGATGACTTTCTTCCGGATTAGACAACTGGCGAGGACGGCCAGCGCGGCCTTGAACAACAGTCCCGGGTATATTCTTCTGATATTTAACGATGTAATACTGAACAGTAGAGCGTGAAATACCAAGCCTACGAGCTATTTCACACTGCGTGAGTGGTGTGTCAGAAAAATAAAGCGATATGATTTGGTCTTTAGTCTCTTGAGAAAGCACCATAGTCTCAATCAATCACGGTTAATAGCTTACTTTATTTACTACTATAAATTATCATCCACGACCTTTTTTTGTCTAGATATATTACACCTTTCCGCTACATAAATTTGTTTAGAACAAAAAAGTTATTTTTATTCTAAACTATCGTCCTGGCAACCAGCGAAAGAAAAAGAGGAAAAGAATCTTCGTTGCCATCCCCGCAAACACCTTGATGGAATATACGTAAATAATTTAATTACTTTTAATTCATAGTTATTAATACAAAACTATTCGTAAATCTTTTGTGAAAAATTGCTCGAATTTATTACTTCATCCTTTTGTAACTAACGTAAAGCTAAATGTATTTTTGCGTATACACTAAAACAATAAAGATTTTTCATGTATTTTATTGATCCATATGATGCGAATTTCAAAAGTGCATATGCTTACTTTATTTACTACTATCAATTATCATCCACGACCTTTTTTTGTCTGCCAAAAACTATTACCCTCTTTAGCGGAGGGTAATAAGAGCATCGAGACCTGAAGGAGAAGTCCGAAGTCCTTGGGGGTAGCCAAATGGAATCCCTATAACGATTGTATAGAGAGATGGCTGAGTGCGGAAATCATCGAATACGGAGACAATAACCTCTATGACGACGTACCAACTGAATGTTGATAACCTCGCCGCCCAACCGGGAAGTCTACCCGCCCTTATGCAACAACAACAAAAAAAAAAAAATCCCTGATCTTCACCTCATCAAAGAAGGTAAAATAACCTTTTATTGATTTATAGTTAATTTTGGACCGCACTATATCTCCCCGCTATCCCTCTATCGCTAATGTTGATATTGTTGAATATCCTAAAAATAATTATGTCGCAGTTCTAAGTTCTAAGTGTGTAAAGAAAAAAGATAACAAATAGTAAGATTAAATTGTGATAAGTTATTGTATATTTGGAAGCCAAGAAATAATAATTAAAGAAAATGTTTTAAAATCTGTCTCTTTTATTGAGCCGGTATATATATTCTGTTTCAAGAACCTTTAAAAAGGAAATATTTATTTGAGTATATGGTTGAAGGATTTTCAAAAGGTAATCGTTTGGTTTATTGCGGATTTGTACTACCACTTACGATTTGGCAAAAATTAACTTATTATTTAACTACGAGCAGTCTTTACCTACTTAAAGTAACAATTCAACCTTAAATTTAATTAATTACCAAAAAGAGTACACCACCCCTTTTTACTTCAAGTGGTTCCTGGTCACGGCACCACTTAATTTTTTTTTTTTTTTTTTCAAATTCATTTTTTTTACCATCACACTCTCGCAAAATGTTCTCACTCTCTGCCTGTCCTCTCTGGACTCCTCTCACGACACTCTCTTGCCGACCACCTCTGCAGACCACTCCTGGCAACATCCATCTTTTTCTTCTTTCTTTACTCTTTTTTTGTTCCGCCAAACCAATACGGGAGTCATTTTGTTCAACGCCCCCTTTACTTTACGTGCATGATTTTTGTTTCTCCCTTTTTCTTGTGATTGGTTCTCTTTCATTTTTTTTTTTTTTTTTTTTTTTTTTTTTTTACCGCCTCCTTTACTTATGTCTTCATGCCATCGTGGCCACCAGCTGCCCACTATAAATTTCTTTAATTTATTATGGGGCAATTTTGGCTGTCCTTAGGTGACAACACCTGGCACCACTACGTCTGCATATCGTAAATCTTGTCTTCGTGTGCCCATGTCGCACTACATCGGAAATCATCGAATGCGGATACAGTAACCTCTACGACGACGTACCAACTGAATGCTGATAACCTCGCCGCCCAACCGGGAAGTCTACGCTCCCTTATGCTACAACAACAGCAACAAAAAATCCTTGATCATCGCCTCATCAAAGAAGGTAAAATAACCTTTTATTGATTTATAGTTAATTTTGGGCCGCAGTATATCTCCCCGCTATCCCTCTATCGCTAATGTGGATATTGTTGAATATCCTAAAAAAAAATTATGTCGCAGTTATAAGTTCTAAGTGTGTAAAGAAAAAAGATAAGAAATAGTAAGATTAAATTGTGATAAGTTATTGTATATTTGGAAGCCAAGAAATAATAATTAAAGAAAATGTTTTAAAATCCGTCTCTTTTGTTGAGCCGATATATATATATTCTTTTTCAGGAACCTTTAAAAAGGAAATATTTATTTTAGGAGTATATGGTTGAAGGATTTTCAAAAGGTAGGAGTTTGGTTTATTGCGGATTTGTACTACCACTTAGGATTTGGCAAAAATTAACTTATTATTTAACTACGAGCAGTCTTAACAATAACAATTCAACTTAAATACTTAATTCAACAATTCTCAATAACAATTCAACTTAAATTACTAATTACAAACTTAAAATAACAATATAACCTTAAATTTAATTAATGACCCAAAAAAGTACACCACCCTTTTTCACTTCACGTACGTTGGTATTTCGAATCAAAATCCATAACTACATTTCAAGGAAATGAATTTCACAAGAAAGTTTCGTAATAAGTTTAAGAAAATCCTCCTAGTCGAAACAGCATTTTGGCCTGGTATGAAAAGTTTTTTGAGAATGGAAGCGTTTTAGACAAGGAAAGAAGTGGTCTGCCATGAAGATCGGATGAGACTGTTCGGGGCAGACATTCGGGAAGCTTACTCTGACGGTACAGCGGAACCTGTGAACACAATTTGGAAGTAACCTTTTTTTAAATGTCAAAAAGAATTCGTGAAATTGTGAAGTATTACTGTACAAACCGCATATTCATACGATAATTTGTTGCTTTTCTACGAATTTTTTACATGTGTCAAGGACTTTTCAGACACCCTGTATAAACATTTGGTAGCTAAGAAAAAAAAAGTTTAAAAAGTAGTGTTATTTTATTATTTCATAAAGTGCATACTAGTACATAAGTAATTATGCAAACATGTTTTTAAAATTTAAATAAATATTTAGAAATTCACATTGTTTCATTCTTTTTTCTTTCCCCGAGATAACTTCTCGATCTACTTAATTTTTTTTACATCTGATTCTATAGGCATTCTAATATTCTATAGGCATTCTAAATTTGCCATAATAAAGTCTATTTGCTTTGAAACTTGCTTTTTGGTTTTTCCCACAGTCAAAAGTAACTGCCAACTTCCTGTCCAAATTTCTTCTTTCGCGTGACTCAATAACATGAATGCGCTGCTCCAATAGTAAAATCACTCGTTCCTTAGACATGTATCTTCTCATCCTACAAGTTGTATATAATGTATAAGTGTATACTTGTACCTGCTGTCAATTTGAGGGAGAGCGACTGGTTCGGAATGTGGTTTTTGTTTACTTTACTTCCCGAAAAATGCAAGAAAATTTTCGGACAGGGAACCGGGACCGGTCGCTTATAGAAGGTTGGATGGTCTCTTCTAGAGGATCTTTTAACATTAAGTAGATAATAGGGCAAAAAAAGCGGTGTCTTAAAAAGTGGTCGTTGAGGAGAGGGGTCGCTTAATAGAAGTGATCGCTCACAGAAGTTTCACTGTATGTCTGAGGTAGAAAGGAACACTCAAGTAATCGAAAGAAACACTCGAGTTTTAAATAGTCGAAGTTAAACTTGGCAGCAGTGGCGGCCCGTGGTCAAAACTGTTAGTGCAGCCGGAAGCATATGAGCCTCCGCCCCCCCTCCTCCGGACAGGAATGGAAAATCTTTGTTATTGAATTCGAAAGCTGGCGGATTAAGCCCTCACCGAGGAAAAAAAAAAGAAATTATATAAAAATTGTAAGAGATCCTATTTTACTTTTTCATAAAATGGACATAAATTTCAACCAGCCGCTCTTATCCTCAAAATTGCATTAATCAGTGTCTGATTCGAAGTTTCCTTAGAATTTTCTTTTTTAACGATAACTTGAGAAGAAAAGAAAAAAAAAAAAAAAAAAAGAAAACATACTTATTTTTTATAAGTCAAATCAATCCTCCTTTCTTTTAAACTTGCGAATCGGTCAGTGATGCCCTCATAAAAAGGCGTTGTTTTAATTCAGATATCAATAATTTTAAAAGCTCTTTAAAATTTCCTATGTTTAAAGAATTTTTTCGCTCGCCATGTCCTCTAAATCCCAGTTCTTGCTTACTTAAAAACAATACTGCTTTGATGGGCAATTGTCCATTCATAAGCGTCTATTCAGGCTTACCTTCTTGATAAATTCAGCAATATAAAGTCGAGTGTTTGCCGAACAAATATTCTCCTTACTCCCTCCCTCACTTCTCGAGCCAATCAGAGAGTCGAATTCACAGGTGCTGCCGACCTTTCAAAATCTTGAATGAGCTGAGTCTTAGCTGCGTACCCCCATTATAGCCTATGCCGGAGGAAATGCTTACGTAACCGTTGTCATGGCAACGGTGCTACCAATTTTCTTATCAGCGTTCTGGGCTGAACCAAAGATTTTCCCAATTGAATTGGGGGGAGATTAAGGTGCTTTTTTTCTGAATGAGCGATCCGGCCACAGTACGGTTTTTTTGTTTGGTTTCTTTCTTTCTTTTTTTTTTTTTTTTTTTTTTGAGATTTTTAAAATTTACCATAGGAATTCCATAATTCTAATCTGAATTTAGGAAAATTAGTAGAATAAATTATTTTAAAGTATGTGCTGATGATTTCAAGTGCAGCCCGGCTGTACTTGCTGTATCCCACGAGCCGCCACTGCTTGGCAGGAGAATTGTTGAGGCTGTTTGGGCTACGTTTATTGCATTTGCCGTAGTTGCAGCAACTTATTTCAAGACCTGCTCCACGCCAATTGCATCAGCGAGAAGGAGAAAATGGAGCATTCGCTTCCATACATAATTTATTTCTTTTTTAATGTCAAAGGTTCTTCAGGGATGTGATTGGCCAAGAAAAAAATTAGCTGAAATTTTTTTGGTCTCCGGGAGGGGGGGGGGAACAAAATTTTTGAAAATTTTAAAAGGTATAATGTATGTTAGCACAGTGACATCAAATAATCATGTTTTCATATTAATGAAGTCAGGGGTCTCCCAATATGGAATTAATGATAAAAATTACATATTAGGTATATAAGTACAGCATAGGATCGATTATCCGGAATTCCGAAATCCGGAAGTACCCAAAAGCCGGAATGGCCGCCAGTCTCTTTTTTTTTTCCCGATCATCATAATGAAATAGGAAAAAAAAAGTCTTAAAAATTTAAAGCAATCCGAAGTTGACCGGCAAAACGGAGGGGGGGGGGGGTACGCACGTACATACAGATCTATTTTTATTTAGGTATTTTTTAGACAAAGTTTTTAATTTATGTGTTTGAATCTGTTGGAAGAATAATAAAAATAAAAAATAATACAAGAGAATGATTAAAAAAAAAAGAAAATCGAGTGTAGTTCTGTGCTTCCTACCTCTTGTGTGTTTCTGCTTATGGGATAACATAGTTGAATCATTGGAATGTCGAGCGGGAAAGTAGGTCATGACTCACTAGAATTAAATAATCCGTTATCAGCCTTTCTGCTCTTATTTGGGCTTTTTTTTTTCTTTTGTGCTGCCGCTTTGGAATCTTTAAGATTTAAATAAACAGAGCCAGCTGACCAGGTTTTTTTTTTTCCCTCCCCAGCCTCTCTTATATACTAGCTCTGCAGTTGTAAAATATTTGTGTTTTTGTTATGTATCTGTTGTAATTTGAGAGCATATGCAGCTTTTTTTCTTTCTTTTTTTTTCCTCCACCGTAGGAGTTGATCCTTTTATAATAAGCTTTTACATATAAAATCAGTGAAAGTGAGGTACGTGGTGAAAAAATTCGGATTGATAGACTGATTAGTCCATTGAACGATGTCAGCAGCAGGGTTTTGCTACGGCGCAAGAAATATAATAACTATATGAATGACAATAACTTTAATTAAAGAAAAGGCGTTAAAAGAAAAAGCTAAATCATACGGCAAACAAAAATTACTGAGATATTTTGTAAAAAATAATGTTGCGAAATAAATATTGTGCGATTTATGAGATGGTTTGTTTCTTGTGTAAAAGGAGATCGAAAAAAAGCTTTAAAGTGGGCGCAGAGGGTGAAAAGTCTGTTTTTCTCACTGAAAATCGGAAAAAAAATCCCCGGAATGTCCGGAATCACCGCGGTCCCGACGATTTCGGATTTGAGACTTTGTACTGTATTTTGTAAATCGGAAAAATTAAAAGGAAAAAGGACCCAAAATCCCGAAAACCTTCGGTCCTGACAATTCCGGAAAATCGGTCCTATACTGTATTATAAGTCTGTTATTAACAAATACACAATACCAAAAGAATCTGGTGCTTTAATATCACTAATTAATGATACAATATGTGGTGTTTTAAAAAGTGACGAGCTCGGCAGCCAATCGGATTAATCCCATTGATGTTTCTAGTTGCGTGTTTTCCATTGGCTTACTTACTAACTTCAGTTTGGTAAGCCAACCGGTTTCTATTTATTTATTAACAGAGCGCAGAATGACCAAGAATGACACTGTTTTTATCATACGAAAGTACTTTAATTAAAACCAGATTGAAGAAAATCTGATTGAAATTCGCTGAAGATCTGAAAAGGTTAAAAATCACGGAAGTTCTGAAAATGTTAAATTTCGCGGAAGTCCGCTAATCAGCTATTTAAAATTAGCGGATTTCCGCTAATTCGCGGAAAAATCACATGCCTGGTTCTTTCATATAGCAACTCAACGGATCTTCAGTGGCGATATACCATACCAATGGCACTCCAGTAACAATATAGTGCGCACGAGTCCAAACAAGGTATATTAATTTTGTTTTATTTGAAATGCAGCAATAGCATTGAGACACTTCTTGAAAGTTAATCGAAAGCTTGTGTATGCTTTTGTGAAAGAACTATACATGCTGAACTTAGCATTTCGATTTTGGTATCATGTCAAAAGGTGTTAGTTAAAGAAAGCATTTTGACCAGAAAATAAAGGTCCATTCATCTCCTTCCCACTTTAAATTAGTTCGCAATGTGAAGCAGCATGCTTACACAAAAAGTGGTAGTAGTAGTTTGTTGTTGTTCTCTTCCTCTTCTTTTAGAAAAATGATGTTGGTCATAAGTGAAATGTACCTTCACCAGTTTAATCGAGTAAAGTATATTTATTATTCAATATTAATTTGCGATACAGATAATTTTGTTCTGTACTGGGTGTTTCCAGTTTACATTTCCTAACAGTAATAACTAATTAATTTACGAGTAAGAATGTTTCATACTCTCTTAATCTTTTACAGACAAAAGATATTTTTCAAAAATGGTATAGAGGTCCAAGACTTGATTATGAATAGATATGCATGGAAGTTTGAGGGGATTCAACTTATTTTGAACATAGGTTTAACCTGCTCATTTCCATCATTACAAAAAAAAAAAGTACAGATTTCTTCTTAAGCCCAGCATTGCTTCCTGTATTGGTCTTTGAATATTTCACAAGGCCAAGTAGGGTTTCATGGGGCATTCAAAAAACATCCCATTAGTCGAAAACGTTATTTATTTTTCCTAGCCTTTGTTCATGAGTATTGAACCTCAACTCTACAAAATATTTTAACATGACCAAGTAGGATGTTGATATTTCGATTTTTATGCATAATGATTTTAAAAGAAATCATTAAGAGTAAAATTTTAAAAGAAATCATCCCTTGTTCAAGAAGTTGACATCAGAAATTTATCTATTATTTCTGTTATCAGTAAAAATCGAAGAAAGTCGCAAAAATATCCAGGCACAAATGGGTTAATTCCTTAAAGCTTTCAACTAAACAAACTACTTTAATGGTTACTAAAAAAGCAATCAAGTTATAAAACTGTCTAAAATGATGAGACAAGAGAGAAGGTAAATTTACATTTCTGTAAACACCTGTTTTATTTCCATCAGTTTTGGAGATAACACTAATCGAGTATTTTATCTATTCTCAAGTTTATGAAGTTTCTATTGAAATTAAATTAAACCAGGTTTATTTCATATGAATTTAAGAAAAATTGTCACTTTATCTTCACTGAAAATTGGAATTTTCTGGTGACATTTTAAAAAGTTGCTTTTATTTAAAAAAAAAAAAAAAAAAAAAAAAAAAAAAACAAGAAAAGAAAAGAAAAGAAAGAGTTTAAAATGATGATGAAACAGATATTATTTGAAGAAGCCTTCTCTGAACCTACTGATGATAAATACAGTTGTCGACTAAAAATTGAGGTTGGAAGAACATAAAATATGTGAGGAAAGTTTGGAAAATGAACAAACCATAAAATAACAAGAATATTTTATTCCCTGGTAAATAGTGCTATTTAGTCAATGTGTTTAGAAATAATAAATGGTCTAGAAGTTTATAGCAAATGCAAAAACAGACATTAAAGTTATTTATATACATACAGATAATTCTTCTTTTTTCCAGTTGCACATTTTTAATCTTAAACCTATATTTAACATGTTCGCTCTCTTCATTGAAAAGACACAACAAAGAAGACTCAACTTCTTTCATCTGAGTTGTTTACCAGGTTCAATTTTTGAGTACTCCGAAGAGTTTCAACCAAGCATTCAAAAACCCATGCCATGGAACAAGATTTGTCAAAGGAGACTCTTCTCCATTGCATCTTTTCAAAGATAAGAACAAACAGATTGAACATGGGTTCAATAGTGTGTAGTGTTGACTCTAGAGCAAAGTAGCAGGGCGCAGCGGCCGGCGGCTTTTTTAATTCCTTTTTAACGTACAGCGGCCTTTTTTTCTGTTTTTTCGTGCCCTCTGGCTTGACAAATTTGTGTGCAAACTTAGGCAGATTCATAGGCGCCGACTTCATGGGGCTTGAAGCCAATATTTTTATTCAGGGGGCTGAGCCCCTTCAAAAACTTCACTCCAACTTTTTTGTGTCAAATCATATTTCTTCCTCCAAATCGGTTAAACTTAAGAATCCTAAAAATAGAGAATGTATCGCTAGCTTCTTCTGTCTCCTACTCCGCTTTTTCTTTCACAAGGATTCAGGAATTACGTTGGGCGCCTGTAATGCCGTAAGGCACGGATGTCAACCTTCTTTATCAAGAGCGCAAGCACAAACAAATGACCATCAGAGAGCTAGGCAAAAAGAAACGGGTGTTTTCCCCCACAAGAACCCTTCAGATTTTACACCGTGACACAATTGATGATGGAAATGCTTTCTAGTAGGGAGAGGACTGCGTTTTTTTTTGGAGGGTCGTTCTCATGTAATGTAATCTTTCTTTTTTAAATCAGTACAGCAAAAGCTTTCACTTTTGTTCTATTGTGAGATACAGATTCTTCTGTAGACGTCTGACCATAAGGGAGATTTTCCCATTGTGCAAAACTGCAAACGATTGTGACATTCCCATTTCCCAGCAGTATTAAGTTTCGATGCTGAAAATAAACCGTTTAAATGTGACTTAAAAACAATTCAAGGCAGAAAATTGATAGTCAAATTTAAGTTTGAAGATTTTAAATCATGAAGAACCTTTTGAGATAGATGAAAAATTGATGTTTAATACAGTTTCGGATATAGACAGTATTCATTTCTTTATACGCTTTATCAAAACTTTACTAATATCGAACGCTTAACGTTTCTGATTTAGCTACAGTTAAGAGCTAAATAAAAAATGATTTCTTAAAAATCTTCGAGCAGCACAATTTCTGGATTATATTTTATAATTGCTTGCTCTTATCTTCTCTCTTTACATATAAAACTCTATCCCCCATCAAGGGCGTAATCAGAGGTGGGGGGGGGAGGGCTACGCGGGCTGAGCACTACTTAGCTGTCTCCCGGCCCCCCTACGATTTTCAAAAATTTTTGTTAGTTTACACATAAATACGAAAATTTAGAAACGAACATTTGAAAACCATGAAATCTTTAAGAAGACTCGTTGATTTAGGCGAATTTCGGTTCATTATTTTGCTACTCTTGGCTGCATATGGTGCCAGTGGCGGTTCCAGAGGTCATGGGCCTAGATTAACCATCTCGCCAAGAAAGAAGGAAGAAAAAAAACGAGGGCCCAAGCCGAGCTTGGACAAGGCCCAAAATTCAGAGAGGCCTTGATCATGTGCATACATATCATATTGTGTTGCTGAAAGAGAATTCCTCTTTAGAAAACCATTAGTCTCTGACTAATTTACTTTATTTTATAACAACACTAAAGTATGCACACAATATTCTGACTATGTGCTCAGTCGTTGTTCCTTGGCAGAAAAATATGCAGCCGTTTTGTACATATGTGCATTCATCCATATTCATCCATACATAGAGAGCAAACGAAAGGGGAGTCACAGCGAGCATGATTAAAGTAAGAGTGAATGGGGTAGTTGCCTCGAACCCACAATGAAAGAAAACGATCAAAATCAAAAAATGGTTTTAGAAAAATGTGTGAATTGGGCGTGTGATACATATACTCGTATTCGACCCCCACCTCCACCCCACACTTGCAAATAGCCTCCCTCTTCTGTAAAAGCACTCTATAAAGCACCTATGTTTGTAAATTATTATTTATGGAATATCAAACTAGCGTAACTGCTACAAAACCATAAAAATTATAGAGGAGGAAGGAGGGGGCTTCATGGGGAAAGAGGGACTATACCTAAACAGGGCCGGATTACCCATTAGGCTGAGTAGGCTTTCACCTGTGGGCTCCTACCATTTTAGAGGCCTGCGTTAAAATTTAGAAGGAAAAAAATATAATCAAACATTATTAAAGCTATTTTAGTGTTAATATTTATACAGTATATGTATATGTAACTCTGAGAAAATAATTCTGATTCATTATTGACTTCGTACACAAGAAACACTTTTTGGCTTTGTACACTTCTTAATTGAAATTTGAATGAATATGTGCTAGAAAGTTTGAAGCTGACTATTTAGCTTGAATTTTTATGTGCACATTTCAGTGATACCTTGCATTAGATGGATGTATATTTTGCAAATTCAATAAGGAGAACTTTTAGCACTATGTTTACACGAACGGGCTATGGTAATCATAAGAAGGCTTATAAACAAAATACCCTTCGTACCCCAGTCATCACAATCATATTTTATACAACTTTTTTCCGTTCTGAATAAAAATTAATTTTCGTATATTGTTGCACAAATATCATCAGAATAAATTTCAAATAACATAATGCGTTATGGTTTTAGTTTATAAAATGAATACTATGTATCCATTTAGCCAAAGCGTCTCTGACTTACCAATTGCTAGTGTGCTAGTTTAATTTGTTTTGATAATTGTTAAGGTAATCTGGAACAATTTTCCAAATAGAAGGGTGATTTAGAGTGCAGTGGAGTTTTTGTATATGTTTTAAAAATAATATGGCGTAGACTATGATTTCGAATTAGATTTCATTCATTTTGTTTCCATTTTTCATATTATTGAGTATTCTTAAAAATTGTCTGTAAATATCTACAATAATTCAGAGTGATAATTTTGGCATTGTATATCTGTTTCTGTGTTATTCCACTTTTAAATTTAAAGCACGATTATATTTTATACAACTTTTCTCCGTACTGAATAAAAATAAATTTTCATATATTGTTGCACAAATATCATCAAAATATGTTTCAAATAGCATAATTCATTATGGTTTTAGTTTATAAAATGATTACTATGTGTCCATTTTGCCAGGAGCGTCTCTGATTTGCCAATTGCTTATGTGCTGGTTTAATTTGTTTTCATAATTGTTAAGGTAATCTGGAACGGTTTTCCAAAAAGAAGTGTGATTTAAAGTGCAATGCAGATTTTATATGTCGAGTTTTCTATGCCAAGTTCCACACGAAGCCCCCCCCCCCCCCCGGCCTAGATCCCTCGCGCAGATAGTTGGCCATCCATAACACCACATTTCAACATTTCTTTTCATTTTTAATGTTATTGAAAGATTATATGAGTATTCTTAGTTTAATGTAAAATGAAAGTTTTCAGTATTAAAATGTTTATGAAGACCTAAAATAGTGTAGACTCTGAATTTTGATATATTCTCGCACTTGGATTTCTTTGTTAAATCATTTTTAAATGTTAACAAGGATGATATTATTGAAAAATTAATTTTTTTCCTGCTGTGAAAATACTATGAGAATGAATTTAAAAGTATATTTTATTTATTTATTTGTTTTTACAATTCAAATCACGGAAATCCGTTTAAAATGTATGTGTCGAAGAGAGGACTTGTAACTTTGTATGATGGTTTGTATATTTGTTTGATTTGTTTTAATACATGGAAAGGAGGTATTTATTACTTCTTTGTTTATGTTTTTTTAAATAATTTTAAATGTAATCTGTAAAAAGTTGTCAAAAAATGTAATTTAAATGTGATCAGTTTTTCTGTCTTAAAGTAGTGCGACATTTAATTAAAGTCGATTCAATTTATGGGTATTTCATCATGTAGTAAAATAAAAAATACTATTTTATATTAGTAAAAATTATCTCTGATGAATGTTTGCAAGTAAATAAAATAATCCAGATTTTAGTATTTCGTCTCGTTTGTACTTCTAGGGTATTTTGAAATATTAGCTGGAGTAATGTTTTGCAGAACAGTTTTCCACATTTGACTGCATGCATTTTCTTTCCTATGAAATTATCATTAAATACATTTCGAAAAAGATTTTACTTGTTTTGCTGTTATTAACTTAATTAAAATTCAGTTGTTCTTTCAGAAGGGAGATTTGCTTTCTCCATATGTGTACTGAAGACTGATTCGAGATCTTCAGTTCAAATACTTAATTTAAAAAATGAGTTCAAAAAATTTTTGAAAAATTTATTAAATGGAATTCCTTTTATTTTCATGAAAGTGTTATGTTAAAAAAGCACATTTTGAAATCTCAATTCTAAAATTTCTGAACCCCTTAATTATACTGACGGAGAGAAGGATTTTGTGTCCCCCCGTCCACCTCCGTAAGGATACGAGCCCCCCCAATAATTTTTACAAGTCGGCGCCCGTGGGCAGATTAGTGAGTTTTTATGCACCAAAAACTAACTTTATCTACTGTTAACTTTATTAATGACTTTGATCCTTGAATTGGTTAATATATGTTTCCTACATAGAGCTCAAAAGCAATGGCATAGCGAGGGTTACTGGCGCCAGGTGTGAACATTCAGTTGGGGCTTCCCTTTGGATCAGGGAGGGCTTCGGTGATTAACAAAACTCAAATCCCATTGGTAGGACATGGGGGCGCATACAGAAAACAATTTCAGAAGGGTCCCAAATGGTGGGAAAGCCATCATTTTTCAGAAGAAAAAAAAAAAAACTTCATACTTATCATTTTGTCGACACATATCGAAGTTTCGAGGGTGTCCAGATCCACCCCCCTGCCTTTAAATAAGTCCTTTGTAAGACAGTGCATTCACTTCATACTACGACTCTACTAAGACAAAGTTTAGTACCATGCAAATCAGCTTAATCATGAACCTTGAGTACTGCAGATAATAAATCATGAAATGTGGTGTCTAAATTACATTTTTTAGTAAGCTAAATTTTGTAAGTATGTTAATGAAACAAGTTTTCTAAGTAAAGGTATTATTTTCTATCAGAACAAATTGAAACCCCATAAAAAATATGTCAATATTACAATTTATGTTATTATTCAATTTACATTACTACTGAATTGCAGTTTACTGAACGTACCATTGTAATACCATGCTAACAGGGTCAGACAACTTTTAAAAAAAAAATTTTTTTTTTTTTTTGGGATCAATGGAGTGTTAGCAAACACAGGAATTGTTACTCCTTGATAGAGATTTCTTTTTCTGTAATAAAATGCATTTTTTTCATAAAAATAAATTTTTGTTATTTATTTCCTAATTCTGTATCATTTATAGGCCGATGCATTAATAAATTTCTCTACAAAAATAACACAAATGTAACTTATTTCCCAACCTTGTATAAATTGAGTCCTAGAACACTACATGGCAGCACAGGCTTGAATAAAATGAGAGAATGCACAAAGAAAAAGTCTTTTTGTCCTGATTGTGATGTTGACCTCGGCATCTTTTTATTTTAAAGTTTACTATAATTATTCAAACACAAAAAATATTCGTGAAAATGTGATATATATATGTATATACAACATATAAAATTAAACATCCTCTCAAAATTTCTATTACCTTCCTTTAAAATTCTTTAGGGGTGTGACAACTTTGGTTTTCAAACAAAGGATTTGTATTGGGATCTAAATTTATTAAAAACACAAGTAATATACCTTCCCTCTTTCCTGCAGTCTTCTGGCACCATCCCTCAGAAGAATTTCCTAGGGCTAGGAGACACAGACATTTTAATAACCAAAAAATTTGGAATGTGTGATTACTCTAAAGACATAATCTATGCTTATATAATTTGAGACGCAGCTTAGAGAGCAACTTTTCATGACCTCAGCTGCCATAGAAATCACTATTAAAGCTGTTAAAATAAAAACATGTTCTGAACTCGAAGCGATGTATAATTTAAGTCAATAGCTATAGGCCAAGGACCCTCCTATCTATTTGTCGGCTACAACTACCAGCAGCAGGCAGCTGGTCATCTCAACAACGCCTCGCTCGGGGCTGTAAGCCTGGGTCTGAACTGAGTTGCATGCTCCTGCACAGTGCCAATACATTACATATATATCATGAGTAAACACTTCTAGAGGGATAAATAAATAATCTGGAGTGATTCCACTCGACTTTCTGAACACTTACGATTAAGATCATTACCAAGCATTTAAATAAATTTTAATCGATGAATAATTCAAACATATATGCCAAATTGAAGCTCATTCGAAATCGCTGTTTAAACGCTAGAACACTTTCAAGAATTTCCCCCCATAGGTGATAATGTAAAAGAAATCTGTCGTAGCCCTGTAGAAAAACTATAAGCCCTATACACACCAAAATCAATACCGGTCTTGCGACGGTGGTTTGTAACATATATAACCAATTTGAGCTCAATCAAATGCGCCGTTTAGGAGCTATCGTGTTCACTCACATACACACACATACATACATACATCTCGTAAGAATAGCATAAATGAATTCAGAAGACATCAAAACATGCAAATACACCCAAATCTCGAAGTCGAATTTTTTCATGATTACAATACTTTCCTTACATAGTACATGTTCGGAAAGTAATAAGTAATATTTCTATTTATTTACTGAGAAAGTGTTAAATTTAGAAATATTTTATGAATGTTGCTTCTACTTCTTTACAGCCCAAACATTTGAAAGAAAATTTATTTTTTTCTATAAAAATAGAGACTTTTATGACAGTTTTTTTCTAAAATAAATATTTATTCATGGAGTTATTAAGGTTCTCCCACTAAGCTGTTTTGATTAGGTAGGGTAGGCTGGAGTAATTATGAATTATTATCAAGGTAATTATGACCAATGAAATTTTCAAAAAATCTTTAAATGATTAAATTTTGTCAAAACATTAGCCGTGGAGATTTTAATGTATTTTTTATGACAGACATATTTCCCCAGTAACATTCTATAGTTTTAAGGTTGTAATAGTCAGCTTATCAAAATTCATAATAAACAGATTCAATGGTAGCATATTCAAAGTTATTTGGCACAAAGGTTTTTATTTATTTATTTTTTTTTTTTTTTCAGGCAAGTACATTCATATGTAAAGCATGTTTGAATTGAAATGGAGGGGGAAATTTCATTAGCAGGTGTCCTCGCCAAGGGCCGATGTGTCGCCAAATTTGAAGTTCGTTGGACAGTTTGTTTACGATAGCGATAGTTTCAGATATCTCTTGCAACCTGTGTTTGGAGTTGAGTTGTTAACTGGTGCTGTAGTTTGATGAAAAAATGCTCAGTGGGTTCATTAAACGATACCAGGATGTTTGGTAAAGGAATTTGTGATTGGTTTAGGCAATTTAACTGTAATCGGTAAACCGAAGTTTTAAAAGCAGCTGAATTTGAATTCGATGTGTCAGTTCTTGTTTGGTGTTTGTTGAGTTATTTTGGAGAATATAAGGTGTATTTGGAAATGTGTTGTGTTATTTGAAGTGTAGTGAATATTATGTTGTTGTTTAAAAAGGAAGTGTGTGTTTATTTGAAGGAGGGCGTGAATATAATGTTAAATAAAAGGAAGTGTTTTGGTGTTATGTTATTAGCTGGTGTGTTATGGATATTTTTGTGGAGTTTCTTAAAATAAACGAAAGTGTTTTTTTAAAAGAATTTTTGCAATTGCTTAAGGTTTTCAATGTGTATTTTAAATGGATATTTGATGTTATGTTTTCATATAGTGACTTTATATGAGGTGTATAACTAGGTTATTTAATCCACCGATGTTGTTTTGAGTTGAAAACGGGCCAGTGTTTGCCCAGTTTACATTAGCTGTACAACTAGGTTGCTTAATCCACTATTGTTTTTTTAGTTAAAAACGGTTCACTGGTTGCCTAGTTTACATAGCTGTACAACTAGGTTGCTGAATCCACTGAGGTTTTTTTAGTTAAAAACGGACCACTGGTTGCCTAGTTTACATAGCTGTACAACTAGGTTGCTGAATCTACTGAGGTTTTTTTTAGTTAAAAACGGTCCACTGTTTGCCTAGTTTACATAACTGTAGAACTAGATTGCGTAATATACTGAAATTTTTTTAGTTAAAAGCGGTTTACTGTTTGCTGATTTTGAATTGCTTGTTACTGAAATTGCTGACATTTTTTAGTGTTAAGTATGGATGGTGTATTTTGTTTTATAGTTTTTTTTTGTGGAATATCTGTGCAATTTTAATGTGTTAAAGTGCTTTGTCTTTGCTCACAAGTTAATAAATAATAACTCAGTGCTCAACGTGTTGTATTATTTTATCGTATTCTAAAATGGTGTTTCACACGTGAAAAATTTGGTGACAAAAAAAAGCGCCAAGTAGCGGGTGTTGGCGACAAAAAAAAAGTCGCCAAAAATAGCTGACACCCGCTTACGAAATTACTCCCAAAATGTATTTAAGAGCTTCTGATATGCTTTTACTTTTATGCTTTTAATTTAATGATCTTAACTACTCTACTATTTTTTTATTTTTTAATATGGTAACTATGTCCATGTCAAAAACAGTCAAAAAGTTATGCTGATAATGGAAAACATGCCTTATATCATTTTTAAAATATGTAGGAAAAGTAATTTCAAATATTTTATTTATTTGTCCTATTTGACTTAATAAATTATAAAATGGAATGCCTGCTATTGATTAAAATTTTAAAAGGCTTATGAACAGAAACAGGAAATACTTTCAAAGACATTAAAATATACACGAGGAAAGAATTAATAGTAAAATAAATTAGACATATAAACATAAAAATTGATTTAGACCATGGACATTTCTTTTTTAAAAAAAAAAAGAAAGAAAGAAAAAGAAACACTTTCTGATAATTAAATAAAGACAGTTTCGCATCATGTCACAAGGGTGCTTCCAAGAACTATGCAACAATATTTTCAGCAAATTTTGATCCTCCCATCCCTTCCAGAAATGCGGAGATCAGCACTGTATGTTGAAGTCTAGCAGCAGTTGACGTTGTGTCCGTTTATTTGCTTTGCTTATTAGGATACCATGCCAGTTGAAATTATTCTAAAGTTTTGGATTGAGGTCTGCGATAATGTTTAAATCTGTCATAGCATTGAAAATATTTTGACTAATACACAAGCTATAAGAAGTGGCACAAGAATTTGAAAATTAAATATAACATGACTGTGACAAGATTGTTGACCTCTTCCTACTTACCTGTAACAAACTGTTATACTTGGTAACCCCCCGCCCCCTCTACAAGCATTACATAATTTATAGAAAGCTCGGTTTCACAGACAGGCTTAATCACTTCCCAATTTATAACAATGAATCACACATATATGAAACCTTCTTCGTAACAAGATGCACATAAGTTAGACCTATTATTGGAATAAACTAGAAAATAACTTTTTTTAGAGTTATGTTAGTACTTTGCTTATGGGAAAATGTTGTAAAATAACCTTTTAAGATAAAACTTTGTGCTTCTCTGCTAAAACCCTGCTTGTTTATGTATCAATGTTTGTGTTTATGTTTCATTTGGGGATCATTCTGGTGCCCGGGTCGGCGATGCACAGTGGGAGTAAAGTTACCTGCCGGTGGTATTTTTGACTGGCAACCATAAAAAGACATGTATCGTCAGTTTGGGAATTTGAAATTGTTTCATGTTATGGATGGAAGGGAATGAAATATGTTATGTTATTGTATGAAAAGAAAGTGTGTGTGTGTGTTAGAAATATAGCGTGAATATAAAGCTAAATAAAAGAAAGCATGTTGGTTTTAGGTCACTGGCCGGTGTGTGTGTTTGTTAGAAATGCAGTGTCAATATAAAAGTAAATAAAAGAAAGCATGTTGTTTTTAAGTTATAAGCTGGTCGGTGTTAGGGACATTTCTGAGTGGTTAACTAAAAAAAATAAAGGTAAGTTTTTTTTTAACGAATCTTTGCAATTGAAAAAACACTCAAAATACTGGTGTTAAACGATAAAAACGATACTTTTTCCTTTTACTTCTTATGTGCGTTTTTTACAAAGTTTTTTCCTTTTTCCTTTTACTTCTTATGTGTGTTTTTTACAAAGTTTTGAATCTTTGCAATGTTCAAGGTTTTTAATGTGAATTTCAAATTGATATTTGATGTCTTTATGTTGTTGTAAGTGCTATTTATGTGCTATTCTAATCACACTGACTTTATATGAGGTGTACAACTAGAGGTTGTTTAATCCACCGATGTTTTCTTTTAGTTGAAAACGGGCCAGTGTTTGCCCAGTTTACACTAGCTGTTCAACTAGGTTGCTTAATCCACTGTAGTTTTTTTAGTTAAAAATGGTTCACTGTTTGTTGATTTTAAATTGCCTGTTACTGAATTTGCTACGTTTTTTAGGTTAAATATGGACAGTGTATTTTGTTTTAATGTTTTATTTAGTGGAATATATGAGCAATTTTAATGTGTTAAAATACTTTGACTTTGCTGATTGTGCTAAATAGTTGGTGGCAGTCGCTGGGTCTTGGCAACAGCCAACTACAGCGACTGTTGCCGTGTTTACATGGGGTGCGCACCGGCTTCTATGATTTTACCTATGCCACTGTTGCATACAAAAATGTAGGAAGGCAAATAATTTGAAAGTACCCAAAATTTATGCTGTATCAGAGCACATTTACTCAAAGAAAAAGAAAAAAATGTAATCAATGTTAGCACAAACCAAAAATATTGACTGCAAACTAATCTTGAGTGAGTATTATCCTTATTTACTATTCAGGGCCTTCAATTTGATAAATTAATTCATTAATTAACTTACAAATATTTTAATAATGTTTCCTCTTTCAATAATTACACTGTTTCATATGTTTACATCTTGATACATTAAATCTGCAATGTAAAAAGCACTAATTTAACTAAACTTAAACAGTTATGTAACATTCCATAGTTTCACTGAATTATCATCACTACATGAAGCTAATAATCCTGGAATCTTGGGATTCCATGCAACCGAATTCACATCCTGTTTATGCGCATGATCTTGAGCACAGTAAAGTGTAAAGGAAGGGGCATTGGGATCCGAGTCCATTTCCTGTTTGAATATCCTGATGCTGTCATCACCACATGCAGTCGCAATAAAGTCTGTTAAATGACACCATGATACATCATAGATGGGACGTTCATGATATCCAGACAGAGTGCAGACACATTTCCAAGTGGGGTCTTCACCAGTGGTTTGGACACCTTCTACATTTCCTGGAAGGTATTCACGCCATATTTTTATGGTTTGATCATCACTACATGAAGCCATCAAGTTTCCAGCATTGTTAAAATCAATTGCCCAAACAGTTGACGTGTGAGAAGAGAGTGTACAAAATATATTCCAATCATCACAATCTTCTTTATATAATTTTATGGTGTCATCATAGCTACATGAAGCAAGGATATCCTTGTGTGGATGCCATAATACCCTTTTAACATCTTGTGTATGGCTATTTAGGACACTGGCACATTCATATTCGCATCCTTCACTTACTTCCCAAACCCAGACTGATTTATCCCGGCTGCAGGTGGCTAAATACTGACCAGAAGAGGACCAGGAGACACTTTTCACTTCATTTTCGTGGCCTTCTAAAGTAGCCACACATTCAAATTCCCCACTACGCCGATCCCAAATGCATGTAGTAGCGTCAAAGCCACAAGAAGCTAAATAATTTCCACACGGCGACCAAGCTACATTGCGGATCGTTCCTTTGTGAGCATCTGTGAGAACGGCGGCAGATTCCCAGATTTCGTTATTTTTTTTCCAAATACGAACAGTTTTATCACCGCTGCAACTAGCTAATAGCATTCCTGATGGGCTCCACCTAACACACCATACTCTGTCTTCGTGACCTGAGAGAACAATTACTTCTTTAAGCGACATATTACAAGAAAAAGATCTATTTCAAAATAATCAGAAAAACAGACTTAAAATAAGGAAGAGAGTATAAGCTTTTAGCTTTCTATAGATTGCCAATAAATAGCAGTGATGCTAGATAAAGAAATATATACACATTATCTCAGTTTTACAGCATATAATTTGTAAAATATCAACAAACGTGCTTTTACGAGAGTCGTTCATAACTCTCACGAATCACATCATTCAATTATGAAATTCAGTGCTTATTCCCGGTTTAAAACAACAAAAGACCACAGTGATCACATGACAGATAAGCAATACCAGGAGATTAGCTGTCTCCTGAATTAGCTGGTGTAGGTAAAACAATGTTAACCTAAGGCGACCATATTTCTAAACAGTAATTTAGGGACAAATCAAGCATTGTCCTGGAATCTAAACAAAACTTGGGGACACTAGAAAATATTTTCGAGGACAGGACACAATATATTACCATGTACACCCTCCAAAAAAAGTATTCGAGTAAGACAGGGGCGTAGCCAGAAATTTTTCATGGGGGGGGGGTTACGACTACTACAACTCATATATATGAATACGTGTGTGCGATAATGTAGTGAATAATATACATTTTGTATGGCAAAAACTTCCTCATGGGGGGGGGGGTTATGACCCCCCTAACCCCCCCCCTTGGCTACGCCCCTGGAGTAGGAGATAAATTTCCTATTTTAGATTTGCGAATAATATTTGAGTTTTTGAAAAACGTAAAACGTGACAGAAATATGGAAAGTCATATTTATACATAGCCTAATTCATATTCTATAAAGAATTTTTAATATACGAAACCAACGTATATTAATGGAAGTATTTCATTCATTTATAAATATATATTTAAGCCAGAAGTGTAAAAGGATCATCATGTTGAAATATTGCAATTTATTCAAAATTTAACTCATTGAATAATATTTGTATTTTTCAGAAGACATTGCTTTGTACATTGGATCATTGGAACATTTTTCATGAAACTTTGTGCACCCTCTAAAAAAAGTATTCGAGTGCAAAAAAAATTTCGCACGTCAATTTCAAGCATGGTTCTTCATGAAAAGGGATTAATCATTAACAAAACTGAAATGGGAAATTTGGCTCATAGTCGGATACTTTATTGAATGTCTGTACACGCTACACACACAATGACAACAAACGCTTTCAGAGATCGAATTTCATTGTTTCTCTCAGTAGATGGCACTTTTAGTTGGTTTATTTTTCTTCAGTTTTTTTCTGAAAGAAATAAACTAAACGGAATAGAGCAAGAGCCAGCGACCGCCAGACCTTCGTCATAGTATAAATGCTGAAACTTTCTCTGCGGATATCCCCCAACAGATGTAGGAACAATCGGCCACTATAAAGTTTGGATGATCGTGGCTTTGGCAGGTAACAGGTGGCAAAGGTGTATAAAATTGCCGAAAATTTCGTCATTTCATAAACCTTAATTTTTTTATATGTTCTTCTTCGCAGTACTAGAAATAACTTTATCCCTTGCCAGACACTTTTCTATCGTGGAAAACCCCCGCCAGACAATCTCAAAGTCTTGAAAAACGTAACTCTATTACGAGCGCGCTGCAAGAAAGTTCGCGCGTAAGAAAGTTCAGAAGTAGCAGTAGAAAATGTGCTTGACACTTTGTGACAGCTTGACGTACTTCGTCGCGGGAGTTTACGAACACATCAGTTTTCCATGACTATGAGGTTGTCTGGCGGGGGTTTGCCACGATGGAAAAGTGTCTGGCAAGGGATAAAGTGATTTCTAGTACTGCGAAAAAGAACATATAAAAAAATCAAGCTTCATGAAATGACGAAATTTTCGGCAATTTTATACACCTTTGCCGCCTGTTACCTGACAAAGCCACGATCATCCAAACTTTATAGTGGCCGATTGTTCCTACCTTTGTTGGGGGGTATGCGCAGAGAAAGTTTCAGCTTTTATACTATGACGAAGGTCTGGCGGTCGCTAGCTCTTAGACTAGAAACTTTCAGGGGAAAAAAGTACAAATCTTTAAATTTAGGGACATTTGGGAACAAAGTATTTTTGGGGACAAAATGAAAAAAAGATCTATATTTGGAAACTGTCCTCGAATTTCGAGGACGTATGGCCACCTAATGTTAACCCGCCAATTTAATTGCATTGTACCGCATTACGTTGTGGCAAAAAAATAATTAAAAAATGATATTTATATGAGAGGAACGGGAGTAATTTCGTAAGCGGGTGTCGGCTATTTTTGGCGACTTTTTTTGTCGCCAACACCACGCAATTTGGCACATATATTTTCATTGCCAAATTTCTTTACATATCAAACACCATTTTACAAAACAACAAATACATAAAAATAAAAATATTTATTCACCTTCACATTTCCACATTCTAAAAGGGCACACTTACATCAATTAAAAAAAAAAATAAAAACTTGGCTGTAGGGTACGTTACGTGTGTATGTATTTAACTCTCATATCTCAAAAACATTTAGTCGTAGAATGTTGAAATTTCAATTTCAACATTTTAAGATTGTTGTAAGTTGTGCATCTTGATTTTTGGTTCCAATCTGCTGGAGAGTTTATTTACAGAACCACCCGAAAGAATTTCAATACATTCATGTCTACGCCAAGTCAGTCATTGTTTGGTCTAAGGCTATCTCACCATATGTCATCGACCTTGGAGAGTTTTGCAGAAATATCGCCAAATTTGGCTTCAAAATTAATTTCATACTCCGCATAAGTCTAAAACATTTAACCGTAGAATGTTGGGATTTTGTGTTTAGTAGGGCTGTAACATCTAACTGTGAATCTCTTTTTTGATTGTAATCGACTGGGTAACTTATTTACAGGGCCACCCAAATGACTTAAATACATTAAGATGTATGGATACATTCAATTCATTGAAAGTCTGTGGTCAATTACTACTTTGGCTATCCCCAAAATCTCGCAAACTATCTCAAGCTTGTCGGCTTTTGGCGAAATATCTCCAAATTCAGTGACAAAAACAAATCTTTCAAATAAACCCAGCTTGAAGATATCGGAAATATTTGGCTAGAAATCCCTAAACCTTAGTATTACTGCAGTATTTTATCTCTGAAACAAAGTAAGTTTAGATGAAGTGCGCCGAAAATCTTTTTAATTTAATAGACGTGCAAGGAAGTCATGTGTTGTCCACATGAGATTCCCCCCCCCATACCTTGATCGAGTAAGATTTCTTGAATTCTCTTGCATCATAATTGAGCAACATAGGTACACCCTCCAAAAAAAGTATTCGAGCAAGAGAGAAATTTCCTATTCTAGATTTGCGAATAATAATTGAGTTTTTGAAAAACGCACAACTTGATAGAAATATGGAAAGTCATATTTATACATAGCCTAAATCATATTCTACGATAAATAGTTTTTAATCTACGAAACCAACGTAGGAAATTTCTCTCTTGCTCGAATACTTTTTTTGGAGGGTGTACACCCCATCCCAGCAAAGCAAACACACACAGGTTCTCTGAACGTCTATTAACGTTCAGAGAACCTGTGTGTGTTTGCTGGGATTGCCTAGTTATGGGACAAAAGAATGCTTTTATTTCTTTGTCACCGTTGTCAATAATCGCGCTTATCTAGCTTCAGTCCTTGGGACTTCTGAACGGTGACAGTGTGAAAACACTCAAATAAAAGTTTAGAAAAATCTGGAGTGACTCCACTCGACTTTCCGAACACTTACGATTAAGATCATTACGAAGCATTTAAATAAATTTTAATCGATGAATAATTCAAACATATATACCAAATTGAAGCTTAATCGAATACACCGTTTAAACGCTTGCGCACTTTCAGGAACTTCTCCCCATAATCCATAATGTAAAAGAAATCTTTGTCGTAGCTCTGTAGAAAAACTATAAGTCCTATACACACCGAAATCAATACCGGTCTTGCGACGGTGGTTTATAACACATATACTCAATTTGAGCTCAATCGAATGCCCCGTTTAGGAGCTATCGTGTTCACTCACATACACACAAATACACATACATACATACATCTCGTAAAAACAGCATAAATGAATTCAGGTGACTTCAAAACGTGTAAATACACTCAAATCTCGAAGTCGAATTTTTTCATGATTACAATACTTTTCTTTCATGGTACATGCTCGGAAAGTAAAAAGAATCTAGGACACTTTCACAGTATAAATACACACTAAAGTGCTATATATTAAAAGTGTAGCAGAATTCATGTGTCGGCCCTATTTGCCATTCTTGTTTCATTACGTATGAAAGTGTTATCATAATCAACATGTTGGCCTTATTTGTCTTCCTCGATCCAGTATGTTGGAAAGTGTATTATAATAGATGAGCATACTGTATCGGTATCAGTCTTCCTTGTTCCATATCGTTCCTTTTGAAAGGAAATCTATTTTAAAATAAACAATCTCTTATCTAATTGAATTGAAATCTATCTTATAAATAAAAATGAAATTCTGTTTGTTTGTTTGTTTGTTTGTGGATTTGATTCGTATACAAATCTACAAAAGTGGACCTATCGGCCTGAAATTTAGCACAGATATGTAAAATAATATAGAATAAATCATAGTCCACTTTAAAACTTTGAAAGTCCACCCGTTCCCGGAATTTAAGCGATTTTTTATGCTCTTCACGCAAAAAGCTTTACGTAATTGTAACCCCTGTACTGAAAAAAGTGTGAAATAAGGATCGTGGTTGCCATGTGTGGCGATTTTGCCGAATAAAATGTCGTTCGTATACAAATCCACAAAAATGGACCTATCGGCCTGAAATTTAGCACAGATATATAAAATAATGTAGAATAAATCGTAGTCCACTTTAAAACTTTGAAAATCCACCCGTTCCCGGAATTTAAGCGATTTTTTATGCTCTTCACGCAAAAAGCTTTCCGTAATTGTAACCCCTGTAGTGAAAAAAGTGTGAAATAAGGATCGTGGTTGCCATGTGTGGCGATTTTGCCGAATAAAATGTTTTAAATTCTCAAAGTAAAAATAAAAGAATAATAATGATTTTTTTGTTAGTTTATATTCGTAAGGTTATTTTTTTTTTAATTATAATAGCGTGTGCATGGGAAATCAGAGCAGGAATGTAATGCTTTACACGCAAAACAATAAGAATTGAAGATTTCCGAGGCTAATGTGTAAATTTTTTTAGTTTGGCGAAAAAATAAAATGGCTGAAATATGGATTTTGAGTAAGTGAGTTCTAGCGGTTTGCACAGTTTTCGGCTTGGCGCAATTTATTGAGAGCTTAAGGAAATAGATTTTTGAAAACAAGTGCAAAGGTTTTATTAGAATACAGCGTTAAATTTTAATGATCCTTGAAGAAATAATGCAGTTATTAAGGGATTTCAAGCGATCTAACTTCAGAATTCTCGCCAATTGAGTACATTGATTTAAGTTGGGGGAATTCCGCCAAATTTCAGAAAATTGAAATCTTCTCATTTAGTACATCGGAGTAACGATGAATAAAACACATTATAGTTGATAATTTAAAAAAAAAATCGGCTGTATTAAGGGATTCCAATTTTCAAATAAATGCGTGCTACTCTTTGGCGGTCCAACCATTTCCCATATTGATTGCTGCTAAGTCAATGCTTCGAATGATTCCCTGAAAAAACTCTTGCAAAATGGCGTATGTTGGCACTTTGGCGAGGCTTAGATTTGAAACTGGATTTTATTTGAGACTGGTATATATAAAAACACTGGTTATAGATAAAAATGAATGTTGGTATGTGTTTATGAGGTTGAAAAACTCCAGCACCGTTGAGCACCGTTGCACGATGAAATTTGGTTCACCTAAGTCTTTTATGATGGAGAAGGTTTTCATGCTATCCGTTTTCCTTAACTTGCCACTTGGTGCCGCAGCACAACGTTGAATTCTATTCCGTTTAGCCGTTTGCTATGCGAATATCGTCCAACCGATTTCGATGAAATTTGGTACACGCGAATATTAGAACACGGAGAATATTTTTCACTATCCATTTTGCTGTAACTTGCCGCTAAATGGCGCTGCAAAGCATCAACTTCTATACCGTTCGACTGATCGGCATAAAATTTTTTATACTTACACATTTGAGCACGAAGAATATAATCTAACTGCGTTCCTTTTGATGTTACTCACCACTAGATGACACTGCAATGCATTATTATTTTAACTCGCCACTAGATGACGCTGCAGCAGGCCAAATTCTTGACCATTCAAACGGGCGCTATGAAAATCAGTATACATAGCTATTTGAACAATGAGAATATTTTGGCGTTATCCATTTTGCTATAACTCGCCACTTGACGGCGCTGTAGCAAATCATTACTTTAATTAACTACTAGATGGCCCTGCAGTGTATCACTTCTTGACTGTGCAAATAATCGCTATGAAAATAGGTATACATAGATATTTGAACACGGGGAAGAGTTTGGCGCTATCCATTTTCCTATAACTTGCCATTAGATGTCGCGTCAACACATGAACTTCAGGACTGTCCAGCCGATAGTCATGAAAATTCGTATACATCGATATCTGAATGCGAAAAATATTTTCGCCGTATCCGTTTTGCTAAAACTCGCCACTAGATTGCGCTACGCCGCATGGCCTTCTGCACCGTACAAACGATTGCCTTGCAATTCGGTATGCACGATTATTGGACACAATATAACGCGATATCCATTTTGCTATATCTGTTTATTACAATGAATAGTAATCACCACAAATCGTAATATCAAAAAGTCCATTCATTCCCGTGCCTAGAACGGGTACTTCAGCTAGTATTACAATAAAGAATAATTTACAAAAATATTTTTATTTATTTATTTATTTTTATTATTACCCTCCGCTAAAGAGGGTAATAGTTTTTGGCAGACAAAAAAAGGTCGTGGATGATAATTGATAGTAGTAAATAAAGTAAGCATATGCACTTTTGAAATTCGCATCATATGGATCAATAAAATACATGAAATATCTTTATTGTTTTTATTTATTTTTTTTTCGGTGCTAAGTTTCCAGATTAGGATCATTTCAATGTTTCCCATAAGCTTAAAATTTTTGTATATGCAATTGTGCCCCCGAAGGCCACAAAACGCATCATTTCGTACCTATAGTTTTGAAAATACAGTAACACCTTCCCCTCCTCATGCCTACTGCTCTGTTCAGTGCTGATACAGGTGGACCCCCTACATTCCGAGCCCGGTCCTGTGCATATTCTAATACATCATCGTTGTTTGAAAAGTGCATTATAATCTGCAATTATGCCATATTTGTCTGTCTTGTTCTATAATTCTATAAAACACTTCTTCAGAACTAAAACATTTTATGATCTTCGTCAGGCATACTTTAGTTATTACTTCACCTTCATTTATACTAATATCCCAGACAGCACATAAGCTTAAATCGGTGATAATACCGTAAGCGGGTGACCATCGCCAAGCAAGATGCGTCGCCAACTTGGGACTTAGTAAACAGGACGGTAAACGTAGCGATTGTTTTGGAATTCTCTAGCAACCTGGTGGAGAAGTTGAGTTGTTGTATCTTGCTGTGTAGAAAGGAAATTCTGATTGGTTGATTTTTTTAACCGTAACCGAATGTATTTTGAGGAATTATTTGATTGGTTTAAGGAATGTAACTTTTAACCGGGAACCGAAGTTTCGGTTTTGACTTACTGCGTCGTTTTTATTAGTTTTGCTGACGTATTTGTGTAGTTGTTTCGGGGCGTTGTTTATTTATTTTTTGTAAAGTGAAATTCGACAAAAAGTTTCAAAATGTTTGTTGGGAGATGTGAAGAAAATATATAGCGTGTGTTGATCTACAGTTAATATGCATATTTGAATGTTCGAGGTGGATTCATTTTGGAATAATGTTACGTTGTTTATGAATAAAATTTGAGGTACGTGGTTTTTTTATTTATTTAAATGTTTATTCCTTGCTTTACGGTACACGTGTGTACAGTTGAGTATATGTATGATCTTATGTTTCATATTTATGTAAGGTTATTAGTATGTTGTGTTATTTTTTGTGAATTGGGATGAAAAAGTAAAATTTTTAAGGTTTTAAGAGGGATGGTTAATTTTAATTGTTGTATGGTTTTGCCCCTGATTTGCAGAATTCTTGTACAATTTTTAGGTTTAATTTGAATTAATATGCAATGGTTTTTGAGTTGTTTGTGATCAGTTTTCATTCGATTATGATTAATAGTGTAAATTTTGTGTGTTTTGAAGGTATTAAATTGCAAAAATCACTGGGGGGGGGGAGGAAGGAAGTAGCCGGTTTATTATATTGGTTTTCTGTTATTTTATAAAGAGTGTTTTTAGCATTCTGTTACAATATTTGCAGTATATTTATCTTGAAAACACACGAAGTATTCAATTTAAATATGTTTCAATATATAAGTATTTTTTAGTTGTTTGTGGGGGATTGTGTGGGGGGGGGAGGGGGGGAAATAGTCGGTTTATTTGAGTGTTTGTCTATTAATTTTAAACTGCGATTTTAACGTTTTAAGGAAAATTTTGTTGTATAATTATGTGCAGAAACATATTTTGCATAATTTGAAGGTTACGGCTTATTTATTTTTTAACGTACCTATAGTCCAGAGCTAGTGCTTTGTTTATGTGAATTTTGTTCATAATTGCATTTGAAATATGTCTAAAAATGTTTTTATGTGTTTAGATAAGTGTATTGTAGTTTTGGGTTAATTTTGTTACTTATGTGTCAACGTATGTTTATGTTTTAATTGGCGCGAAAAAAAAGTCGCCAAGGTTGGATGTTGGCGACAAAAAAAAAGTCGCCAACTCAACCGACACCCGCTTACGGTATTATTCCCCTTAAATCAAGCTTGACATTTCTTTGAATTTGACGTATTAATACAAGCTTGACAGTTCAATTCATTTTAAACTTGCAGCAAGTTTGGAGATTACAAAAAATGAGTCAGCAAATATTTTACCGCCGAATTTAAGTCATTTGAACTGTCAAGCTTGAACACAACTTGATTACTGCTTGATTTGGAAAGCCACATCCACATAAAAAATAATTTACCATCAGTCATAAATGTACTTGACCATAGAATTAAAAAAAGGATTCTATATTTCCAAACATTGAAATTCCTCAAAATAAAATACAAATATACTACAAAATTGATTTCAAAATCAGTCGTTTGTCTCGATTTTGGCCAATATTGCCCAACATGAGTGTTGCAATATTGATAGTTTTAAAACGTGTGCTGCTTTTAAGTTTATATTATGCTTATTTCCCTATCAGTAGAGTCTATAAATCACACATAACATTATTTTAATTTTGATTCATCCCATGGAAAAATAAAAGAAGATCGGCATTGGCCAATACAACGTGACAACCATAACAGTCACTTCAAACTTTAGTCATGTCATAGCGAGTCAAAATTGGAATGGTGGTTAGGACGCCAGCTTCCCACACACGAGGTCCCGAGATCGATCCCAGCCGCGGACGCTAGATGGAAACAGATTAAAATAACTTGAGGTTTCAGCGTAGAGGGGAAAATGCGTGGTAAAATAAAATATATGGGGCAGATACGCCAACCGGCGCACTATGTATTTTAAGTTTGAATTAAGCTTGCTATGTCAAGCTTAATGCAAGTTGGGCAAGTGTAAACTTGAACACTTGATTCAAGCTTGCATTAAGCTTACACGCTTGAAATTTTCAAGCTTAACTTAAGTTTATTGACTTGATAAATCAAGCTTACTGCAAGTTTGATGCAAATTTGCTGTGCTGTCTGGGATAGACACAAAAACAAAGAATTTGTTTGAACGTGCGAACAAGGTTCAAGAGAAAATTCTTAAGCACTAGGAAAATTTTTGGCCTAGGTCTATTTAAAAAATGAAGGGATAAAAAATATTTTTGTAAAGATGCAGTTGAGATCAAAACAAGCTAAGCCTGCAGCAGTTTTTCAACAGTTTGCAACAGTCAGCCTGCAGCAGTGTTTTTTATGGTGATTCCTCCCATTCCAAAGGAATATAGTATAATGACCAATGTCACCTATCAATATAAGTTTAGTGTTTCATGCAATAAATATTACGATTGAAAAAAAATAGTACTAATAGTCTAATTGAAGAATAAAAATAATAGTTGATAATGCATTTCAGAAAATTTCACTACAGTCAGAGCAGGGGCGTAGCCAGAAATTTTTCATGGGGGGGTTACGACTACTACAACTCATATATATGTATACGTGTGTGTGATAATTTAGTGAAGAATATACATTTTGTATGGCAAAAAATTTCTCATGGGGGGGTTATGACCCCCCTAACCCCCCCCCTTGGCTGCACCCCTGAGTCAGAGCCATTGCTAAGAATTCTTTTACGGGGCGGAGGAGGTAGATGTCGATAACTGCCAAGTCAAATATTGGTTTTTACCAACTTATTTATTTTTTTATCAACTGTATAACCAACTTCTTAGTTTTGCCAAATGAATTTATGTAATTTCGCGAAGTGTCCCAAAAATAGAAAGTAAATTATAGTTTCCGTTAAATATTTTATTTACCAAGTCTGCCAACTAGATATCTAATTTTGCCAAATGCAATAGAATTTTGCAAGTGTTAGAGAGAGGGGGAGCCTCCCCCCTTTAGCAAGGGCCCTGACTACAGTCCACTATCGAAACCTTGTGCTATAGTTTTGGCGGAAATATTGGTGTGAAGTGAAATGAGATAATGTAAATTGACGTGAAGTCAATTGATCTGAGATAGGGTGAACAGAACTGAAGTGAAGAACTCCCTACAGCTTTTTTGCACCCTTGTATAGAGACTAATATTTCCATTAAATGAACAGTGGGGGTTGGCAATTTCTCGCATACTATAGAAAATATTGCCTAGCTGGTTTTAGTTACAGGCACTTATTTTTTGGTACCCTAAACTTGGCATAAATCTCCAAAAATGACCAACCTTGGCAACTTTCGATGTTTTACCAACCTGTCACTATCTGACAATTTTCGAAAAGTGTTTCACCACATAGACATGTGTGAAACTAATAGCACTGAAGTGTTAAAAATATTTAAGTAAACGATATTCTAAAATATTTTTTTCCTTTCCCAATATTGTACTCATCTACCAAATTTCAAAAAGATTGGATCAACAATGCTAAAGTTAGTAACAAACATAAAAACCTTGCCTCAGTTGACCCTTGGACCTTGCTTCGATTGGTCAATAAATCTTTTAAATTTAATTATGAATAATGCCATTTTCTCATGTTAAGTCAATATTTTTTCTTGCTTTTGTGAATTAATAAAAGAATAAAAATTAGATATACTTTTCAATCAGCACAAGCTGATTATTGTTTGAACCAGCGCAGACAACACATAAGCTTAAATCAAGCTTGAGATTTGGCTTGGCAATGCAAGGTTGGCTTAAGCTAGATTTTGACTTGCAAAGTGCGGTGATAGCGCCATCTGTGAAAGAGAATGGACATTAATTGTCTAGCGTCCTCAAATTTGTTGAAAGTTCGTAAAAGATGTGTTTTAACGGGGATGGGTTTTTTATTACCAGTGCCATATTACCGGCAGGGCAAATGGGGCAACTGCCCACGGCCTACAGATTTTAGGGCCCAAAAATCTTACATCTTACACTTTTGTAATTTTAAAATAAAATTACAAAGGAAAAAAATTCAGAAGTTAAATAATTTTTTTAATTATAAAGTATGAACAATGAAAATAATTCAAATTTACATTTGTATAAATTAATTTAAACTTATTTTTAATTCTTCGAAATGCTCTATATCGATATAGCATACCAATATATGTAGGAAAATAACTAACCACATTTGTAAAGAGAATTTTTAGCGTTAAAAAATAGCAAAAATTTTCAATTATTTGTTATTTTAAGAAATATTTACAAAAATGACTAAAGTGTTTGTATTCCATACATGTTATGTTAGCAACTGTGATATAGCATTTCGAAGTAACGTTTAACTATCTGTTTCTTTGATTTCAGATTACTTAACACAAAATTTGTGTTAAGTAAGTAAACCCATTCTATATTTCCAAATATGGAAATTCTTCAAAATAAAATACAATTATACTACGAAATTGATTTCAAAATCAGTCGTTTGTCTCGATTTTGGCCAGCGGCAGTATTGCTCATGAGTGTTGCGAAAGTTTTAAAACATGTGTTGCTAAGTTTATATTATGTTTATTTCCCTATTAGTAGAGTCTCTAAATCACACATAAAATTATTTTAATTTTGATGCATCCCATGGAAAAAAAAAAAATTACATATCGCCCACTTATCAATCTGGCCAGAAAACCGCTTAATAATTCACTTCAAACTTTAGTCATGGCTGCACAAGGCTCCGGTGGCTGAATGGATAACGCCCTCGCCTACTAATCGAAAGGTCCCGGGCTCTATTCTAGCCACGGACACTCGATGGAAACATATTAAAATTATTTAAAATTACAGCATAAAGGGGGAAAATGCGCGGAAAAATAAAGTATGTGGGGCGCGTTCGCGAGCGGGCGCCCCTTGTTTTAGAATTTTTTTTTTTTTTTTTTGGAAATTTTTTAAGCTTGAAATGTCAAGCTTGATTCAAGCTTGAAATGTCAAGCTTAATGCAAGCTGGGCAAGTGTAAACTAGAACACTTGATTCAAGCTTGCATCAAGCTTACACGACTGGAATTTTCAAGCTTAATTCAAGATTATTGACTTGATAAATCAAGCTTGCTGCAAGTTTGATGCAAGTTTGCTGTGCTGTCTGGGAGGTATGAAAAACAAGATTGTGTGAAACTTAAAAAGTAATGATTTTATACATTAAGGATACATTAAAATAGCTTTAAAAAGATGAAATAGTTAAAACTTGGTAAAATAAATATAAAAATGCACTTGTCGTCAGCACATGTGTTTTTGGTAAAAAATATTCAACCCATCTTAAGCTTCGAAAAGGAGTTTGCACACCACAACAGCAGTGCTCCAGTGATGTTGTCTAGTGCTGTTGCGGTATCTGAGCTTTAGGGATGGATGCGAGACGAGAAACAGGGCTGTCTCGTCTCGTCTCGCATTGCTAAACCTCTGTCTCGTCTCGTATCGCATCTCGCAGAGAAATTGCCTGTCTCGTCTCGCGAGTCTCACAAAATTACAGACAGCGATTTTGTTACCCTATTTTTAGTAACATTAATACTATTTTTATTGAAAATTAATACTAATATTAACAATTAGTTACATATTACCATATTAGTACGTATATTAGTAACCATATTAACTCATATGTGCATTTGAAGTGATAAAAATTGAGATTTAATTCGCATGTATAATGTGGCCTGGCACCGAAAAAATATTTGTTTTTATTTATTTACTAGCTGAAGTACCCGTTCTTCGCACGGGAATGAATGGACTTTTTGATATTACGATTTGTGGTGATTACTATTCATTGTAATAAACAGATATAGCAAAGTGGATATCGCGTTATATTGTGTCCAATAATCATGCATACCGAATTGCAAGGCAATCGTTTGTACGGTGCAGAAGGCTACGCGGCGTAGCGCAATCTAGTGGCGAGTTTTAGCAGAACGGATACGGCGAAAATATTTTTCGTATTCAGATATCGATGTATACGAATTTTCATGACTATCGGCTGGACAGTCCTGAAGTTAATGTGTTGACGCGACATCTAGTGGCAAGTTATAGGAAAATGGATTGCGCCAAACTCTTCCCCGTGTTCAAATATCTATGTATACCTATTTTCATAGCGATTATTTGCACAGTCAAGAAGTGATACACTGCAGGGCCATCTAGTGGTTCAATAAAGTAATGATTTGCTACAGCGCCGTCAAGTGGCGAGTTTTAGCAAAATGGATAACGCCAAAATATTCTCATTGTTCAAATAGCTATGTATACTGATTTTCATAGCGACCGTGTTCAACTATCTATGTATACCAATTTTCATAACGATCCTTTGCACAGTCAAGAAGTGATACACTGCAGGGCCATCTAGTAGTTAATTAAAGTAATGATTTGCTACAGCGCCGTCAAGTGGCGAGTTATAGCAAAATGGATAACGCCAAAATATTCTCATTGTTCAAATAGCTATGTATACTGATTTTCATAGCGACCGTTTGAATGGTCAAGAATTTGGCCTGCTGCAGCGTCATCTAGTGGCGAGTTAAAATAATAATGCATTGCAGTGTCATCTAGTGGTGAGTAACATCAAAAGGAACGCAGTTAGAATATATTCTTCGTGCTCAAATGTGTAAGTATAAAAAATTTTATGCTGGTCGATCGAACGGTATAGAAGTTGATGCTTTGCAGCGCCATTTAGCGGCAAGTTACAGCAAAATGGATAGTGAAAAATATTCTCCGTGTTCTAATATTCGCGTGTACCAAATTTCATCGAAATCGGTTGGACGATATTCGCATAGCAAACGGCTAAACGGAATAGAATTCAACGTCGTGCTGCGGCACCAAGTGGCAAGTTAAGGAAAACGGATAGCATAAAAACCTTCTCCATGATAAAAGACTTAGGTGAACCAAATTTCATCGTGCAAGGGTGCTCAACGGTGCTGGAGTTTTTCAACCTCATAAACACATACCAACATTCATTTTTATCTATAACCAGTGTTATTATATATACCAGTCTCAAATAAAATCCAGTTTTAAATCTAAGCCTCGCCAAAGTGCCAACATACGCCATTTTGCAAGAGTTTTTTCAGGGAATCATTCGAAGCATTGACTTAGCAGCAATCAAAATGGGAAATGGTTCGACCGCCAGGCATTTATTTGAAAAGTGGAATCCCTTAATACAGCCGATTTTTTTTTTAATTATCAACTATAATGTGTTTTATTCATCGTTACTCCGATGTACTAAATGAGAAGATTTCAATTTTCTGAAATTTGGCGAATTCCCCCAACTTAAATCAATGTATTCAATTGGCGAGAATTCTGAAGTTAGATCTCTTGAAATCCCTTAATAACTGCATTATTTCTTCACGGATCATTAAACTTTAACGCTGTATTCTATTAAAACCTTTGCACTTGTTTTCAAAAATCTATTTCCTTAAGCTCTCAATAAATTGCGCCAAGCCGAAAACTGGGCAAACCGCTAGAACTCACTTACTCAAAATCCATATTTCAGCCATTTTATTTTTTCGCCAAACTAAAAAAATTTACACATTAGCCTCGGAAATCTTCAATTCTTATTGTTTTGCGTGTAAAGCATTACATTCCTGCTCTGATTTCCCATTCACACGATATTATAATTTAAAAAAAAAATAACCTTACGAATATAAACTAACAAAAAAAAATCATTATTATTCTTTTATTTTTACTTTGAGAATTTAAAACATTTTATTCGGCAAAATCGCCACACATGGCAACCACGATCCTTATTTCACACTTTTTTCACTACAGGTGTTACAATTACGGAAATATTTTTGCGTGAAGAACATAAAAAATCTCTTAAATTCCGGGAACAGGTGGACTTTCAAAGTTTTAAAGTGGACTACAATTTATTCTATATTATTTTACATGGTCTATTTTTGTAGATTTGTATACGAACGACATTTTATTCGGCAAAATCGCCACACATGGCAACCACGATCCTTATTTCACACTTTTTTCACTACAGGGGTTACAATTACGGAAAGATTTTTGCGTGAAGAGCATAAAAAATCTCTTAAATTCCGGGAACGGGTGGACTTTCAAAGTTTTAAAGTGGACAGTGGTTTATTCTATATTATTTTACACATCTGTGCTAAATTTCAGGCCGATAGGTCCATTTTTGTGGATTTGTATACGAATCAAATCCACAAACAAACAAACAAACAGAATTTCATTTTTATTTATAAGATTTCCGGAACTGCGTAAATGTAATATGTGGAGTTGATGGGAGTTTCATTTGCTTTTGAAATTATAAAAAGCTTTGAATTTTGTTAGAAATGATGCAGAACTCGGGACATGTTGCGCAAATAAACCTTTAATCTAATTAAGCGGCCCTAATGTGCGGAATGGTGAATTCATAAAAGTTCATAAAAGTTTCAGTTGGGCACGGGATAATTATAGAGAAGCCTGCTTATCCCACCTCTCGTTTTAGTATATCAGATATAGGTTTCATATTTAATCGGGAACCCTAGTTTAACCTATTCATTCACACTAGGAAAAAGAAGAGATAACAGAGAAGACTTGTGACCAGGGTTGTTTCTCAACATGGATCTTTGAATGTTCCGCTGAGTCCAGCGTTGTATTTGCGCAATCGCTCCAGTAGATCATTCATTTGCGTTCGCATAGCCTGGCTTATGATGGTGAAAGAAGCATTCTTAATAAGTGATGAAACATTTTATTTTTATAAATATTAGTTTATTTGAGAAAAATAGGTAATATCCATAAGATTTAATTAAAGATAAATTACAGATAGGTATTCATCCATTTTGATGAAATGTAGTCAATATTACAAGTAAACAAAAGATCACAATTATTAAGTACACATTTAGAGCATAAGATATCAAAGTAAGCATACTTGCATCAACTATTTTAAAAAATGTAATAATTATAGACAGACATTCTAAATAAGTTTGAAATTTTTTCCATAAAAAAATAGTATAGTTGATACTTGAGCATACTTGAATAATTTATTCATAATTCTGGATTACACGTAAATGTGAATTAGACATTAAAACTCACTTGTAATGCAAACCTCATTTTTAAGCTATTTAAATATTTACAACAAAAAAACAAAAACAATTATCAGAACTATGAAACCTAATATATGTGTTGACATTAGTGATTAGTTGGGGGGGGGGAGGCCAATTAAAAGAATAATCTAAAAAAAAAGCTCTCTAACAAGATGATTGAATTCCATTGATTTCTATTTGCAAGCAACGATTACTCTGCGCAAATTAATAATTGAATGGTTTCTTTATATATAAAAATTATTATTAATAAAAAAATAATTTTGTATAACTATTGCATATAAATTTATACATTAAGGGTTTTTTTTAAATGAAAAAATCTTCAGGCGCGCTGAGCACTTTTGGGATGGATAAAAAGCATTGAATTGGTATGACCGTCCTGCTGAGATACATGTGGAAAAAAAGTGAATTGTGACGTCATTGAATTTTAGTGCAGCCAGTATCACTAATAAGTAACTTTTGAAATTTTAGGATGGAATTATTAGAGGTGTTATGAGCCCTTAAAAAAGCAGAGGCTAAAGACTCCTCAACCCCTATAGAGTCGGAGTTTATGTATAGAGTAGTTGCTAAATATCAGATATCTGAATCAGAAGAACGGGATATAGGTCACAAGGTTGTACAATCTAGATGTTCTTTTATATATTCAAAAGAGTATTTTTCGTAAAACCTGTCACACTGCATTGCTGCAGTGTCAAATTTGGAGTGTAATAAAGATTTTAAGATGTCGACCGGATTGTATAGTGGGTAAAGCACCGTACGACGGTTTCGGGTTCAACTCTCGGGGTTCGATCCCCGACTGGGCGGGGTTGTCAATGTGTCTGTCCCTTCACAGGGGGCAACGTTGGTCCACTTGCTAGGTGTCCCCATGATAAAGAGACCAACAATTCCAGCCTTTGTAGTAGCCAAAACCGTCAAGGCAAAAGCCGGCCATAACAAAAGTATCATTTTACTATTCCATATACTTATTCAGTTTTAAAATATCACAATTAAACAGAGTCTCGGAAGGTGGCGCCCTTATAAATATTCAGTTTTTGAAACAAAGTTATGATTTTACAGTACAGTACCATGTTAGTATTTAGTAGAGAGTATACGGCATTGCTCTGGATTGTAGGGTTCCCTGATGGATATCTGGCACCGCCGAAAACTCACCCAGTACGTGCGGTATATATGTACTCGTAAAGTCAGTGGAACCAAAACACTGTGGTAGGTAGCTAACGCGGAGATCAGATTTGCTTCCCTCGACACTAGTATTTTGCAGAGTTCTAGTGATATGGAATTCATTAAGTTCAAGCGCGGACTTGAGAAGTATCCTTCAAGGGGTTGCCTGTTCTTTACATCGGAGGAAAAAAAAAAGACCAAAGAAGGGGAGGGGAGATACGTATATAAATTTTTTTTCGACAGCAATTATAATAACACTGCCATAATGTTTAACGAGTGAATGCGCTTTACAACTAGTAGAAAGTTCACTTTGGTATAGCATTTCCGATTTACACAGAGACACCAGCACAGTGATTCAAAAGCAATGAGAAATCCTTAAATCTAACTAAGAAGCAAGAAAATATTTTAATTTTATATGTGCACTGTCTGCTTATAAATAAAGCAATATAATACAAGGAAAACTACAAACAACAAGTTTTAACATATTTAATAATTACAAATATTCTCATATTATTTGGAAGCATCGATCATTGAAGCTTCTTAGTTGTTTATCCAGATTTACACAAGATGGATTTTAAAGTCAAGTGACCGATTTCCGTGTAGAAGAAATATCAGTTGGTTTTTATAATTTAATTTCAAGAACAGTAGACGTTTTAATAAATAGTCAAACATTTCAAAGGGCTGATTAATTTAACTTTCACATTGACAACTCAAATGGAAAGTGCAATATCTTATTGCTACAGTATCGGAAAATGAAACAAAAAAGTAAAATGAACATGGTTTATGTATTTTATTAAATTAAATTCTGAGTTTTGTTTGGAATGTAAAATATTTGGGGAAAAGATTTTAAAAAAAAAAACTTTTTTTCTACAGAATTTAAAAATTTGCGCACTGTTCAAAATGTTTTCAAAGGCATGACAATGCATCAATGCATTAATAAAGAGTGGTACAAAATAAAAATAGTTATGATTAAAAATTATGGTTCTATCAATTAAAACGAAATAAAATTCGTTTAATATTGAGGAAAAAACGTTGTAGGTCAATTGTTGAGTTAGATCTTTCTAAAATCATAAAACAGTTTACAGGAAGAAAACCCCGAAAGTTACATTATAATGTCTAAATTTCTTTTAAAAATTAATATCCTTAAAAGAGTACTAAACTTTTGCCTGCATATCTAAAATTTGTTAATATGTCCCCCCCACCAAAAAAAAAAATACATTCACTGTAAAAACATTTCTTCGTAAGAGTACAAATTCAATTATTTGATAATTATATCTGGTATTGCTTGAAATAAGCTGGTTTCGTTTGAGATTTTTTTAAAAGGAACCACTAGTATTATTTACAGTGAAACTTTTCTAGCTTTTGCAGAAGCAGACCTTTCAATTATATTACTTATGTCTACTTTATCTAATTCCTGATAGTCTATTGAAATGATTGATAAATTTGGCAACCGTTCTTGGCTCACTGATGATCGTTAATAATTTTTAATTTGGGAGAACTTATTTCTGCCGAAGTGACTGTAACTGGAATTGATAACTATATTCATAACGAGATTGCAGCATTTGGAAATGTGTCTATTAAATTATTATTGTAAATAAAATTAGTACGTCCTTTGCCGTCATATACTTATCCAAAAAACATTTTAACGATATTTGTTCCTCGAAAAGAGATTTACCATCTATATCAATTAATTTTAAATATGTCTTTGCAATGTTTTAAGATTTCTTTTTCACCCCAATGAGACAAAATGTTTATTTGTGATGTAAGTTTAACCATATCATTATATTCCTCTAATACTTCGAATAAAACTATTGAATTAACAAGATTGTTTATGACGAATACATGTAATAATAATAATAATCTTTCGAATTACCTTGCTCTATCACCTATTGCAACAATCCCTTTGTTTAACGCAACAGAAACTGTCAATTTAACCCTTTCTTTGCCATAGTTCGCACAAGAGAAGGCGTAATTAGTGTTGAATACATAGGTTTGATTTCAAAAATATAAAAAGCGTTATTAAAATGAATTATTCAAATGTCAATAAAATTAATTGTTATTTTATTTTACAATTGTATACACCTATGCTACTCCTTACTTCTTTATAAAAAGTGTAGTTGTAAAAATGAGGAAAATAATTTACTGGTCTATATACGATTAGAGAAAAGTAAAGTTAATAGTAATTACATTAATTTTGAGTACAGTCGCGCATATAAAACATTTTTGTGTGGAAGGGGCTAATTTTAATGATAAAGCTTATTTGACCTAAACAAGTTGTACATGAAAGCAAAATTTTACCCTAAAGCAATGTAATTAGTTTTAGTTTGGTCTAATTTTTTTAAAAAAGTTTTTTACCTATGCAAAATGCATAATAAAACAAAATGTTACCCTTTAGGATTTTTTCATTTTTGGGGGGTGTGGGGTGCAACACTGTTTGAATATGTAATGTAAAATACCACCTGAATCAAAAGTTATTTAAAGATGGTTCGACTTGTTAAATTGCTGATCAGTAGTAGATTCAGAAATGCTTGAAGGAGGGAGTGATAAGTATCACAAAGATTTTTTCCACTATTGGGTCATCCCGCCCACTTCATTTTCAATCTTGAATCCAGGTATATTCTGTCTGTTCTCATCATTGAAATGGAGAAGGCTCTCCTTCTGTGACTAGCGCTGCTTCCTAGCATGAGTCTGAATGCTGTCAACGATTTCGCAATTGTTGGGTCTGGGTTCCGGCGGAGCGTCAATGAGCCATGGTAGGAAGCAACCCTGGTCACAGAAGGAGGGCTTTCTCCATTTTATCTTTTCAATGATGAGAGCAGACAGAATAAATCTGGGTTCAAAAGTGGGTTAAACTCCACAAATTTTTAAATGTGCTCAAGGGAAGAGAGATCGCCCTTCCATGGATCCAATACTTTGGATTTCAATTAGTGTATAATACAAATAAAGTAGATCGTATTTATATATTTTAGAAAATAATTAACATTTGAACGCCAATTCATGGTTTTTTTTTTTTTTTTTTTTTTTTTTTTTTTTTTTTCTGTTAGGCTGGTAAAGCATTTCAAATTTTGAGACCCCCCCCCATGCAAGAATGCCTATACTAGTGTTTCTATGAGGGGGATGCTCTTATCAGGCTGTAAAATACTACAGACTGCCCTAGAACTAAAACAATACAAAATTCAGTATAGAACAAAAAAAAAATTAACTTTAGAAACACCTAAGGAAGGGGCACGATCTGCCTTTCTATATAAACACTCATTTATGTACCAGGCAACTTTGATTAGAAACAAATATAAAATGTATCTCTCTTTGCACCCTTTTTGAGTCCATGTCCATTCCCAGATTTGTATTTGTCATCATGGACTTCCGGATCGGCCCGCCCCCCTTAAGCCGTCGGTATAATGAAGAGTATGCCGAACTTTTTTATAATATTTTAATACTAAAGTGCGGAAAAGCCCAAGATGAGCCCCCCCCCACCAACAAATGCAACACTACTCCTCTCTGCAACATCTCAGGACCTCAGACAGACGCCAATGAATGGACAGGAAACTGAAAACGGAAAATGGTCATCCACATCATCACCATAGTATGGTATCACATATCAGTAAATTTGACCTTGTGGATAGCACTGAAAGACTTGCAAGATGAAATCTAACGATAAAGCCCTAAATTTGCCAAAACATTGTAGCGGGGCCTTTTAGCGGAGAAAGCCCTTTTCCTGGGTGTCTGCAATTTAAACTTAAACAAAAAATATTTATTTTTTCGATTTTTTTTTTAACGAAAAATATTAATATTTCGCTAAAATCGTCTCGACGCCCCCTTTACCTTGGCGCCTTTGTGCGGTTCACAACCTGCACACCCACTAGCGATGAGCCTGCTCTTCGCAAAAATACAGTATATTGAAACAAACCTTTATTGGCATTTTGCCGCATATTTTAATTTGTTTTGTAAATTATTTCAACTAAAAACGCTACTTTTACAAAAATTGGTATGAAAATTCAGACATAAAGATGCTGAAATTCACAAAAATGAACGGTTTTCAGAAAAATGGAACTATGGAAAAAAAATTGTTGGATCGACCTCAGTATGTGTCATTTTACAAAGTTTCAATAATTTTAGAATGATAATAATTTTTTTTAATGAAATCCTGCCTTTCCAAATTTATATACCATTTTAACAGGTATATATAACTATGGATTAGATTTTTCAAGGGAACCTTTCACAAAGAATAACTGATTTTTCCGAAATGGCTTTAGCAGGGTCTAATGGTAATATGCGAATAAAGGCGTAAAAATTGTACTGTTCTTCATCCTCACCAAAGATCACCGTGGCAAAATATGCATAACAGCAAAGTGTTCCTCTTGCATAGACTTTGAAGATGACACTTTGCAGTCTGTTGTCTGTCTAGTATTGTTGATATCCAGGGGTCGCGCTGTCGATCGTCAACGTCGCAAATTGCGAAAATAAAATTAGTTTGGTGAAAGAAAATACGTTTTGGCAATATTGACAATTACTTTTCTTAATGATGTTCGGAAAAATCTAATTTGGCGAAATGTTAAAAAGAGCCAGCGCAACCCCTGGATATCTATTTACTTTATGTTAGAGAGCATATTGATAACTTGAAAAAATATTCATATCTAATGACAGTAGTTCATTAAACTCTGCTTAGTTCAGGGTTTGTAACTTAAAAGTATACAGTGTAGATGGAAAGTTCTAGTAAACAGTCCACTTGACAGGACGAAACACAAATTTTATTAGAAAGTCGGTGAAGTTGACGACATTTTGCGCAATTTTCGGGAATATACACGACGGCCATCGTCAAGCCCATAACGAATACTATGTATTACATTAGTTAGTACCGGGTGTCCAGAAAAGGACTCCCTGATTTCCAAATTAAATATCTGGAAAACAAAGATCGATAGAGGAATGCAGTAAACGGTATGTTTATTGTGAAAGCTGTAAGAATTTTATACAGCAGTTTGAAATAATAGTTACAAAAGCTGCTAACAGATGGCGCTGTAATCGCCATACGTAATGCCTAGTATAAATAGTGATCCGAAGCCCAGAGCGATCAGTTCGATAGACCAGGAGATCTCCTAGGTGTGACTCATCGGATGCTGATTTAGGAGCCGGCTGGACCTGCTTATCGACCGCGCTTCCCTTTTATGCCGTCCTCCCGGGGTCTTTTACCAAGGGACCGGTTCGCGCTGCAAGCCTTCCGTATCACCCACGTGTTCGCTCGGAAAACCACCCACGTGTTCGCCTGCCGATCCTGTGCTGCGCCTGCCACGTGCCGACAGACCGGAATTCGTGGAATTCCACCGACTTTTCCTGTTGCCTGGACTGATTGCTCTCTGATCCAGATAATTTTGCTGGACCGTCGACATGATGTTCGCGAACTACTTCAAGGATAAGTTTCCCGAGGACACTCAGTACTACAGATGCTATGTAGACTTCCTGGAGTGGATCGACTCCGAGCGAGCCTGCTCGGAAACCGTCATTCCTGACCACGAGCTAAAGACTGTGACTGAATTGATCGAACAGCTCGACCTCATTGCTCTCCTCAAAACCACGCTATACATAGCTTACTATATAAAGAAACATGCTAGAGCGAACGCAATTCTCACCCACTACGGAGTCTTGTAAAGACCCAGTGCGCCCGGATTGTGCAAAAGAAAATCTCCCGAGGACTTAGACACAACACAAGCCTCCAAGCTTCCACACATGGCGTCCCCTCCCCCGTCCACCAGCCAAGACACCGGTGATCAAGAGGAGAACCACGTGGAGATGACAGACAGCCCTACTGTTGTCATCCCCCCCGCTACCAAGGATAATGAGAAGCACCGCTTCTTCTGTGAATTCCCTGGAAACTCCTACAAGGAACATTGTGACAAAATAGCCAAGATTACTGGGACACAAGTTGATTGCAAGTATAATGGCAACACCTACCTGGCCCAATTCCGTGGGTCAGAGAAATTCAGGGAGGTACAAGCCTACCTCACCGAACATTCGATTGGCTACCAAACCTTCGATCCGAGGAATCAAAGACCTAGAATGTCGTGATTAAGGGCATTCCCCCCTCCACCCCGCTGGATGATATCAGTCACTTCCTGGAGGAAAGAGGCCTCACGCCCCTACACCTCAGCTTCATGAGATACAGAGACAACAAAAAACCTTTCTCTGCGGTCTTGGTCAGCCTCCAAAACACGTCAAGTTTCGAGAACATCTACCAGATCGACAGGTACGGTTACCTGTCCATCAAAGTTGAAAATTACCGAGCTCCAAAGGTAAAACAGTGCTATAACTGCCAAGCCTTTGGACACTCATCGCTGGCCTGCTCCCTATCGCCGAGGTGCCTTAAGTGTGCCGGCCCGCACACCTTCGCTGCCTGCCCCAACAAGGGACAAGAACCGGTTCTATGTGCCAAATGTGGAGGACCACATGTCGCGAAATACCGTGGTTGCCCCCGCAACCCACTCAATAGGAACAAGTCGGCCGCGGCCATCACCAGCCTCCCGACGCCCAAACCTGTCGTTCCCAGGTCTAGAAACACTGCAAGTAACACCGCCGCTAAACCAACCAAGAATGCCTGGACCCTGGTAGGCCCTGGCAAAAACAAGAACACCATTCTCAATACCCTTCCGCCTGACGCGAAAGACCTTGAGCCTGAAGAAGACGATCAGACGGACGCTTATATGACTCTGAAAAAGCCTGCTACTGACAAGACTCTCCAGCAGCTAGTCATCAACAAGCCCAAGGTTGCTAAGAACCCTACCAAAAAGAAGGTTAAACCCAGGAAACATAACAAGGACTCTGGATCTGCTGCCTCTACGCACAACATCCCGAATGCACAAACCACGCAGCCCGGCACGTCCCTTGGTAGCCTTGCTGCGCTAAAAGAGACTCTCCAAGCCACTAGAGAGCTCTCAGAAGTCATAGACCTGGAACAAGTCCTCAGTTTTATCAAGTCTCTCACTGAGGAAGTAAGAAACTACACAAACCCGCTGGACAGGTTGTTCGCCTTCATCAGTGTTTACAGCCGACATTTCGAATCTCAACATGGGTCGTCCAACCTATCTGAAGATCCTTAGTTGGAATGCGCAAAGCGCGCATTGCAAAATCAATGAACTTCGCGACTTCCTAGCCCATCAAGACTACGACATTATCCTCTTACAAGAGACTTTCTACCATTTAAACCTGACGTATAATATTCCGAACTATACTATGTACAGATCTGACCGTCCTAGATGCCCTGGTAGTAGAATCACAGGCGGCACGGCCCTATACATAAGAAGAAACATCCCCCACACCTTGGTGACAAACTTAAACCTTACCTCTCTGGAAGCCACCTCAGTTCTTGTGCATGGTCTCACAGAAGACGTCATGATCACATCTGCCTACGTAAGTTGCTCCAAGCCCATCCCGGTCCAAGACATCAGGACAATCCTTCAGAAGTCCAAGAAAAACTTCATCGCTGGGGATCTGAACACCCCACAGTGGAGTATTTGTGTCAAAATCCTGGCCAAAAATATTTTTCATGTGTTTTAACGTTAAAATCACTACTGTTGACTTTTGACTTACTTTTTAGTATTATATACTTCTTAAATTATATAAAAAAGCGTGTTGTCGCCAAATTTGGCGATATATCGCTAAACGACTCGAAGTTGGTTTCTAACAAATGTCTTGTCCGGGGAGTGTCCCTTACTGGGAAGTACTGCTTTTGTATAATACCACTTATAAATGTAATACCACGCGGCTGTCGATCTAACGGTCTGGAGTTTTGGGCGATTTTCTCCAGATGTCACGTGAATACGCATTAGAGCCTCTTAAAAAGCCCTCCGCCAAGGCAACCTTCCCGTGAGGAAAATAGCCGTGCCTTAACCCAGCGGTTCTCAACCTTTTAACTTCGCCCCCTCCCAACAAAGGCTAACTTACGGTAGCACCCCCCCCCCCTTCACATTGTTCAGCATACATTCAGTTTTTTAATCTTTAACAATGTACATTTAGTCGAATTTTCTACGAAATAATGTTATCAGTAAAGTTTGAATGAACATTTTAAGCGAAAATGGATATATTTTTGAGTAAAAATGAGAATAAATTAGGCGATTTTTAAAAATCGTGCATCATTACTTGCTCTTTGGTTTTTCTCGTGCCTCCCCTGGAAACGCTCTGCGCCTCCTTGGGGGGCGCGCCCCACAGGTTGAGAAACGCTGCCTTAACCACAATAAAAATATATAAATGTAATACTTTACTTATAATAATACTTATAAATATAATACTACTTATCTATAAATCAATTTTTATCATAAAAGTTTTCAGATTTTCCACTTTTCTAAATGTAGTTACTATTTGGATCTTAGTTTTCTAATGACTACTGAAGATTAACTTTTTCATTCCGATTCTTTTGAACTCTGATATTCTCGTCTTCACTCAGAATTACTTTCTTTTGAGAGAGAGAGAGAGAGATAGAGCACCATCGGACCCCTCTGGAAGAAGAAGTTATAGGGTCTCACTGCTATAAGGCTTGCTCTTTTTCATTGGCCTTTATCTAGAGCAGATCATATAAGGGCACTGCTTAAAAGATGCCCCCCTTTGCAAACCCATAAAATCTCATTCCAAGCTCGAGGAGAAAGTAATTTATTTCAAGCCAGCACTTTTCTGTTTACACACTCACACTTCAATGACCCGAAGTCACAGTTGCCAACCTTTGAGAACCAAAAATGGGGAGTTTTTGCTTTGGACACAATTTACTACATAAATGGAAAACTAAGCTGTAAATAGATGGGACTATTTACATGACTAAGAAAGGGCAATTTTGGAATATGTAGAAATTTTCTTCTTATAGCAAATTTACATCAGAAAAATAAGAAATTACATACTGAATTTAAAATACTGATGTTAAATCTTGACTAAAATGAATTTTATATACCTTTATCCAAACACCTGCACATAATTTATAGTTTATGAGAAATACAAGTGCGTATGTTTGTATAGCTTTTGCGATCACCCGTCGAAAAATTATCGAAAAAATAAAAATGGCGCTATATAAATAATTTTTTTTATAAAAATGGTGGATGTTGGGGGAACATTTTTTTCTTGGAATAGACACTCAATACTGTAATAATTACGATTATAGTTGAAATTAGGCGCGACAAGCCGCGACACTCCTTCAAAAAGCTTTTTGAAATGTGAATTTTTGAAAAAAAAAATTAGAAAAACAAAGTTTACAATTTTTTAAAATAAAGTCATATTATTTTTTCAAGCTAATAGATACATATAATTAAAATACATATATTTTACTACAATTATACTAAGTATCAAACCAGTAAATTAATTTAAAGAGCCCGTAAAAAATGCAAGACGAAGTAATAGAAAACGCTGAAATCTCTTGCCGTAAATGAAGAAACTTGCTTTTAAACCGAGTGTTGCATCTTTTGGATATGAATTATGGTCGAAAAACATGCATTACATGATGCATCAGTTACTAGGCTATCCAAAAACATATATATTACTGTTTTTAAACAAATTTTAAATTTTCGACTTTTGGCCAGGATTTTGATACGAATACTCCACTGTGCGCCCACCACTTCGCGTGGAATTGCAAAAGAAACTGCAAGCGAGGCTGCTCCCTCCCAGAAACCCAGAAACCCGGAAGTTAATCATCTCAGACCATCTTAAGCTGTCCTTCCCTGCAAGCCATACGCATGTTGGACACCATCGGGGCACCCCGGTGTTCTCTACCATCGACATGGCCATCAGCAACAACTTCTCTGTTGCTCCTCCCAGCTCCGTCACTCAGTGCTTCACCTCAGATCACTACCCGGTCACGTTTGAGCTCAGCCTGCTGCATGAACGTTTCAAGGATCGGCCCTACTTGTCTACTGACTGGAGAGCCTTCACAGAGCACCTTCGGTGCTCCCCTTTCTCCTTCAAAAAATTTCGCACCCAACAGGACATTGATAAGGCCATCACCAGCCTCACGGACAATATCATCGCCGCACATCGGGACTATTCCAAGCAGGTGCCTCGAAGAGAACACTTTAAACTTCCCTGGAGAATCAGATGCACCATCAGGCAAAGAAATCAGGCCAGGAAAAGGTATCATCAAACCAGAAACCCGGAGGACAAGCAGTCCTACCTGAAGCTCTGTGCCACGGTGAAAGAGGAAATCCTCAAATACCGAAATGAACAGTGGACCAGCTATATCACTAACCTCGCACCTGATGACGGCTCCATATGGAAAGCCGTCAAACGTATCACAGGCCGGGTCACGGACATGCCCCCCCTGAAACACCAGGGTAGCTTTCACTACCAGAACAAGCAAAAAGCGGAAGTTCTTGCTACGTGCTACGAGACACAATTCACGAACACTGCCAACCTCTCCTCCCAGGGCTGGGACTACCATGTGCACAGGACTGTTTATGAGTTCCTGCTGCAGCCTACGCAGCATCGGATTAGCCCTGCCCCGCCGAGTGAAGTTATAAACATCATCAAGCGCACCAAGAAGAACAAAAGGCCAGGGCCTGACCACATTACAAATGAAATGCTCCAGAACATTCCGGTAAACACTCTCTTTGCCATCACCAAGATTATAAATGCCATCCTGGACACTGGTTACTTTCCTCTGGTCTGGAAACTTGCCACCGTAGTCCCGATACCCAAAGCTGGACAGAACCTGGCAAACCCGACTGCATATAGGCCTATTAGCCTCCTAAGCTGCTTGAGTAAGATAGCAGAGCGGGTGATTCTGAACAGGGTAAACGACCACATCACGGACAGTAACCTGCTTCTCCCAGAACAATTTGGCTTCCGGCCAGGGCACTCTACCGTCCATCAACCGTCCCCATCGTGTCGTCGGGGCCCTGTCTATCCAGCATCAGCAGAAACGACATTCCGCCATCTTGCTTCTCGACCTCCAGAAGGCCTTTGACAAGGTCTGGCACGTTGGGTTAATTTACAAACTCGTCAAGCTCCATTTCCCGGACTCCTTAGTGAAGCTACTAAATAACTACCTGGTCCACCGCAGATTTCAAGTTAGAGTCAAAGACGCATACTCTAGCCCGTCACCAATTTCCAGTGGAGTCCCCCAGGGTTCCATCCTCGGACGCGTCCTGTTCAATGTCTTTATTAACGACATTCCGACCCACCAAGATACCATGCTGGCCCTCTACGCCGATGACGCGGCAATAGTCGGCCACGCCGACACTGGCTCTGCCCTCATCACTGCCATGCAGACTCATCTTGACTCCATCAACCGCTCATCGGCGGTTGATGGAGTCAAGGTGCGCTTCATCGTCTCCGGCGGTTTGACGTGTTTTTTGGGGCTCCCGGATAATGTGACTTGTATACAGTGTTCTATCGCCCCCAACTGCGAATGAGGTTTTGTATTGAAATATAATGTGTACTGAGTCTAAATGTCAAATTTGGTGCCATGGGAAGGAGTAATATGGACTTAAATGATAGTTGAGAGAAAGTTGATGTCGTGCCGGTTTCCATGTTGAAAATATTTTAAGTCTTGGATTTAACATCGCTATTTTGAGAAAAATGCTATATATTCGTGAGCGAGATGTTCCTACATTTGAAGAGATGGATGAGAGCTTTAAAATGATGTAAGTTCTATGGATTTATGACTATTTTTGGACATTCGAGTAACTTCAATTTTGTGATTGACTTTATTGAAAATAAAATCGTTCGGAGATTCATACTGTCGACATCTTGGACACGTATGCTGGTGCTTGGTGTTGAGAATCCACTTCCTCCTCTACATTGGTTCCGTGGTATGACTGATGTTTTCTTGATTATATGCAATGAAATAGAAAATTTCTAGGAGTAGGGTTTATCTGTATTGAATATATACTGGATGATACTATTGCATAGGACTCTTGTTTGTTTTGATATATATGTATCAATGTGATGATCTGGAGCTTTTAATTTGAGTTAATGTAATTATATTTGTTCGCGTCGGTTGCGCGGAATACTTATTGTGGTGGAGTTACCTACTGGGTGTTCGTAAACTGTGTATTTTTCTCGCCTGTGTGTTCTTATACTGTGTATTATATCACTATGTGTTAATGATCCGTTCTGGTGAAGATTAGCCCTGGGTGATTGCAAACTATTTAACTTTCTTCCCTGAGCATTCTTGAACTCTGTGCCTTGCTTTCCTGGGTTTATAAACTGTGAGCTGGTGAGGTCGTCATTTATTGGGTCTGAGTTCCCCATAGTTGTAGGTGCTTGACGGCTATCTTTGTTTTGGTGATAATGGCTAGGTCTGCGAGTGCTAGTCCAAACCTGTCTAGGTCCTCCATGCTTAGGAGTGGGCCGACTCGTTCGCCGTTCTCTATGAGTACTGATTTGGATGCTAGGATTCGTAAGGAGGGTGTTTTGCCTGTTTTTGAACAGATTAGGAATGGGACCTTGCAGACTTTTATGCCCTATGTGGGACTTAATAAACATCTTACTAAGATTATGGCAACGGGCATTGAGAAAGGGGTGCAGGAATTGTGCAGATTTGCAATGTACATGGTTGATAAATACAATCAGGCAGTAACGGAGACACATGGCCTGAGAGAACTTAATGATTTGATGAAGAGGCAATTGGAATTGTGCCACAATAGTGAACCCACGACGGAGAAGTTGGAGGATGTGATTAGTGATCTGAAGGATTTTAGGCAGTGTTTAACGAATCAGGTGGTGGTCTCTGGTACAAATGGAGTGGATTCAGGGCCGTTGGATGTAAGACCCCCCTTGGATAATTATAGAGAGGGAATGAGTCCTAATAAGAGTCAATCGAGACCCTCGGACTTTGCGGTGGTAATTCAGCCTATTACTGAAGAAATGGATGTCATGGACATATCGCGCGACATTAAAAAGGCAGTGTTGGAGGCGGGATGTGTGGTTAACGCCTTAGATATTAAATACTCCCCTAAATCGAGTAGGGTTATATTGACTGCATCTAACCGAGAAAAGGCTAAACAGATTCAGGAGACCTTAACTTCGATTGAGGCTCTAACACAAAAGTATAAAATATACTTATCGAAGCCGGGCAGTGAGAGAGTCTTGATTCTGGGGGTTTCGGCGGATACTAGGGCCTCAGATATTGAGGAGGCATTTATGAACATTTCCTCTGACTTTATTATAGATCCCGTAAAACCTCTTGTGATCGCTAGTAGCAGTAACATTGTGAATTGGATTGTTAGAACGGACTCCCACACTAAGCGTGAAGTACTAAGGATTGGTAAATTTTTTATCAGGTTTAGTCGTGTGAGAGCTGTCGACTTTATTGACATCTATCGTTGTCTTAGGTGTCAGGAACTTGGACATCGAGTTTATGATTGCAGTAATTCTTTTAAATGTGCAAAATGCGGACTGGATCATGATACCCGTAGATGTAGTGTGGAGGAGTATAATTGTGTGAATTGTAATAAAGAGAATAGGGATGTGGAGAAGTCAAATCATCGTGCTGATTCAGGCCAGTGCCCAGTTTTTCGGGAATATAAAGCCAATCTTATTAGTCAAAGGAGACGGAGAGGGAGGACTGGCGATCAATGAAACGAATTGACGTGGAGTTGATTCCTGTCTGTTCTCTTCACCGCTTTCCCCTAGTACTATAGTTGCCCCCCCCATGTTGTATTTTATGATGCAACTGATGTTTTTGTAAGGGAATCATTGGGTACTTAAATGGAGTATTGGCTATCGATTGTTTATGAGCAGTATGTGTATTGTATGGTATTGCATATTGTGTTTATGTGCAGTATGTATATAGTGAGATATTGTATATTTTGTGAATATGGTATATAGTGGTATTTTATGTCAACTGTGAGATTTAATGTTATGATATGATGGATTTGACTTTTAATATTTATTATAATGTAGTGTCTGTGATTGGAAATTTTACTTTTAATTTTGGGTTTTATCTTAATGGGACATTGATTATTTGTGATTTATGACTTTGGTTTTATTATATCCTTTAATCCTGTTGTTGTGAAACAATGGTCTGTGGATTGTTTTGCTGGTTGCTTGGGAAAATACTTTTCTTTATGGTTACCTTTTACTTGTTCACCGGTCCTTTTCGCAGTGGGGGTATTATCCGGTTTCTCTTTTGTCCTTTCCTTAGTTTTTATGTTGTGACTGTTATTTGCTTTATATTTTTCGTGGGTTTTTTTTTGTGTATTATTTTGTGTAACTTGTGTTGTTTGTGTATTGTTCTTTTATGGCAGACAATATAAGTAATAATAATTTTAATGGTCTTGGTGTTTTGCAAATAAATTTAAATCATTGCAGATCAGCGGGGCTACTCTTGTTTCAGCTAATGCAAGAAGGCCATTATAGCGTGGCGTTAATTCAGGACCCCTATTTAATGGGGAATAGGATTCTTGGCTGTCCGGATGCCTTCCGGGCCTTTCTTTCCCTTTCGGGAAATTGTGCTGTGGTGGCTGCACCGGGTATTGTATCGATCCTATGTTTTTCTTCAAATTCTTCGGTATTTATCAAGGTTCACGCGGATGAGAGGGACTATCTTTTGGCTTCGTGTTATTCGCCTCCTTCTTCGGATCTGTCGGCTAACTTGGAGGAATGGGCTGATTCCTTTAGAGGGGTCGGAAGCACAATCGTTGCGGGAGATTTTAATGCTCATGCGAATATGTGGGGATATGATCATATAAATAATAGAGGAATGGTACTATTACAATACATTACTAACCTGGGCATGATGGTGGCTAACGACCCCTCTCTTGGGCCTACCTGGTCCCATTCGGGATCGGTTGGAAATCCTGATATTACTCTCTACTCAAGTGATTTGGTGGGTAAATTGCATAATTGGACCATTCTGGATGTTGACTCGGGCAGCGACCACAGCTATATTGCTTTTTGGATTAAGGATAAAGTATGCTGTCTGGATCGCCGCCGCTTTCGTACTAAATATGAGAAATTTCATAAATTTAATAGGAAATATTGGGCTTTTCTGGGTGCGGTGTTGACTCGCTTGGGTCGTTTTGGTTTTCTCTCTCCTTTTTCTGTGTCTGACCTGGAGGACATCTGTGACGATTTTAGCGCCAGCCTGAGTAGGCTATGTTATGCTACATTACGTGTTAAAAAGAACCGTTATAGGGCTCATCTTAGCTGGTGGACTCCAGAGCTGCGAGTTTTTAGATCTAAATTGCGCGCCCTTTATCGGAGATTGGCTAGGGAGCCTGTAAATTGCGACTTGAGAATTCGGTATAATCGCGAGAGGGCTCGCTACCGTAAATTAGTTATTTGCTCCAAAAATGCCGCATGGCGGAAATTTTGTACTGAGACGATGAATCCCTATGGGACCTTGTTTAAAATAATTAGGAATAAACACAAAGATCTTGGAGCTAAGACGCTATTTCACGGTCTCGCCTATACTGACAATTATGATAATATTTTAGACAAATTGTTATTAGAGCACTTTGACATTGGTTTAGATAGGGTGGCTATGAATACTGGAGACTTGGGTGATCCTGCTGATCCCGCGATATCCGATATGCCTTTTCCATATGATTTTCCTGAGGTAACGATTACAGAACTTAAATATGCTGTTAGTCGTCAGCCAAATAATAAGTCGCCTGGCCTGGATGGGGTTGATGGACTTATTTTGAAGAATATGGCTAAATATTGGGCCAGGCATTTGGTAACGTTATACAATTGTTGTCTCTCTGTTGGTCTCTTCCCGAAGGTTTGGAAGGCCTCTGTGGTAATTTTTTTTGCCAAGGTTGCAAGAGATCCTGGCTGCCCACGTTCTTATCGGCCTATTAGTCTGTTGAGCGTCCTGGCGAAGACCTTCGAACGTATATTAAAAAGAAGAATTTTCAGCTATCTCCTGGATGAGGGTTATCTACATGATAATCAGCATGGTTTTCTGCCGGGGCGCTCAACATCGACTATTATGTATCAAGTACGGGACACTATTAACAGTAACTTAGAAACAAATAAATTTTGCTCCCTGGTGTCCTTTGACATACAGGGAGCATTTGATAATGTATCGTGGAAAGTTTTGAAAACTGCTATAAATAAATCGGTGTTACCTGTTTATTTAAAAGCCATTTTATGCAACTATGTTGAAAATAGAACGATTTCTGCTGATGCTCTGGGCGGTGCCAGGGTCATTAATATCACTAAAGGCTGTCCCCAGGGTTCATGTTTGGGTCCACTTTTGTGGACTCTGGTGGCAGATTTGATACTCAAGGGATTGGACTCCTCCCCCGCACACTTATTTGCTTATGCAGATGACTTTATCTTATTGAATACAGCTAATACTAGGTCTGAGTTAGAAAAACAGGTTAATTATAGCATTAATATTTTTGTAGATATGTGTCAGAATCTAGGACTCAGTATATCCCAGGAGAAAACAGGAGCAATAGTTTTTTATAAGAGGCTCCCTGGCCGTAGGTTAATTACCAGGAAACCTATATTTAAACTAAATGGGAAGACAATTAAAATAGAAAATACTCTGAAATATCTAGGTCTGGTTATTGATGAAAGGCTGAGCTGGTCTGAACACATTGATACCCTGAGGGAGAGAATCTTTGTTTTCATGGGAAATTTATCTGGGGTTCGGGGTTTGGGCTGGGGTCCTAGTGTCAATATTTTAAAAACATGGTATAATACTGTGACTCTGAAACAAATCGAATATCTTTCTGACATCTGGTACCCTGAGCTCACCTCTACCCTTCGTTTAAAATTAACCCGTCTTCAGAGAGATTTTCTCTTGGCAATATCTGGTGCTTTTGCGCGCACTTCAACAGACGAACTATGTGTTCTATATGGAATTCCACCAATAAATATTTATCTAGAGAATCACATTAAGAGGAGTTATCTAATTACCCATAGAAGAGAAATAGTAATTAATAATAAAACTTTTAAATATCACGAAATGCAACAATTTTTACCAGAACACAAGTTAAAATTGGATCGTGAATTGAAAAATCTGCAGCTTAATAGGAGGGGTAATCCGGAATGCGATCGGTGTGGTTTAAAAATCTTTACTGACGGCTCTAAGATGGACCTGGGGACGGCCTATGCTTTTACAGTTCAGTGGAATGGAGATTTTATTTACGATTTCTGTGAGAGACTTCCTGTGGATGTTACCATCTACCAAGCGGAACAGCTTGCTGTTCTGGCCGCTCTCCGTTGGACAGTGGAGCGGGCTTATGATTGTGTGGAGATTTTGACCGATAGTCGCTCGACCGTAGAGGCCTTGTATGCTGGTTATTCAGAGGATCCTTTTATAGACCAGATTTTTGACATCGTTGATCACCATGATAGTATTTTATTTCGAATTTCTTGGATTAAGGCACATGTTGGCACGCTCGGTAACGAGCGTGCTGACAGTCTGGCTAAAAAGCCTCTATTAGAAAACTTTGACATCTTAAGAAGAGATGTACCCATTCCGATTTCTGCTGTGAAAAAAATATATTAAACTCGAGATTGCCAGTATGTGGCAGATTGCCTGGGAACGGGGGGAGACTGGCAGGGAGACCTTTCGTTTCTATAAAAATATATGTATAGATAAATCGATTTTAAATAAAGCAGTGATTCCGTATATAACGGGAAAAGGTTTCTTTCTCACGTTTTTGTATCACATTGGTAAATTTGATAATGATCTTCGTGAATGTGGTAAAGTTGGCCTTCCTCTCCATTATGTATATGAAAACTGCCCATTTACGCCTAATTCATTTAGCTTAAATGTCAAAATTGGAGAATTAAAACATTTTATATTAATTATAAAAAAACAAGAAAATATTTGTAAATTGGCACAGAACTATCAAACTCTCAGGATTAAATATAAGAAGTATATATCTGGGAGTGTGGATGAATAATTGTTTTTACATTGTATATAGGTTTTTAATGCTGTTTTTATGTACTTATGATTGTAATTTTAATTTTGGGAACATATTCCAGGTTTTAGTATATATTTTATTAGTTTTCTGTGTTTTACTAGTAAACTGATTTTAAATTCACTTGTAATTGGCTTTTAATTGTAAAGTACGTGCTTCAATGGTAAATTATATTTTAATTGGACTGTGTAATTGTTGGAATATTGTAAATGTTGTTGATCATATTGTGATTGAACGTATGTTGAACGTATGTTTTATATATATATATATATATGTATATATATATATGTACTATATCTAACGTATCCTCCCCTCAGATGTTGTGGTTTTCTTCCTTGGGGCAGGTGGCATGTAAATAGGGTTGATAATACGTAGTATTTTGTCTGCTATGTGTTTGATTTGTGTTTTTTTTTTTTTTTTTTTTTTTTTGCGTGTGTGTGTGTTGTAATTATATATGTATATTTTCAGCCTGGCCTGTGCGCCGTTGGCGGTTTGTAACGCTTTTAGCGATTGTAAAAGTTTTATTTGTAGTAAATAAATAAGTCGGGGGGGGGGGTCTGGTGGGCGTAAACCGCTATCGCGGTCGCCCTCCCCCTTTATCTCAGGTGAACTCCATCAACCGCTGGATCAGGGGCTGGAAGCTACTCTTGAACATTCCCAAGTGCCAGGCTTTGTACCTCTCCAACCGGAATAAGCCGACCAGGATTATGATCGACAACACCCCGATTGACTGGGAAGGACCGGTTAAATACCTTGGTGTCACTATCGACAGAAATCTCACCTGGAAACCTCACATTGATAGCGCCAGAGCCAAGATGGCCCTGGCGTACAGGAAGCTAGCCCCCATCATTAAAAACAAGAACCTCTCTCCGCAAAACAAAGCGCTTCTTTAAAGACATATATAAGACCAACTGCTACGTACGCCGCACCGGTGTGGGCTTATGCCGCAAGATCCTCAACTGACCGACTAGAAAGCAAGCAGAATGGAATTCTGCGCACAATCCATAATGGGCATCATTTCCTAAAGAACGCGGCCATTAGAAGAGACCTCAACATCAAAACTCTTAGACAATTCATTTACAGACTTGCTGTTCGGTACTATGGTACGCTGAACCAGCTTCCGAATGAAATAGCCGGGAAGTACCCGGACTATGATCCCTCCGAACCCTGCAATCGAAAACGCCCCAAAGCGGTCCTCTTCGTTTTTGCGCCCTCATAGTGAACTCCTGCACGACCAATCTGATCTGTAACTGATCCGGCCCCCCCCACCTCATGATAAAGTACCTCAAGACATATAACTACAAACTGGAGATAAAGCTCTACGCTAAGGTGCTCCGAAAACCCAGAACTTCAGTTCAGTTCAGTTCAACTATCAGTTCCACTGTTGAAGCGTGAAAGGAGGTTAGCGTACCGAAGGAAGAGATTAAAACCATGTACTCCATTGAACAACGTGTTTTTCTGGTGCTAGAGTACCACAGGTTAAAAGAAAGTCCTACGTACAAAGGCGCAGTTTTCAAACACGATTTAATGTTCCAAAAGGCAGGCGCGTAGCCAGGAAAATTTTTCGGGGGGGGATATGAACTTATATGTGCATAAATAGACGGAATTTCATCACTAATCCAAACATTTCGGGGGGAGGGATATATCCCGATATCCCCCCCCCTGGCTACGCCCCTGCCAAAAGGTACCGATGTGAAAACCATTCGTACGCTCTTCGCCAAATTTCAACGAAGAGGCAGCGTAACTGATGATCTAGTGGGGAATGTTGGCCGCAAGCAAACTGTAGTTACGCCTGCAAATGTCGCCACAGTTTCTGGAATTATTCAGCAAAATCCAATGTAATCCGTCCGTAGAATTGCATCCGAGACTGGTTTGAAGCGTTCCAGCACGCATAAAATACTGAGAAAGAGCCTATACATGTTTCCATTCAAAATTCAAACTCACCAGGCCAGTGGCGTCGCTAAGCATGATGTCACCCGGTGCGGGCTCGTCCGGTGTCACTCCCCCCCCCCCGTAACACCTCCGTTCAATTATGAGTCATCTTTGAGATTGGCTTTTTTTCACTTCGCCCTAAATTAAGTCGAAATTTTACCTAATCTCCGTAGATTATCTGACCGGATAAAGCAGCACTAACTACCGAAGTAAGCGGCAGAAAACTAGTGCAATTTCGTTCTTTCGCCCTGCGAATTTTCACCGACTTAAGAGACTCACTGACCGAAATAAGTGGCAGCCACTATAGTAAGGTTCTTTCAAACGTTATTAGGCTATTATGCAACTTTCCATACCACCTATGCAAGGTAATGTACGAGACGTGGAAATGACTTTCTTCTTTTTTTTTTTTTTTTTTTTTTTTTCACATGAAGTGCTTTTTCCAAGAGACCTGTGAAAACCATGAGCCGTAGAAAAGCCTGTTTATAATACCATTACCAGACTAATAAAAATACACTGTCAGACTAATAAAAACACACTGTAACCTAATACAAATACACTGTCAGCTAATACAAATACACTGTCAGCTAATAAAAATATGCCATTTAATTCAACTAAATGTTAAATTATCTACACACTCAGGGCCGATCCCAGAAGAAAATCTTGGGGGGGGTGAAGAGAGGTAAATTGCCGACTGAAAAAATAGATTTGCCGATTTAGTTCCCAAGTTGGACACTACCCTATATTGGACAGTTTTACGAGGAACAGAACATGCCCATAACATAGAACAGCATAAATACCTCTTTAAGTTGTACAGAGGGAGCCGCAAAAGTTCGACTTTCAGAAGATTCACATTATTTACGCATTAATGATCAATCTGGTTTTTACATTAATAAAGATAATTAGTACATGAATAAATTGCAGAGGTTGTACGTAAAAGGCGGAATTTTCCACAAAAAGGCTCGATTATTATCACTTTGCCAACAAAAATCCACATTTTTGTTGGGTAGGGATGGTTACATTCCTGACTCTGTTAAAAGTAATTAAATTTTCATAAAATATTCATAAATTTTAATTTAGTCATAAAATATTCTCTCAGGAATGAAGGAAATATTTGCCTATGCGACAAAACTATCTGTCCTAGCTTGGGTTGGCGAAAATGAGTTTGGGGGGACCCTCAATGGAGTCTTTACCTTTACTTAAAAAAAGGAAAGGAAGCCATACCGAGAGCATTGTTTATAAAACACTTTCCAACACTGTCTTATTTGCGTATATACTATTGCATACCTGCCAACTCTACTGGATTTTGATGGTTTCTCCTGGTCTCCTGATTTTGCATTAAAATCTCCTGGTTTTCTTAAATTTTGAAGCTTTAATAATCGACACATTTATTCCCCACCATTTTTGAAAGATTACCGCTCTCTGGGTCTATTCATTCAATATGGACCAGTATACCATGGTATTTTGGTCCAATAATAAAGATTTGTGCTTATATTGATTACTCATTTGTGAAGGATTCTTGAAAATGTGAGAATTAGACGGCAAGTCATTTAATTGTATCATTTTTTGAGAAAGTCCCAAAATTTTACTACTTTTTGTCTAAAAAGAAGAAATTTTGTAAAATTTCGAACCTTTAAGAAAAAACCTGTGGACGTAAAGAAACGTTGAAGTTTTATTCATTTTATATTAAAAGAATTCTTCTATTTCTCTGAGCTCTTTTACAAATTCAATTTTTAGTATCACGACCTTATGTGTGATTGAAATTTCAAACATAAGTTGTTATAAAAAGCAAACTTTTCATTTTAAAAACCACAACTGTGTCGTGCCATGTCAAATTATATTTTTAAAAAATTATATATAGAATAGATGGCGAAATATAATGTGTGAAAAAATTTCGAAGAGTGTTTTGACTTAGTGTGTGACTTAGATAAGTAATTAGGACTTTAAGATTATGATACCACATAAATCTACTGGATTTTCTTAGTTAGATGTTGGGGTTGGCAGGAATGCTATTGCATGACGAACAGTTAACTGTTCGCTCCCAACGTAGCTAAAGACGCGACAGTAGAGATTCCTCCCTTCTGTGTCCATCGTTGCTCCCCGGCGTGAGTCTTAGAATGTTTCTGTTCTGGCGGCAGCCTTGCACAAGCGCATGACTTGGCCATGCCAGGGCATTCTAAGACCCATGCCGAGAAGCAACGATTTATACAGGAGAGAGGAATTTCTGCCATTGAGTCTTAGAAACGACGGTAGTGAACAGGTTAAAGCCAACAAGAAACTAACATATTGTGATCTATGAGTATTTTGTGAGCATGGGCGTCGGCAAGGGAGGTCAAAGGGGTCGCTTGACCCCCCCCCCCTGGAAAATATGACTTTAAAAAAAAAAATTAGGCATCATATACGTAAAAGCTCACCAGCCCCTTTTCCGGAAATAAAGTAATTTATGTATTTTGACATACTGCAACAACTCGCTGCAAAATTTCTGTGGGGAAAAAAAAAAAAGATTATTTTTCCAATTGCCAGCATGTTTCAAACAAGGACGAATTAAAGGGGTGGGACGTAAGGGGCGATCGCCCTCTCGTAAAAAAATAATAATATATTTAAAAAACCCTATTTTAATTGCATAAAATGGATGTGTTTGTGTATGTGAATCTTCCAACTAACGTCCCCCCCCTACACAGTGTCCCCCTGAGATTTTCATCCCCCCTGAGATTTTCAAAAATTTTTGTAAATTTACAGATAAATACGAAATTCTAGAAACGACTGATTTTTAACAATTGCTAAATTTTACATCATAAAAAATGCCTATTGTTTTGGGAGAATTTCTCATCACAATGACCAGATTTCTGTACATACGGTTAATTATTTTGCTGCTCTTAGCTGCATGTAGTATCGGTTTTCGTATTTTTCCGAGTACACGAAACTGCCGGTTTCCTTTTAAGTTCCTTACAATTTTATCCTTACTCATGGGCGCCGGCAGCATAGGGCAATGCCCTCCTGGATTTTTGTATGCAGTGTTTTTCCTTGCATTTTTGCTCTTTCCAACATGGTAACCATACGTAGTACTACTTGGTTACAACATGGTAACCAAGTAGTCTTTGCCTCCCCCTTGAGTAGTCTTTGCCGCCCCCTGGAGTATTCTTTGCCCCACCCCTGGGAAATATTCTGCCGGCGCCCATGTTTGTGAGCCCTGCAGAGGTATCAAGTCTACGTCCACCCATGCCAATGGACAGAATGTTCTCATAAACCTCAATAATAAATACCAATTTTGTTTTGCTTGAAATGATGAACGCTTCTAAAATGCACTCTAAACATTCTCTGCCCATAAGCGGCAATGCATTAGAATTATTTTGCGTGCTCCTGTAAAAGAACTATAAATGGTACCCACATCCTTTTCAATAGGGTACATGGTATGGTAATTTTCATTATTATATAAAAGTTAGATCAATGCATATTTACAGCAGTTAGAGCACGGGAGGCAGACAGACGAAAGCATAAACATTTCAAGGTCTTTGGAAAGTGTTAAAAAATAGACACTTAAAAAAAATGTGAGGCTTGAAGGGAGGGAAAAAAAACTGGAATAAGGAAAGTAATTCTAGCTCGAAAAGTTAATTTTTGCTTTAATTTAAGATGAAATGGAAAATTAAGCATATTTTAATTTTGAAGCTCGTAAGGTCGCGACCCCCATTATTTTCTCTGCCATCTCTTCCTATTTTAACGGTGTGATCTATACTTTTGTATTTTATCTCTTATTATAACTTACCCATCATTTTTCTAAAATTAAATTAAATTACAAAAAATGGGGTTATTTCTATATGAAGAATATGAAAGCAAATCATAATAAAAAGTAGTACAAATATAATCTAGATATATAGTTACCAGATCGGCGATGATCTTTTTCTTGGAGAATGGATTTGACGGAGCTCCAATAGTTTGTATGGAAATTCTCTTTCCATTATGACCGTTATTTTGCTTTTTCTTTTAGTCATTATCAAAACAACTACATATCACATTTTGTGCACTGCACTTTTTATCATTTTCTTTTGTTTACAACTAGTTTCGTGTTTTTGTTTACAACTGGTTTCAGTCTTCAGTCTTAAATGAACACTGCAGCAAACTTTTACTTCATTTTGTTAAATGCTAGAATTTTTTTTATTTATTCATTTTTACCAAAATGATGTATTAATTATATCTTAAAGCTAAAAATGGTTTTCTTCTAATCAAGGTATGCTAAGGCTCCTCCAAGTATATGTTTGATCGACTTTGGCTCAGTTACTGTCCAGTTAACCGAGCTAACAGGAATAGGGGACACATTATTTTCTACTGTACAAGCGAATTTCTTTTTCCTATGCATTTCAAAGAAGCAAAAATACATCTATTTCCCAGAAAAGACCGAGCTGGACCAAAAGGTGGCGACAGCTTCAGGCCAGTTACGGCCTCATTACACTACTTATTACTAATTCATACAGAGTGGTAGTTCATAGTTTGTCTCAGTGCAATATATGAGACTGGAACATTCTCGTTCTCAGTATTTCTCCCATAGACATGTGCACAGAAGACTCTTAATTAGATTACTATGGACATGTGAGATGACTATTTGCTTTGGGAAAAATGCCGAGACAGGTGTCATGGGACGTATGTGGTGTCAATTGCAGAGAGCTGATTCTCCGACTTTCCCTTTTGTGTATCTAGCCACCCAGTGTGCAGAGTACTCTTTATTCATTCCCTCTTCTTTCTTTTGACTGATGCGATTATGCAAGGAATTTCTCACTCGGTTGTATGTACTGGAAGTAGGACGTCAAAGGGACAAAAGTTAGGAAAAGTGCCGATTAAAAACTCTTGTAAATACTAGAATGAGGAGTTTTGGAAGTAAAGAATAGCAATTTTGCCGACTGCATTTTAAGTGGGGGGGGGTGTCTCACCCCCCCGTGGGATTGGCCCTGTACACACTTGAAATTTAATGTCTCATGAGACCTGTTTCATTAAAACCAGTTGTTTCATTCAACACTCACTACAAAACTGCTTTACTTAAGAGTTCTTGTACCTTTTAAAAGTAATGAAAATCGATAAAATTTTGACTGAATATACAGAATATACAGACATCTGAATATACATTACAGATTCTTTTTGACTGAATATAGAGAGTGATTCTAAACTCCCTATACAAACTTTACGGGATATAGGGCACATAATATAATGTCCTATCGCCCCTACAGTTTATAGAGTTTTGAACCGCCTTGCATATTGCTGTGTAAAGTTCCACATTGCTCGTACATTGCACAAAAAATTTATTTACTTTTGAATTTGGCCAATTTTAACCAATGGTTTTAAAAAAGCTGATATAAATATTGTAAGTGAATGAGCTGCATTTTGTTAGTTCTATTAATGTTTTATATTCAAGATATAGTTGTAAGAAAGAAATCATTAAGAAAGCGTTTGTAACTGTGCAATAAATCATTAAATTTTGGATTGTGGAAAATTTCTGATTTCTTTGTTATTATTAAAAAAAAAAAAAAAAAAAAAAAAAAAACCTCTAGAGGATTTAAATTTCGCGATTACGACGGGGTTCCCGGAAATTAATGCCTCGCGAAAATACATAATTTTACTGTATTATTTTCCATATGTGGTTCATTGCGCGGAGCCGTACATACATAAAAATCTTTTAACAAACTCAAATATTTTATGCCTATACTTAAGACAAAATTAAAGTGACATATTGTTAAGTAGAAAATACATACCTATTTTATACACTTAAAATTATTATTATTATTATTATTTTAAGCTTATAAAATCTTTTGTAAATTAAAATTTTATACAATACAGAGAATAAAATAATTGAGTTTGTAAAATGATTTTTATGTTCATAATCTGTGCGCAGCGAACTCCGTGTGAAAAACAAAACCTTTTAATAATTACAATTTTTGAAGTTAGTAATACAAATAAAATAAGATATTATGTAAATATATAAAATTGCTTACTTGTAAACTAATTATTTATGTAAATAGGTAAACATTTATACACATGCAAGCACTCTTCTCAATTTTCATTGCTTTTAAAAGGTATAAGACCTTTAATGAAACGCAAAAATTAAAAATAAATTGTTTCAAAATTTAAATTAATACTCTCCTAGACACCTAATCTATTTATTACGTAATTTGAGCCTCAAAAATTATAAATAACATAACAAAAGTTTCAATACATTTTGTTAATGGATTAAAAAAGAAAAGAAAAGAAAAGAGAGAGATGGGGGGGGGAGTTTTATCTACAAAGTAAGGGCCTTCTTCTAATATATTTACTTAAATACATTCTATACAGCTAGAAATCCGCCCCTGTAGCCTGCACCCTGCTTCTTACAGGGTGTTTCTAAAACTTCCATGGAATTTTCAAAGGTTCAACAACATTCGTTTACACGTCTTGAGATTCTTCGTTACAATGAAAAAATAAATGACATAGGTACGAAATAAATGTAGACTGAAAGGCCCATATATGATACAAGGCACATTGCATTCGGAAAACGATTTCGGGCTCATCACGCAGTCATCGATCTAACTGTCTGGAGTTTTGGGTGGTTTTCTTCGGATGTAACGTGAATACGCATTAGAACCCCTTAAAAAATCCCCCGAACAAGGTACCCATCCCTATACAGATAGCCCTCGAGTAGCTTCGCCTTTGTACACAATAAAATATAATACAATTCGGAAAAACCGTCATCCATCTAAAGCTCCGTGAGAACATAGCTGTTTAAGACAATTTAACCGCATGGAAAGGAGAGAGAGAGAGAAAAAAAAAGAATGGTCTCAAAAAGCATTTTCTGAGGCGTTTTGCCCCGCTTTTAGTTGATCGCCTACATTCGCACCCTCCTTGGGCCGGCCCTGCGTTGAAAACATAAAATATTTCAATTATGAACTTACCAAAAGAATGATAGCATAAAATGAAAAAGAAATAAATAAGCAGGACTTGCGTTTGAAAAATAGTACTTTTACACAATAAACGAACTAAACTATATGAATGATCGGTCAGCGTTCTCAGAATTATGCCAGAATTCTGAGAACATCTTTAGATACCTTCCTGGCGTCGTCCTTCGAAACCTTTCATTTTGACGCGCGAATCAATCAGTGCATTTACGTTAGTGTGTTTCGTACTTAAAAAAAATAATAATAATAATAATAATAATCATGAGTATGCTTTTCACACTTTGAAGTGCAAACATTTTCACATCCATATGGAAGACCCACCGGATAGACTGTCCAACGCTCAAAAAGTACAGCCGACGGGCACCCCCAGTTTAGTCAAGCGCCTCATTCGCACCCCTTGTCCAAGATCCCCCCCCCCCCAAATAGCAAGAGAAAGTGTTCATAGTTAGCCCCTGGTTAAAAGCGAAACATACAGATGAAATGGCTACACATAAGTTGAGAACAACCTGCCGTATTCTTGTTTTATGGGGGGAAAATGGAAAATTTTTAAACTGGAAAAAAAAGTTGAGATGAAGGAATACATTTTATTTCTACAGGTACACAGAATATGTTTCTTTCATATATTTATTCTTAATTTTTCTCTCGGATATTTTTTACATCACCAAATCAGGTATTTTTTCAAATTAATTAAAAAAATAAATAAATAAACCAGCATTTTTTTCATTTTTTTTCGGTGTCACCCCCTCTGTTGGTGTCACCCGGTGCGGCCCGCACCCCCCGCGCGACGCCACTGCACCAGACCATACCCGTACGAGCTGTGCAACAAAGGGTTGACTTTGCTAATCAGATGCTCACAATTATTGATAGTGAAGGATTTGATGTTGGCTGCATCTGGTTTACAGATGAAGCACACTTCCACCTGAATGGATTCGTGAATAAACGGAACTGGCGATTTTGGGGTTCCGAAAATCCATATTGGTGTGAAGCGAAACCCCTGTATTCTCCTAAAGTTACTGTGTGGGCTGCAGTATGCAGCAGACGCATTATTGGCCCTTTTTTCATTCGAGAAACGGTCACTAGTGAGTGCTACGTTGCAATTTTGAAATAATTGGTCGCCACACAGCAAGTGTTAGAGGATCGACCACGTACTGAATGGTTTATGCAAGATGGAGCCCGACCACATTGTACCGAACATGTGTTTCGCTTTCTTGATGAATACTTCGGGAATCGAGTCATTGCTTTAGAATATCCCAAATTTACTGGTGCAGGCATGGATTGGCCTCCATATTCGCCGAATTTGACTCCCTGTGACTATTTTTTGTGGGGCACATTGAAAGACATTGTCTACCCGAAGCATCCCGCCACGCTGGACGAGCTTGAATCGGCGATCTGTGTGGCATGTGAATCCATTTCTGTTGAGACACTACGAAATGTGATGGCAAATTTCATTCTTCGTTTGCGCCACCTCTGTAGTGCCAACAGTGAACATTTTGAAAACGTGATGTGATTTTTTGCAAAGAATATTTTCATACGATTATTTCATTTATGTATGCTGCTAATGAGCTGTTCAGCGCACAGCGCCATGTGTTAGCAGCTTTTGTAACTATTATTTCAAACTGCTGTATAAAATTCTTACAGCTTTCACAATAAACATACCGTTTACTGCATTCCTCTATCGATCTTTGTTTACGAGATATTTAATTTTGAAATCAGGGAGTCCTTTTCTGGACACCCGGTATTTTCCCCCCTTGTGGCACCTTTTGAAGTTCCCCCGATTTTAAATATTGGAAGTTTCCTTTCATTATTATGGTTGCTGAAAAATCATAGTGCTCAAAAATCACCAAGGGTAGCTCATGTATTAAATAAAATACTTTTGAATTTTTATAATCGTACATTATTACGTAGAACTCATTTTTAAACTCATGCCATCAAAATTGCATCATTCTCAGTTGCGATATCTATCATGATTTAGTGAAATAAGGAAAAAGCAAACCACGTTACTTTGCTTGCGGCGTAATATTTTGTCAAAACTTGAAAAAAATGCATCAGAAAATCTAATTAGGATTTCTAATGCAGTGGCGGCTCGTGGGATACAGCAAGTACAGCCGGGCTGCACTTGAAATTATCAGCACATACTTTAAAATAATTTATTCTACTAATTTTCCTAAATTCAGATTAGAATTGTGGAATTCCTACGGTAAATTAAAAAAATCTCCGAAAAAAACCAAACAAAAAAGAACGTATTGTGGCCGGATCGCTCATTCAGAAAAAAAGCACTTTAATCTTCCCACAATTCAATTGGGAAAATCTTTGGTTCAGCCCAGAGCACTGAAAAGAAAATTGGCAGCACCGTTGCCATGACAACGACTACGTAAGCAGCCTCTCCGGCATAGGGAGTATGCAGCTGATACAGCCGATGAACGATTTTTTAACGGCGGCTGAACTTGAGAACTCGACTAACTGATTGGCTCGGACGAGGAGTGAGGGAGGGGGTAAGGAGAATATATGTTTGGAAAACTCTCGACTTTATATTGCTGAATTTATCAAGAAGGTAAGCCTGAATAGACGCTTATGAATGGACAATTACCCATCAAAGCAGTATTATTTTTAAGTAAGCAAGAACTGGCATTTAGAGGACATGGCGAGCGAGAAAATTCTTTAAACATGGGAAATTTTAAAGAGCTTTTAAAATTATTGATATCTGAATTAAAACAACGCCTTTTTATGGGGACATCACTGACCGATTCGCATGTTTAAAAGAAAGGAGGATTGATTTGACTTACAAAAAATAAGTAAGTTTTTTTTTTTTTTTTTCTTTTCTTCTCAAGTTATCGTTACAAAAGAAAATTCTAAGGAAACTTCGAATCAGACACGGATTAATGCAATTTTGAGGATAAGAGCGGCTGGTTGAAATTTATGTCCATTTTATGGAAGTAAAATAGGATCTCTTACATTTTTTTATGTAATTTCTTTTTTTCCCCCCTCGGTGAGGGCTTAATCCGCCAGCTTTCGAATTCAGTAACAAAGATTTTCCAATCCTGTCAGGAGGAAAGGGGGGGGGGGCTCATATGCTTCCGGCTGCACTAACAGTTTTGACCACGGGCCGCCACTGTTCTAATGCATGTTTAAACTCGCGACATCAAAATGACTTGGTTTCATTTATGATATTCCACTTTATTTACAGTTATGTACATAAGGTTGAAGTACTCTTATATGGGAAAAATTTTTTTGTTAAATTTTCATTTATAATAGTGATCAAAGTGTGACGCAAGATTAGAGGATTTTAAAAAGCATTACTTTTTTTTAATTAGTATTTTCCTTCTACCCGCGCATTTATTTTGAACATTTGCATTTGTGCTACCATACTGATAAAACTTGAAGGAGCATATTGTTTATAAATTCTATTAAACTATTTATTATTATGAAAGAGACAAGTCAGATAGAACAAATCAATGCTAATTTACTAAAAATGTGAGCCACTTAAAACATAATATATACATAACCATACATAAAAATAGTCAAAAGAGACCTTCAAAATCACGTTTGGTGTCGAATTTGGGCATGAGTTTTCTTGACTCAATTTTTGATTTTATGCGACCTTCTCTGGCCTTCTTATCACATACCTGCATAGAAACTTCTCTTAGTATCTTTACTGAACTTTCTACAGCCTGGGTATGGCATGGCAGTCTTAGAAAAGATATTTTTGTACTTCCTTTTGTTTCCACCATCGAAAGCAAATCTTCATTCTTGACGTCTCTAAGAAGGAGAGGTTGAAAATATTTTTGTTGCCAATGTATAAGGTCTGTGTATGATTTGGCATTATGCTTAATTTTAGGGACCTCAAAAATACGAGGGACCTTTTCAGAATTAGTCGCTTCTCTTGCTTTTATAATCCTTCTAGTAGCAAGTTCACGAATGTGTTTCTCGGGATCTGAGAGCATCGACAACAGAAGATTCTCAAGGTGCGCAAAGAAACTGTTCCGCTCAATAACAGGGTCGACTACTTTTTTTAGTTTAATTGGAAGGTATCGAAAATTCGAAACCAACTTCCAAAAATTTCAAGATCCATCTTTGCATGACGGATGAGTTTTAATTTGGAACCAAACAGGAGCGTAAACTCTCACAATAAACGTGCAAGATGATTTAGGTTTTCACATGGTTTACTCGTGGAAATATATAGCCTTAATATCCTGTTGGCTTTTGTTCACCATGCGCCATTTTCCCTGGAGCTGTGTGTGCTAGATCGAGTGGACAATCGCCACTAATTACAGCTGATGTAAAATCGTACAAGTAACGTTGGTCAGAATTTAGATCTTTGATGATATCGGCCAAAATATCCAGCAAAACGCTTTCTATCTTTTCGTATCGTACAATAGGATTTTCTTCGCATTTTTCTAGCAATCTCCCAATAGTACCAGAATAGGAACTTGGACCAGTAGTTGCCCCATCTAAGAATGAAAAAAGGTGTTTTAAAGGCAATTCATTCGTTGTAAAAGGCACATGATCCATTGTAAAGATTGATTCAAACGTTTTTCTAACAACTGTATTACAGCACCATTTTTCCCTGTGTTTGTTGCTATTCCATAACAACCAACAGCTACAGTTTCTCTCAATGAAACGTTTTCAGAAGAGAACATGTCATACATAGCACGTTCTATGCTCTTGGCCGTCCCAGGGACAGCGTAGCCGACATAAACAGAGTCAGGGTCCTTGATAACAGAAATGTGTTCTACTACAATAACTTGGCGATATTTTTTTACTACATTTAAAACTTTATCTTTTCTGTCATCATAGTATATAGCTGGAACACTGACAACTCTATTTTTAGCTAATATGTTTTTGCGTCCTTTTGATCTTTCACGGAGCAATTTTGATCGATTACTTACACATTTGACTTTATGTCATGAAGAACTGCCGATGCGATTGCTGCAGCAGCTCTATCAGATACGCCATATCGGTCACAATTTTTTGTCAAAGATGGCAACCCGAGTTTTGGCTTTTTCTTGGACCCTTGGTTCTTTCAAGAACACAGTTCTAAGCCATAGTCTATTTCTTCAGTATCTTCTGATTCATCCAATATAAGAGGGGCTCGTGGGGAAAGTTCAACTCTATTATCCTGTTTATCCTCATATGTCACAGAAGCGTAATATTGTTCCAGTTTTTTATTTCTATCATTTCGCTTTTTTATTTTTTTCATTTGTGAAACTTCTATACCACCAATAGCCATTTTCCTGTAAGTCCTCTGATCCGTCAGAAAAAGTTATTCTTCTTTCGCAACTCTTCTTTCTTTTGGGCATTTGCATTGGCGAACGTTGCAAAATTCAAATCAAATGTGCGGGTAGATAGACTCAAAATAAATAAAAAATAATTTAGGATACGCTTTTAGAAAGGTTGGGTCACATTCTTATAGCTATTAAAAAACAATTTGGCAAAATTTAATTTTTCGCTCCACCCTAATGTACATCTCCAGCATATAGATGCTATGTCACATGTTCACTGTTTTACACAATATTAAAATTTCGAATGCATTTTTAAACACGTGACAGCAAAATGACGTCATTTCATTTATAATATGCTACTTTTTTTACAGTTATGTCTATCGCCAGCATATAGATGGCATAAGCGTAAAGTTTTCAAAATTATTGGGGGGGGGCCGGGCCTCACAACCACATATATTTATGTCAGTGGCGTATATACATATATGTGTGAGTTGCAAAAGTCGTAACCCCTCCCCCCCCATGAAAAATTTCTGGCTACGCCACTGATTCACGTACATATAACTTACTCATAGTTGCCAACTACTACGGAATATAATTAACCACTTTTTCTACATGATTTTTTGGCTGAAAATACAGCAAAATTTTTGTGATGCGCGAGCGAGCTGGTTACTATTTTGAAAAAAAAAAAATTAAATATACTGTTTGCAAAAAGTGGTTAGTTATATTCCGAAGTAGTTGGCAGTAGTGACTTACTATATATATAAGCGTAAATTATTCGAGGCGCTCGATCTCTATGGGTCCATAGAATTCCAGACCAATGTAAGGTAAATATCAATGTTAGTATCTTCCTACCATGTTATAAGTTAAAAATAGAAGCAAAGTAAAAAATCCAAAGGAGGAAAAAAAAAACATTTTCGATGAGATAGTGCATTTTAGACACATCTCAACTTTTCTTCATTTCATACTTAACATTACGCAATCTGATTTTAATTAACCAGAGCCTGGCGAGGGCAGCTTATAGTTACATTTTGTGTTACAGGGCGTCACAATGAATACTAAATCATGATTGAAATCAAAAGAAGAAAATTTTTAAAAGTACAAGTAAAGGTTTTTTTTTAAACATTTGTAAATGGCGTGAATACTTTTTTTATGTTAGGTATAAATTAGTTTTCTGTATTTAGTGATAAATTATTGGGTGGGCTCAGCCCCTATTCACAATTTATTGAAGGGGCTCGAGCCCCACGGGCCCATATAACTCTACGCCTATGATAGATTGGTATATCACATGATCACTACTTCAGACAATCTGAAACTGGAAACGATTTCTGAAGGTGAAAATTATCAAAAAATCGTGGAACGATTGTGCTTTCAGAATTTTAAAGTTGACTACGGACTATTCTATGTCGTTTTACATATATGTGCAAATTTTCAAGTCTAAGAGTGTGGAAGGAGCTCCCGGACAAATAAACAAACTTTCATCATCCGCCTAATTTTTTAGTTTCATTATTGCCACATTAAAACGATATTAATTTACTGTCATTTTATCTCTCATCTTTCGTGTATTTCGCCTGGTAACCCTGTGTTGAAATTTTTATGATTGTAACCTATTTATAGAAAAATAAATGTGATATATATTCTACAGCTTACGAAATATTGTAACAGTAGATTAAAGCTGTTGTGAATTAACAGTATTTAAATATATGTAAAATTATGTCGCATTTTTGGGACAATTTTCAATAAGGGGGCGAGAGATAAAATGACAGTCATTAATATAACTCTGCTGTTCGAGCCGCGTCAGGGGAACCCCCCCCCTAATTTTTTAGTTTCATAATTGCCATATTAAAACGATATTAATTGACAATGTCATTTTACCTCTCACCCCTTTTTCTTTTATTCTTCCTTTACATCTATTTTATCAACTGGAAGTAGGAGGGTTTCCTATTCTTTCCTTGCAATTGAAAAACGTGGGTGGATGATATATAATTTGTAGTATCTATCTTAACACACCAAAAATTTTGCTTTTCGTTACTTGATATTGTTGACTAAGGTTGCTGTATTTCGCCTGGTAACCCCATTGGCGAATCATCCAGAGCAGATAAGAACACTTTAAAGAAGTTATCCACAGGCAGTTTGTAAACAAATTGATGCGAAATTGACAGAGAAAGGCCACTTGTCACCTGATTATATGCCTTCTCTTTTTTGCTAAATGCAAACATTGTTCCTGCAAAAAAGTAATCATCCATAACAGGTAACCCCCCCCCCCCCAAAAAAAAAAAAATTAGATTAACGCCTTCCGTCTCGCTCACATGATGTTTCTGGGCTGGGGAGTTCAAAAGTTATGCGCCGAAATAGTTGGGAGCATTTCAATCCTTATGCACGGAATTTTTTTATATCAAAATGTTCAAAACCTTAAAAAGAATGCATATATTGTACACACATTACTTTTTATACAATATTCTTTTAAGTAAAAAAAAATACATATATATTTTCTTTCGTAATTTCTGTACAACCCTGGTAGTGAGATCATTCGACATGATTTTTTTTCCTTTCGAGAGCCCTGGAAAAGTGGTTTAAGTCAGCGTTATATTTATCTTCATATCTTTGACACTTTTTAAGGTATATTTCTCAAACTTTGTGTCACCTCATGAGTGTATGGGGCACATTTTACTAATTGGGAATTGTTTTGTACAGGAGGGGTCATAAAAAATTAAACAGTGCAACTTTTTGAAAATTAACAAGAGGAATTATTTCTTAAAGGAGTCGTATTTCCAACCTCATTTTGAACATTTTTTCAATTTACACTGCCCAGTTTAATAGATAAAGAATTAAAACCCACTACCACCTTTTTGTACATATATTTAAATAATTAGGCGATAGTAAAATGAATTTACTAATTCTTTTCATAATTGAATGGATGACATAAGTTTTTGCTATAATACTAATATTAAAGAAAATAATCATTTTACTTTATAAGAGTGAATGTTCAGATTTAGTAAACAAGCAAATTTAATTTCCAAGATATATGTAAATTTTGGAAGCTCTCGTTCTGGTTTTAAACAAACTAAACAGGGCCTCCCTCAGGGCTCCATTTTAAGCCCTATCCTTTTTAATATCATGATAAATATTATTGAAACTTTTAATAAATTTATGCCAGACGTGCAATCTCTGCTTTATGCGGACGATCGTGTTATAGGGGCTGCTGGCAAGGACATTCCCCAGTTGGAAAGAACTATGAACACTGTTTTGAAGGGTCTGGCTGATTGGGCTGATGAAAATGAATTCGTGGTTAATACTGACAAAATTATGTTTGAACTTTTTACTCTGAGCACTAAAGAACGTGAAGTAAATCTGAAAAATGGAAACTTACCTTTGCATAGAACGGATGGTGCAAATTGCCTCGGGATTATCTTGGATACAAAATTAAACTGGATCAAACAAATCTCTAGAGTTACTGATAGAGTAACCACTCGACTGAGACTTTTAAAGAGAATTGCTGGCATGAAGTGGGGACCATCCCAGGATGTACTTACTACCACTTATACTTCATACATTCGCCCAAACATTGATTATTGTGCTGAACTTCTCATTACAGCATCAGATTCTGCCTTGTCAAAGTTGGACATCATCCAAAACCGTGCTCTCCAATTCATCACTGGTGCTGCTTTTTCAACTCCTGTTGCAGCCATGGAGCTGCAGACCGACTTACCCAACCTGGTTGATCCTCATTTGATAGCTGAACTGTCCCTGGGTGAAAGACTTCTTCGAAAGGATACTTTTTGGCCTAGCTATGTTCCTGCTCAATCCAGATTGGAGCATACCTTTTAATGAAGACTCAAAATACCTTCCTTACAACTATCAACAAACTCTCAAATAACACAGGGCTTCCCTTGAACCGCCAATCTATTTTTAGACCTTCTAATTTTCCAGGTTTTCTACATTATGCAAGAGCTACTTTTGACTCGATCGTTCCTATCTCAAAGAGTTCTCTTCCTGCCGAGCTTAGGGCTCAAGCATTGGCTACCATCAATGAGAGATATCCTGCAAGGGAATGGACATATATCTACAGTAGGGTGGATCGAAAAAAATTTTTTTTTTGAAATCTTTATCTCCTGAGGTATCAAAAGTTGTATGTTGATATGAATAAGACGTGTGTAAAATTTGAATGTTCTACGACAAGGTCTTGGGGTTGCACATCGAGCTTGAAATTTAGAAATTTTTGAAAAATGTGACTTTTTAAAAAATCGACCAAAAACATTTTCCAAATTATTAGGCTACCGAGGAATTGTATATTTTTATGGATAACACGTATGCAAAATCTGGAGGGGCTACGACAGTTTCTAGGAGTTGCACATCGAGCTTGAAATCTATAAATATCTGAAAAATATGCGTTTTTTGACAAAAATATGTAGAAAGCAAAAATTGTATTTTTATTGAATTAGTCCCGTTGAAAAATAGTAACGTTGACAGCTCTTCTCTAGTACAACCACAATCGTAACTACATTACCCAGGACCTACCTCGTTTATTTGCCTGCTATCCGAGTCCTGCCTGTGCCAGCCCAAGCATCCAATTATTGGAGCATACCTTTTAATGAATAATGTAAAGCCCGACTTCAAATCAAACTGTGGCATTTTATGTCAACTTTAATAATCTAGATCGTAAGAAGCCATCATCTGATAGATGGATAGACAGCAAATTTCGGAGTGGCTGTTTGCTATGGTGTGGAGTTGGCAAATGCAACATTGCAAAAATTTAGTTAGATTAAAGAACTGCGTTTCTAAATTTCGGATGACGCCTTTGTTCTTTCCAGAATTCGATGATTCGCCTCCACCACCAATGCGTATGAAAATCCCAAGATCAATGGATTTCGTGCCAAACTCTCCAAAATTTTCAATGAAATTCTCAAAATTAGATCGTGACATATGGCCAAAGTATGTTGAACCAGGTTCCATTATCAGCGAGATATGTTCTTCGTGACAAACACTTGGGTGTAATTTTGCCGTCAAAAAAATATTTCTATGTATCTGGTTTTGTTCTTCCTATTATCAAAACACAATACAAAGAAAATTTTAAAGTCTTCTTCCGTTTCTTTCACTGCATCTCAGATTTCCTCCAACTTTATATGGGTCGAGAATCAGTTGAGAAGGTCTCTCCATCTGCATTCCTTCCGCTTTCTAGATTGTGAAATACAGTTGATACCAGAGTTGCTGCTACACAGTCCGTAATAACTTTGCGTCGCAGACTTGTGAAAACACTTAGATTTTTATTCTAACTTGGTCATTTGCGAACGCAAAGTGGCGGTAGATAGGCATTCAGCGTTTTCTTCACTCTTTCGTACTTCTCTTTCGTTATTTTCAATTTCCAAATCATTGATTAAAGTTGGAGACTGGATATTGGAACTTTCACCTCTTTCTCCACCAATCTCGAAATTTCTCTTTCCAACCTTTCAACTTTTTTCTCGTTCTCCATAAACTTTTCTTCTTTACAATTACATCGATTGTCACATATCTAACTCTGAGCTACACCTGCTCCGGGAAAAGTCAGGACATTTGCAAGTGCGATATTCAATAGCTCGGTAAGGGAGAGTTTTTCCATCTTTCTTTAAAAACAATTCCTTATGTCCGTCTCTAACGTATGATTTAATTAGCTGCTGAACTTGCTCATGACCTTTGCTAACTATCTCTTGAATTCCTTGGATTGACACAGTAGGGATACTGGCCTTGATTCACATTTGCTGTACTTTGATCGCCACAACTAAGGTTACTGCTCCGTCCGGTGAATCCTGCCCTTTATGCAGAAATTTTTCTTCTTATGTACAAAATAGTAATATAGAAGTACGAGTATGTCTTCTCGGAATTGTAACTTCGTACAAGGTAATTCTTTCGATATTCCCAGCTCTTCTAAGAACACCGATTTTGTTCCATGTCCTGTTGCAGACAGCTTCACTCTATTCAGAATCGTAGCAGTGCAAGGCAGCCACCTTTTAGCTTTTTTGAGAGTAAACTGAAAGAACCATCTATCTGAAACGTTAAACTAAATACCCGTTTCAATGAAATATCTCGTGCCTGGTTTAAGCGAACGCCATGTTCATCGTCATCACTCGTCAGTCAAACTGGCACTAGTTGTCTAGAGCACAGCTTGCTACTGCACCCCAGACAAATCGACAGAATAACGTGTGCATTGAATCAAACTATTCATAAAGCCATTTTTTGTGATTTACTGAGCTTATCTGAACATTTCTTAACATATAAAAGGGCCAAATTATTTTTAACAAATAAAGTTTGCTTTTTACATAATTTTTTCAAAAAACACATAATTTTCAGATATTTATAGATTTCAAGCTCGATGTGCAATCCCTAGAAATTGTCGTAGCCCTTCCAGATTTTGCATACGAGTTATTCATAACAATATACAACTCCTAAAACATCGGGAGCCCAATAATTTGGAAAATAATTTTTTTGGTCGATTTTTTAAAAAAGTCATTTTTCAAAAATTTCTAAATTTCAAGCTCGATGCGCAACCCCAAGACGTTGTCGTAGAACATTCAAATTTTACACACATCTTATTTATATCAATATACAACTTTTGAGACCTCAGGAGATAAAAATTTCGAAAAAATTTTTTTTTTCGATCCACCCTAATCTACAGTGATGGCTCTGCAGTGAATGGAGTAGCAGGTGCTGGTGTGTTCTCAGGCACTCTTTATCTGAGGAAGGCTGTTGGTCACTTCCGCGATAAAGATTGCATGTAATTCAGCATCACAATTATGGCCCTTGGGGCTATTGAAAATACTGCTGAAAAGAAAATTGTTCTGTTTGTGGATTCTCAGGCTGCTTTTCATACAATTACGAGCTACAATCTTGCTCTTACCTCTCTTGAATATGAGTGCAAACTAAGGATTGGCTCCTTAATCCAGAGCCTGATTATGACCAACAGGAGCCCCGGGCATTGATAAATTTGGGCCCCCCCATCTATGAATTTGTTTTATTTTTCATAAAATTTTGATATAAAAGAGAATATTTCAGAACAACATTTGATATTGGGGGCCCTGGGCAAAGTCCCGATTTGCCCATGCGATAAGGCTCTGCCTTAATCAAATCAGGAAAGCATATCACTTTACATTGGATCCCCAGCCACTGTGATGTTCCTGGAAATGAACAGGCAGACACACTTGCTAAATCTGGGTGTGATCTTGACCAGCCGAACGTACATGCAACTCTTAGAAATGTCAAGCGAATGATTAGAGAGCATGTAAATCGAACCAGACTCTGCAACAGGGAAGATTTGGTCTACTCTTCTGAACAAAAGAATATGTACGTCTTTGCCATGAGCTATTGGTGTGGCTTGTTTTAGACTTGAAACTGGACATGACTACCTACAGGGCCACCTCTTCAAATTTAATCTTATTGACACCCCAAATTGCATTTTGTGCACTTCTGGGAGTCCAATGACTGTAAAACATCTTTATTCTTGTCCTACTCTACAAGACATTCTTTCTGCAGACTTTATGACTCTCCCAGCTGCTGGGGCAAAATCTTATTTGTATTGGACTGCAAGGCGCCGTATGCTCGAAAGAGCCTAGGTGGGAATAATAAATTTTTTTCCCCAAGATATTAAAATATAATAACTTAATAACTTGCTATTATAAAGGAAAAGATTTTTCAAATAAAGTTGAAAACGTACTGTCATTAGATATATCAACAGTTATGTGTTATGTCCTGGAATTGAAAACTTGTAAATATACTTTTATTATTTGCATGATTTATTACAAATTTATTTAGAAATCTGAAATTTTTTTTGTTGATTCAATTTATTTTAGAGACTACCTGATTGATGACCATAAATTTTTCTTCGTATTTACCATGTAAAAGTAAATCTTGCTGCGAGACATATTTCAAGCATAGAAAGAAGAAATTCAAGGTGAAATTCAGGGTTTTTCGAGTCCATTCTTATATGCTTTAGTTTCTCTCTTCCCCCATTTTTAAAATTTAAATAATTCCAAAATTTGATTTGAAAAAAAAAAAGGTAACAAGCATTGTGCTTCTGTAAAGGAGGAGGAGAAAATTGAATTAAAATTTTGACACCAGAACAGCAAGAGGCTGTACGAGCTTGTTTAAGAGCATCTGAATTAAAAAACAACAAAGGTAATGGATGCTACTTGCTGTATGAAGAACTCCTGCAGTTGTTCATATATTGCAAAGTAAATTTGTGTACTTAAGTGGATTTATGAAGGCTTACTACTGAAAACAAAGTCAAAAAGCCTACAAACATCTGCATGAACATCAAATTCTCGATTTGCCTTGTACAGTCACCTTAAACACAAGTATATAGAAGCATTAAAACACCTTATGACTCAAAAATCTTAATACCTTAAAAAGAAAGCAAATTTACTAAACAGACCAGAAAAAAAGAGGCAATCTTAAGTCATCAAAATATCGCATTTTAATTGATGTGAAAACTAGTACTGACCAAAAAGTAATAATAATAATAAGCACACAGCCTTTTGAAAAACTATTCTCTGCAAATTTCCATCAAAACTTCATTAGGCTGTGCTTTTCATATTTTTAAATATTAGTTTATAATTCATATTAATATTTATCTCAAAAAATTACAGTAAATTATATTTGGGTCATGTAGTTATAATAGTACAATTAAAAATAAGTTTAACTATCTCATTTAATATTGATATTAAGGAAATAAGGAAAAAATATATTTCAACATAGGGGAAGGGAATGTGATCATAACTCATTAATTTCTAGTTCCAATGTATCGAAAATTGCTGTCTGGGGTTAAAATAAGCTTAAATTTTGAAGTATGAAATCTAAGTGTTATAGGAGGAAAAAAATAAATTTGCAAATTTTATGCATAACAAATTAAAAGCGCACATTATTTGTAAATGATCAGCATAGGTAACTTTGTTGTATGAAGAACTCCTGCAGCTGCTCATAAAATGCAAAGTAAGTTTGTGTACTTTTAAATGTTCCAGTAATTGGCATGCAACATAATTGTTAAAATAGTCATAAAAAAATATATTCATCAGAAGGATGGCTGTATTCACCTGTAAAAAGTCCAATAATCAAAATCAATAATCAAACTGGCTATTCAGAAACTTTTATTTTTTTTTTTTATTACAATAATAAAACATTAGGTCCCTTCAAGGTCTCTAGATTGATGTGCTTTATCTAGTTTCCATCTATAAAAACAAAATACACAGTATTTTCTATCCCTCAAAATACCAGATCATTCCAATTTTTTGCAAAAGCATAGCTTTTACAGGGAAGACTACAAGAACATTAGCATTCAGCATATGCTTTTAAAATAAGTGCACAGTAGAAAAGCAAAACTAGTACCTGTTTTAAACCAACTACTGAATAAAAAAATTTTATTGATATTACGTTTACTTGATCTATTACAAAAAAATTAAAAGGATATGAAACCCTTCAAATTATGCTTTATACACATATGATTTAAATGAAAAATTTACATACCTAATCTATGCATTGAGCCTTTGAATAATTTTGATTATCTGAAGCATTTTCAAAGTTGACAAAAGTTTTTCCAAAGCAATATCAATAATTAAACTTTGATTCACATAAATGACATCAATCTTGAACATTGCACATATCTATAATTCCTTAATAAATCATACATTTTATACAAATTTATAGGCACTGAGTGTTATTTAACAACATACAACCAAACAAGAAAATTTAAAAATCAATATTTAATTAAATTAAAGTCTTAAGTCTTAAAATTAAATTACTGGAATATAAAAGTAAATACATTTAAAATAAATATTAAGAATTTGTCTAATTCATTATAAATTTTCAGTCTTTTTTTTTTTTCTTAAAGGGAAGGGAGGTAATGATATGAAACACTCTTCTTGTTAAAAGTAAATTTTTATGCATTAACCCCTTAACTGCCATATTAGGCAACTCCTCCTCCCCTTTTCAAAGAAATAAGTGCATGTAGGGTGAACGCTTCCTCAAATTGAAGTTATTGCCTGTCAAAAATTTTAGAGTATTTACAAAACTAGCAATAAATTACTGAGGAAATTATTTGAGATAGGTGTATATATACGTCCTGGGTAGTTAAAGCATCGACTGCGCAAAGCGTATTTATACGCCCGGGGCAGTTAAGGGGTTAACAGACTTTCAAACAAGAATTTAAATACATAGATTTTCAGAAAATAAATTCTTTAAATTATTAAAAAGTAAAATTATACATAAATGCATTTTGTTCTTTTTGGGCATCCGGAAATTTAAAATACAAAATGATAGTAAATTAATATTATCCATTTGTTAAAATTGAATCTTAAAAGGGGGAAAAAAAAGGAAAGCAATGTATAAAGAAAACAGAACAGAATTGTGGGAGGGGCAGCACGAAAATACATTGTTTAATATAACTGCTTTAAAAGCAATTTTTTTATATTATTTGTACTGTAATGAGTCAAAAAACAATTGATATTTCATGAATGCTCAACATTCATAAGCTATAAAATGTAATAGTAAAAGCATTAACTTTTCTGATATTGTACTTTAAGGCTTAAAAACAATTTTTATTGATTAAAATAAAAAATCATTTTGTTTCAAATATGAGAATATTTTTTTAATTCAATGATGAAAATGACTAAAGTTGTGAATTGGATATGAGTATGCATTAACATTTTAAAATCTTAAACTTTTAGTATGATGATTCTAGCCTTAAATCCGGGGGATGGGTGGGATATTTTTGTGTTTCAAATATTAAAATAATAATAAATATCTGTTCATCAATAAATTGAAGTGCAAAGATTCAAGCATTTAATTAACAAGAATAAAACAGTAAAAATCTTGCTATTTCAGTATTATCATGGACTATACAGAAAGTGGGAGAAAAAAATCAATTTCATAATTAGGTTAAGAATTCATACTTTTATAAAATAAGATTGTTATAATACATTATTTGGCCATGCATATCACGCCATATATTGGGCCATATGTATATCCATATATTGGGCCATGCATATCACGCAAATTAAAAGCAGATTTTTTGCAAAATACACAAGATATGGAAACTTATAAGCCTGTCTCCCATACCATTTAAAAATATTAAACAACCGTTATAGATTACAAGAAAATCTCGTACAAAAATAGTATCCATTAAAATTATTTTATAGAAACAAGAAAAAACTATATTATATTTTAAAGGCAATTTTTCTGCATTAGTTTTGAACGCTTAAAACATTTTAACATGAAACAAATGTGATCCAGTGTTTATTCTATCAGATTGAGAATTTAATCAAATTAGCTTTATACACAATATTTGAAAATTTGACATGTGTTAGTTTTCTAAATGAATTGATTTTATGCCTTGAAATAAAAGTGAAAGATTGATGAAAATAGGTATTAAAACCAAGTCCCAGGAACACTAAATAAAATGCAATGAAACAAAAGTTAACATATTGAAATAAGATTAAAACTGACTTAATGTATAGGAACTGTCATCTATAAATACATCTATGCCTACAAAATAAAATAATCCAATAACTAAATATGCATTCACATTTGGCATTATGAAGGCAGTGGATTAAAAAAACTAGCATTACTCATGAGAAAATAAACACTGACAAATAAAAATTAACCGATAACATTTCAAACACAGCAAAAATTAAATGCTAATGATTGTTCGTTGAAACTGACAAAAAATATATACAAAAAGTTTTGATTACAAATTCAAGATTGCATGATTTCAAGCTTTAATGAACAGTGCATAAAATGAAATGTTTCACTTGAACATGATGCATATCTTCTATAAAATGAAGACAAAATGAAAAAGTTTGAGCACACAGATCATATACTTCTAATAGACAATTTTCACACCAGATACAAATTTTCTTCTTAAAAAGCGTATAAAAATGTCAGCAGTCAATTTTTTTTTTTTCAGTGTTTCTTCCTCAATGAAAAATCACTTGAAATGCTATCTCTTCTACAGTCTCTGCATGTCCATGGAAAGCAAATCATCCATGAAGACCTCTAACTTTGTGCTTCGTTTCTAAACTGGACGTATTTTAAGTTACCTAAGTGAAACATTTTTTGTCATTTCTGTCACTTCATTGACATCACTCTCACTCACACTGGCAGATTCTTTTGAGGTATCAACAACTTTCTGCTGAGTTCTACGCTCAAATTCAGCTTTAAAATTTTCAATATCTTGTTGGCTATAAATAGAAAATATATTTAAAAATCCAACAGCAACACAAAATTTATACATACACGTTAAACTTTTAAAATTGATACACAATAATAAGTATGCATGCATTTGTGCACATCTAGCAAAGAAAAATATCTGCAAGCAGCATTATATTTTTTCAAAATAAACTAAAACTGCAGCTAGATTAAAATTTCTCACAATGCATCACAAGTTAAGCTAAAGGAGAAATATTTGAAAATTTCTAGTACAGTAATAATGTTAAAGGATTGGTTTCTTTTCTTCCCCCCCCCCCTTTTTTTTTTCTAAAGTTAGTGGTTTTTAGCTGTCAATCTACATAATGACTCATAAAAACTTTTATATTCATATGTGCTGCAATTTGTATGGAAAAAATTTCAGACAAACAAAACTGGTAGATAGTTTTAACTTAGGATTAAAGTATAAATAAATTTGAAATTATCAAACTCTTGCATTTACACTACATAAAAATATTGAAGAAAAATGTACATTAGTTATTAATCAGATTACATAACAGCAGATTGTTCAATCAATAGAGAAAATAATGCTTAACAGCAGTAGAATAAAACCATCAATGTCACTTACAAAACCTGATTATCAAGTGAGCAAAGGTGGCAACAGCCCAGGGTCTTTGAAAAATAGGGACCCCAAATATGCCGATTATCTAGATCAGATATTCATATACACCGAAATAATAATTAACTCTCTCGCTGCGCATCCTGCGATTTCCATGGGCAACGTAGAAGTAGCAAAATTTACACAACCCACAATTTCTGCAGGGATGCATTTTTGCCATCTATTTTACTGTGCAACCTGCTCTTTTCCCGTTCATGGTTTCATGACTTTCGGCTTTTTGTGATGCTTAATTGTTTATTTAGATGTGCGCTAACAGATAGCATTAATTGTCCACATTTCTGCGAAAGATACGAGAATTTTTTGCAACATTTCGGCCACGCTTTTCAAATTTAGCTTCAAAAAGTATGCAATTTTTTAACCTACTTTGATAAAAGAAATGTGCAGCGAGAGGGTTAAAGAAAAAAAAAAACTGAATTTCCCTTGTAATATCTTAAATAATTGCTCTTCACCAGATCAATTTGGAGACATTTTTTGGGTGATAAATACAATTTGATCAGAGTACCAAAACTGAGGCTAATTGAAATGTAATTTTTTTCGAGCACCAGTGAATTGTGTTTCATGTTGTGTTATAATTTCTTGTTGGTCTAGGAAAATTTTCTAGTATGCCAATCTTGGCACATGACCTGTTAGGCCATCCCTGACTTAGTGTCCACATGAGCCAATATACAAATTGGTTACAAATATTAAAATCAGTTTTTGAATATATAATCTTGCTCAAGTACAAATATATATGTAATTTTAAAATTCAATTTTGGAAATCTTAAAAATGCTTTATGTTGTGAAAATGCAACAGCAGTAAAAAATGGTTATGATAGTAAAAGGGTCCCTGAAGTAACCTTTTGCCCCAAGGAACTATGATCGGGCTCTGGTCATTTACTCTGAATCAATTTATTCAATAAGCATATTATTGTGAGAATTTGGTAGAACATTTGTAATTCCTTACATCTGCAATATTATATATGCATAATATTCTGCCATGGCAGAGAACAAACTGAATGAAAAAGTATGTAGAACTAGAGAAAGTAAACTCTCTATGAAAGTGCTTGCTTTCATTGTTTAAATCTTCAAATGATGGAAATCCAATAATTAACAGCAATTGTAAGTGGCCAAAATTTTCCCAAGAATAAGATTTGTACAGAAAAAGTCCATCTTCCTCTCTATAAGTTTGCTCCTTTCTAAAGGAGGAATTCTGATATTAAAAAATGAAACAAGCTATTTAGTTCTATGTAGACTTTATTGTATGCCAGTGTTTAATACGGCAGGTGTATTATATTCGGTGTTGGTTTAATATAAACATAGAAACTGTTTTCTAAACTTTTAAAAAGCTGGATGGATATATTGTTAGAATTTCTCCTTGAAAGAAGCTAGAATTCTCTCTTGAAAGAAGTTAACACTATAGTAAAAAGAAACAATGTTTTTAATATTAACTAGATTTGCATTTTAAATATAAATCTATAAAAGTCAGTAAAAATAAACCTCTACAATAAACCAATTTTAGTCAATGCATTAAGTAGTTTCTTATTTGTGTTGTCTCCAAAGATCAATTATAACAGATAACTAGTTGAAGTACCCGTTCTTCGCACGGAATGGATATTGTTAAACCAACTAATACAAACGGAAAATAGACAAATTATACTAAACATATTCTGGTTATAGATTTAATTGCCTACAAAAACTGTTTTACAATATTCGTGAGGCATAGTCTAACTATACTTGATTTTTTAAAATAATGTTTGGAATGTGCACTATGATCCGCAAGTGTGCCGTATTTGTTTTCCTTGTTCCATAAAATACTTCTTCAAAATTGAGTCTACATTAAAATCGTCTGCTAAAAAACTTTTTTAATATGCTCGCCAGGAATATTCTTACTATACTCCATTTTTATTTACATGAATATAGACACCAATACTCCAATTAAATAAACAGTAGGGTTTGCAATTTCTCTACAAATATGGACGATATTGCCAATCTGGGTCCAGTTTTGGGAACTTATTTTTTTATGCTAAACTTGGTAATAAATCACCAAAAACGAAAAACCTTGGCTCGTTTTCACATTTAATCTGGCAAACCTTTAAAAGTGATTCGCCTTTTCACCACAAAAATCTGACTTAAATTAACAGCACTCAAGAGCTAAAAACATACGTGAAAAACACTTTTTTTGTTGTAAATTACCCCCTATTGAGATCGATTTTTAAAACTCTTTGAAAAAGATTTTAATGAATTTGTGTTTGATACTTTTTAATGCAAGATTTTTATTTCTATTTTCATATCACTTCGATATAAGATGAGATGAAAATAGCATTTTGGTCTCTCACACCAGTTTGTACACGAATTCTGAAAAACCCTGAAAATGATTTAGGTATTTCTATTAGTTACATTTTAAAGCAAGAATTTTAGGGCTATCTCTTTTTTCCTCTGCAATATGAAGGAAAACGTGAAACAAACATTTTAGACCCTTATCCCCGTTTGGGTGAAAATTCTGAAAACCCTGAAAATGGTTTTTAGGTATTTCTATTAGTTACATTAGTTAAAATACAGTCATAAGCAAGAATCTTATGACTGTATTCCCCCCCCCCCACCCCCGAGATATGAAAGAAACGTTAAAAGAACATTCTAGACCCTAACCCCCATTTGGGTGCAAATTCTAAAAAACTTGAATGCAAATAATAGGTATTGCTGTTAATTACATTTTATGCAGGAATATTACAGCTATCTCTTTTTTCCTCTGAGATATGAAGAGGAAATGTGAAAAGAACATTTTAGGCCCCTTACCCCCCATCCTGAAAAACCCCGAAAATGATTTTTAGGTATTGCTGTTACTTACATTTTTAAGCAGGAATTTTATGCTTATCTAATCATAAAATTATGCTCTTCCCCCCCCCCCCCCCCCCCCCCCCCCGAGATATGAAGGGAAATGTGAAAAGAATGTTTCGGGGCCTTTACTTCCATTGGGGTGCAAATTCTAAAAAACATTGAAAAACGATTTTTAGGTATTGCTGTTACATTTTAAAGCAAGAATTTTATGGCTATCTCTTTCTTTTGAGATATGAAGAGAAATGTAAAAAGAATGTTAAAGAACATTTTGGGCCCCCTTAGCATCGTTTGGGTGCAAATTATAAAAAACCCTGAATTTATTTTCTATATTTCAGTTAGTTACATTTTTAAAGCAGAAATTTTATAACAGTCCATTTTTTCCCTCTGAGCTATGAAAGAAATGTGAAAAGAATGTTTAGGCCCCTTACTCCTGTTTGTGTCCGAAGTCTAAAAAATTAAGTGTCTTCAAATTCTTTAACTGGTGCGTTCATCGCTAATTTGTTCCCTTTTGTTTTCATCTAGTTCTTTTGGGAGTGTTGAAACTTGTGCATAACTCCTCAAACCCATGACTGTTAAAATGCCCAAGTGCAGCGATTTTTTAGGTTGGCGAAAGTGATTGGTGATTGTGCTCAATTCATTCAGAATCTGACATCAAATTGATGCTTTCAGAAGAAAACTGCCAAATGAATACAGCTATTTATATCATTTTAGAAAAATGCATCACCTGAAATCTTAAACTCCTGTTATCCATGTGATCGCATTAGTAATTTAAAAGTTTATGAACTTTACATACATTTCGACTTAAGAAATACATTCGAATTAAGAAATACATTTTGACTTAATTCTTTTTCATGCTTTTTAATATGATGTAAAAATGACTGTTACCTTATGAAATGCTGTACTTATGTGTGGAGACAGGCTTTTATTCTGGGTGATGATTGGTCGAGTGGAGTATTATGATCAAACTGCATAAGAAACGACTTCAAGAATCTGTCGCGAGCTGCCTTAGCATTTTAATATTATATATAGATTTTTTAGCACTATATATCTCCATGAGTCACTGCTCTTACTTTTTAACCCCAAATTTGGCATCATAAAATAAGTTTCCAAAACTGAACTCTACAATGTCTTCTATATTTGATGAGAAATTGCCAAATACTCCTATTTCATAATGGAAATAATGATACAGCTTGGATATCTGTTACACAACGAGATGAAATATTTCACAATGCTAAATGCACCAATCTGACTAGGATTGTGCCTAAGAATATATGGTTTTAATGGTAACCTTAATGAGAAACTATTATCGATTATGTGCATGTGCTAATTGCCAAAGAATTAAAAAATTGCCACAGGTGGCAAATACCCAAGCTGTTCTAGAATAATTTTCCCACTGTAGTACAGAAATTTGAAGGTTATTTATTTTTTTTTAAATAGATGCTTTTATCATTTTCATTGAGTTTTAGTGTATTGCTTATTTTTTAGTTCTTTGACAAAACGTCTTTCTATTGGTCTGTTGGCATGTTTGTCTGACTGCATTTAGCATGGAATATTGGCAAGCTGCCAGTAAAGGTGCATCCATATGAACCCGTTGACAAGGGGAGAAAGTGCCTTCCATCCAAGCCTTTCATCTTGTACATTGAATTCTTAGTTAAATTGATAATATCCATCTGAATTTCGTAGTTGTATTTATACACATATTATTCCTAAAGAATAAAATGACTAAAGTATCCGAGAATAAATTGGATCAAAATAATTCGGCAAGCACAGATATGACTGACATCCCCCAACAACTGGGTTGTTGGGGGATGTCAGTCCCCCTACAACTGGGGGACTGTCCCAGACCAAAACTGGATGTTTACACTTTTATCTAATTAGTAGTCAAATAATTTTTGGTTTAGTAAATTTATACTGGATTGCAAGGGAATAGTAAACTGAACAATTATAACCTGCCAATAATGCTGATTTATTGTAATTTTACACTAAGACAATGAAATATTAGACATTGCAAGTGGAAAATGTCAAAATAAAACATTTATAAACTATAAAAATTCAAAGTTAATAAAAATAAAACAATAATTCAGACTTACCTAATCTGTACAAATAGTATACCATTTATTATATTTAACATATCTAAAACACTACTTAAAGAGGGAGGCTGTATCTGTAAAGAAAAATACAAATTTATAATCTACACTAAGTATAAATTTATAAACAAAGTGCTTTTATTGGAACTGGCAAGATCAGACTTCAATATATTTCAATAACAATTTTTAAGCTCTCTTAATTTTCATAATTCTTACATCTATACTTATGTTAGCTCATGGTATGAAGCTTATACTTTTATCAAGGATCAACATCACCTGTCACAAGTACTTCTTACTAAAATATAAAATGTGTTTGAACAACTACATTTGTAAAAACCACTATATTTATTGTTCAGATGATAATTAAAACTTGTCAGGAATAGTACCATGCATTTTAAAGGTTTTAGCATGTTTCCTACATGATGCAACAACATAAAATAAAGTAAGCATCATGTAGCTATTGCAGTACAACAACAATGTTGATTTCTATTGAAGAACATTCTTGAAGATATACAGTCACGTGCCAAAAATCCGCCGACCTAAAATCCGCAAATGTCTGAAATCTGCACACCTTCTCTGATGTAAATAATGAAATTTGCAGTCATCCACTAGTGATGAAATTGTTGAAAAGTTTCTTGAATCTAGATAAATATGATTCTGATGATGATGAAAACTTATTTGCATTACTTCTCCAAATAGACTTTGATTAATTTAATTTATAACAATGCAATAAGTAAATGCTGTTTAACAGATTAACTTCCAAAGTCCCCATCTAGAGTTCCTACTCAATTTCTGAAACAGAGTTCTCTGATTATTCCAAGTCTCCTAAAAGAAATTTTCAAAATAAAATTTCACACCAATGCAACAGTGCTTACTGAAGTACAAAGTTGACATCGTGGCAAAGGCCATTATAAAATGATACCGGGATGATCAAATGTACCATATTGCCACAAGAATATGGACTACCCTCTTCCTGCACAGAATAAACAGAAAAATTGTGTACACACACACAAAGTCTATGATTGGTGCAATAAATGCAGAAATGTGTAAATTTTAACTTTAATGAAAAATAAACATACCTGGATTGGTGGAAGAATTGCAGAGGAATTGCCTTTATATATTTCATTCATTTTTTTCTGTAAAACAACAGCTTGTTGAGTGAGATGCCTTAAACACTCTGAACTTTCTTTAGTTTTCTCATGATCTTCACCAAGCTTAAAATTTAATAAGGAAAATACTAGTTAACACTTGAAATTAACATGCACATAACTATCACTAATTTTAATGATTCAAACAGAATTTACCTGCTGCTTGTAAATACTGTAAGTTTCTTTTTCATTTTGTAGAGCACCACGAAATTCTCCCATACAAGACTGTGTGCGAGCAACCAAGTGGTAGCTCACAGCAACCTTCAAGCTTCTACTTCCATAATAACTAAAAAATGAGTTGCTTAATTTTAAACCTACATATTATTAACTTATTTTAAAGTAATTATAGAATTTAGTATTTAACTCTTTAGCTCCCAGATCCAAGATAATCTCATAGCTGTTGATTCCCAGAGAAATAGCCAAAAAATGCCTTCGACATGTAATGAAAACAAGCTCTTTTTTTCACTGATATTTGATATTTAGAACCTCCTTTTTGAATAGCATTGGTGTGAGAGGCTTCCTATTGTGATAATTTGAAGAAGGTCTATTGTAACTGCTTAATCACAACACATTGCACACTGGGCAGTGACAAAAATTTTAAAGTAGCTTTACACTTCTCTCCTGCTTGACCTAAAATGCCCATAGTGCTTAAACCCAATTCCTCAAATTTGTCCCACCTCATTCTTCAAGCTTGTTAATCGGATACTCTTAATAGGGGGGGGGGGGGAGTGAATTCCTAGTCGGCTATACTCGGCTTTTATGGGAACGAAGGCACTCTGATGATTTTGGCTATTATGGGATCCAAAGAGTTAAAGTAGTAAAAAATGTTATGAGCTTAAAATAGAAGCATAAAAATCAACATTTCTTTGAAATTAAGCTGATGAAGTTACACATAGCATTCACTCAAAAAGATTACCAAAAAATTATTTAGTGGAGACCCTCCTTCCTCCTTGAAGGAGGTTTCTTGTCTAAAGATGCCATTGCCTTCAAACAAAGCAGTTACAGCACATACATTTCAAGAGCATAATACAGGGATGAGATTGGCAGAATAGCAAAAAAACTGAAATCATACAAGAGCAAAAAATTTGTACACATGATACTAGTATATAATGTACAGGGTTCATACTGGTTTCAAAAAATCGAAATTAATGAGTTTTTAATGACCCTAGAAAATCGCATTTTTTTAGTTACATATGTACTACATTTTACACAATTTGTTTAGTCAGTATACTTCAAATGTAAATTAGAATATCATTATGAAATTATGCTATGAAAAGTATAAATAATATAAAAACGAAGTTGTGAATGAAATCGTAAAAACACTATAATACTGTACACATACGAAATTTACACTCACCATATAATAAAAAGCTTTGAAAACTTGTAGGAAGTTGGCTCAAATAATTTTTAAATTACGCTGAAATAAAATATTGTTAAGACCTTTGCATAATATAAAGAAAGAATCAATAGTTCAATAAATCTTAAGTAGACTTTATTCATAAAATACCACGTAAAAATAAATTAATGAAGTCAAACAAGTTTAAATAATTAGAAATTTAAACCTGAGCCGAGCCATTTTTTTTATATTGTTCTTTCAGCAGACATGCTGAATTGAAAACACACTTTCCTGCCATTTTTCACAATCGCTTATTAAGAGTTCCTAAACACGTGGTTGTACACCAGCATCAGCAATTCAAATAACACCGTGCGGCATATTATCTTATCAGCTTTTCAATAATTCAGCTGATGCAACCCTGCTCAGAGATATTTGGCGAGATATGGCCTACATTCTTAAAGGAACAACCACTGGAGAAAGAAAAATCCCAACAATAATAGACGCAGAGCAAACAACGGAAGCGGTTGAGGAAGAAGGTGGGTGGGGGAGGAAGGATTGATTTGCATAAAGGCCCCTTCAGTGATCCAGAGACATGTCGCGGCTACAATGTATTTGAACGGGGAAATTTGACATGGTTAGGAAGCTGCGACTGGCAGCGACACTTGGGGTGTCCTCTACCGAACAATAGATGGGGGATGTGCGAAATCGCAATATTATTCACGGTCCCCAATTATCTTTTGTTGGTTTAATACCGGAGTATCACCACCTTTTTAAAGGCAATTGTTACACTATTGAAGAATTGGTTCCGCTATTGGCACCCTACTGCTAGCGACCCGCGACATGTCTCTGGATCACTGAAGGGGACTTTAGGAGGATTTTCTTTCTCCCCCTCTCCAGGAAGAACGGCAGGAAGAAAAAATATCTAAGCCATATGTTTGGCGACGGCGCAGTAGAAATTTGTTCTGCCACATTCGACAACTTATTCCACATTTGGCGTCACGACACATTTTTATATGAAAATTTTCAAATTTTATGACCGCAAGTCAAAATAATGAGTTTAAAGGGCCCTTTTTTATGACTAACCAAAATTAATGAGTTGTTTATGACTTTAATGACCCGTACGAACCCTGATATATGTGAAATAATTTTTAAAAATTAAAACATCAGAATATGTTACAAGATAAAAATATTACACAGTTAATAACTACTATGAGGAATCCACAGAAAAATTGGAATCATGAGAGAAAAAAAAGACAAAAAGATGAATTTCTCTAGATTCACAAAAGCTGAAACCAGCTAAAAATCTGAAAAATCTCATCCCTGATAATATAGAAGCCCAATTTAAGTTTGTCTTATAAAATAAATTTATATTGACTTTTTCCTCTTAAAAATAAATCTAGAATTTATTCTATTTTATGCTCATTTGAAGGGGAAACAAACTCTAGCAGATATAACAATGGCTGTTGACATACAGATTTCTAGACTTGGCATCTAATACATGCAGAATTTAATTTTCATAGGATCGCTCCAGAGCTCAGCTCCTGTAATTCTTTTCCAGAGTTAATTTTTACATATTAGGCAAAAAGCAGCAGAACTCAATATTGCACTCCAGCGCCCACTAGTAAATTATCTTGAAATTTTCCGTCTTCTCACACACAAAACGATTTTAGCGGACAAACCAACTAGGACTTATTTCGCCTCAAACCAATCCGAGAGTCCTGAGACTGACAGATTTCGGGTCTTCTGTGTATTGTTTAGAGTTCTTCATGCCAATGTCAGACTATTTCATTTCATTTCACTGTTCTGGGAAATAATGAAAATATGTCCAATACTATGTACATGGGAAAATATTTGAATTGTCATTATTTTAAGAGAATGTACTACCAACACTTAAAATAATGACAAGTGTATTGCAGCAGTGACGGGGGTTTACACTATGCCACTGAGCAAGGCTGTAGCCAGGGGGGGGGGGGGCACAATATGTACACTCATTAAACCTATGTACATACATATATCATTTATATATGTGTGTATATAAAACTATTAAAATATTTTTTTGAAATTTTAAGAACATTTTCTTTCGTTAAACTTTAAAAAGTTTTTTGATTTATTTTAATTTTTCAATGATAACTTTTATTCACTGCCATTCTCAGAAATTATGTTGCATAAGAGAAAATCAACTAAGACAGTACCTCCTCCAACCTACCTCTGATTTCTACTGATTTTTTTTTTTTTTACAGTGAAACCTCCGAAAGTTGGACACTTGCAGTTCCCTCGAAATTTGTCCAATTTACTTATGGAGGTATATTTCAGTGTAATGTAATTGGTACATTCATTCTTCAGAAATTGTCCCAACTGTTGATGTCGCCGTCTGTTGACGACTAACATACCCCGCATAGCACCTTTTCATCGCCTGTAGCTGGAGTTTCGGTGAGACCATTTTATTTTTCTTATCTTCCTACTTTGGAAAAACTACCCAGTACCTTGATAGCAGGCCTATTCTTCACACATCCTTGTTATGCCTGTTCGACGATCCATCTCACAACCAACCGATTCATAAACTTAAATTATAGAACTCTTTAAAACATTAAAAAAAAGGGGAAATTTAAAGCATGTTTGTCATGCCAGTAATTTAAATGATAACTTTTCCTATTGTGAGGGTAACTTTGGGTAAAAATCAGGTTGTTTACCATTTTTTATTAAGTGAAGTTTTTATTTTAATTGTGTAATTATGTTGTTTAAATATATTTAGATAACTAAAATTTTGTTTTTTTTTGGGGGGGGGAGAGGGGTTATAGATATGTTATTTACTTCTTTACTTACTGATTTTTTTTTTTGTTGAATTTTGGGGATTTAAGAAGACTAGGATTTTGAAAGAGATTTCATTTGAAGCCCTGAGTAGGCATGAGAATCGAAGAAAAAAGGGGGGAGGGACTTTATAGTTCAAGCATTTTCATCATTTTATAGATTCTCATAATTTGCAGAAATTTTCGCAATGCTTTTGTTTGGGTACCCAAATATTCACCATGATGTTATTACTATTGATTGATGATTATTTTTTTTGCCTAAGGCAAATTGTTGGTTGTCAAATTCCTTTTTTTAGATCTTTATACAATATATCAGTGTTGCAATTTTTTTGTAAATTTTGTCACTTATGACGAAGAGCTGCCACATGTTTTTCTTTGATGTCGTTAAATAAATTTTTTTATGGTGATCTAATAATGCTGTGTTTTGTGCCTTATTTGTATCCCACACACACTCCCCTGGCAAGGTAAATTCTGGGTTATTACTTTACTTTCAAGAACACAACTTATGTCATCTTTAGGATCTTTACAGGTTTAGCCTTTTTATGACTTTTGTCTTAACTAAATTTCACGGCCGAGTTAATTACCACACTGATAAGAGCTAAGCAGGGGCATAGCCAAGGGGGTGGGTTAGGGGGTCATAACCCCCCCATGAGGAATTTTTTGCCATACAAAATGTATATTCTTCACTACATTATCACACACACGTATACATATGAGACGTAAACCCCCCCCCCTGAAAAATTTCTGGCTACGCCCTTGGAGCCAAGAATCATATGAGAAAATTGAAATAAGGAAGACAGAGTTCAGTTTTCGCATCACAATGACTGTTTGGATAAAGCACAGGAAAACAAAAGTGTTTCAAAATTTAGGAAAGAGACAGGGTGACTTGAAGATTCTACAATGAAAAAAAAGGATAAAAATGTTTGACGAATGACCAATGCCAATTTGTTTTTAAAATTGGCAAGCCTACATGAGCAGCATTTGCCTATGGGTGAGGGGGGGCTTCGTCAGAGGACTTTTTAAGGGGTTCAAACGTGCATTCACATAAATTTTGAAAAACAAATGGGAACTGACAGAAAACAAAATCTCATTTTCAAATTAGTTGCCTGGATCAAGGTACAAGTAGCAAAAAACTTTAATAGTACAAAAATGACATTTTTTAGTTCAAGAAAGTAGGCCAAGTTGACTTGTCTTTGAATTAGGAGCAAAAGTTGCCTTTTTAGTCGCATGTAGATACCCTGTATATATGCTAAGGAATGCGAATAGGGGTGCCATCATAAGTTATTTTTTGTTTGGGAATCATAATGTTAAAAAGTTGGAACCACAGCTCTACAGAATATTAGGGGGCTCCAGCACTTTTTTTGTGTGCTAAAAATTAAGCTTTAAATAGATGTAGAAGAAGTATCCACTATAACAGACCTCTAAATTATTTTTTGGTAACTTTGCTTGATTAAAATCCTTATTTTCAAACTTCAATTATGTAAATGAGACTGAAAACATTTTGAATTTGTGAAACACGATAAAAACCTATCTTGAAATAACTCAAGCTCAGTAAAATATTGAGAAAGCTTTTGAAGGGTAAATGAGTTCTTATATAACTAAATAAGTAATGAAATTAATAATTACAAGATAAAATTACAATAAAATTTACTTACGTAATATTAAGTTTTAATGCATTTTCTAAAAACCTTAATGACAGGTCATATTCTCCAACAGCATGTAGAATCAAACCAATGTTACTCTGAAATTATTATGTAAATATTGATTGTCATAACAGTTTAATAAAAAAGCTTAGAAGAATGTTTTAAAACTACAAAGCATTGTATTTAATTTTTTTCAAAAAACAGAAAACTTATAAATATTTCTGCAAACATTTTCAAGCAAATCATATCTAAGCAGTTTATACATTAGTTTTTAATTTATTTATAGATAAGTACTTGTATATAATTTTACAGTAATAATTCATCTTTATACAGGGGGAAAAAATGCTTGTTACACATTTGACAAATTACTTAGCAGTGGAAATATTTATCAGATTACATATTGCACTGGCGAAATAAATGTCAAGAATTTAGTTCTTTTCATGAAATTAAATAAAATATGCAAACGAATGTAAAACAACTGCTTCTAGACAAAAATGCAAATCTTGTACATCAAATACGTAAGCGTATGTGAGTATGTAGGCGGAACCAGTAGAGAAATAGGCTTTACAAGCATAAGTTAAGACGTATTTCTTTCAATAGCCCATCTCTATGAATTTCTTGGAGTTATTTTTGCAGCAATCAGTTAATTTCAAATTGTAAAAGTAAAAATGAGTAACCACTAACATTTAGAGGATGAAATGAGGTGGTGAATTGTGGGGAGACTAGAAGCAAAACAATCTCAAGTCTAGATTAGTAGAGAGTTCAATTTAATGCCCAGTGTCTTGTATAACTTATGAAAACAGTTCCAGGTTACAGAATCCATTGAGAGAAAGCCTGGGCGAGGTCGTCCAAGAGCCACGATGGCCAGAGAAGATTGCCATTTGTTCATTATAGCGAGGTGTAACAGGAGTGCTACAGCTTCTCAGCTCTCTCGTGACTTATTTGCAGCCACAGGAACCCGTGTATCAAGGGTGACTGTTTCCGTAAGACTTCATGAGAGTTGTTTGCAAGTTGACCTGTCCCACTCACTTCTACAAACAGGAGAATATGTTTAGTATGGTGCAGACAGCACAGAGATTGGAGTATGGATCAATGTGTGGCTATTCTCTTTACTGATGAGTCCTGGTTCAGCCTAAACGATTCTTGCTGTACGTTCATATGGAGAGAACCAGGGACTTGCTACCTACCCTACAATGACTGCAAAATTGACCATTATGGCAGAGGAGGTTTAATGGCCTGGGCAGGCATCATGTTGGATGGCCGCACACCTCCCCATATTTTTGAAAGAGGCACTGTGACTGGTATGAGGTATAGGGATGAGTTCTTGGAGCCCTATGCTTGTCTTTCCAGGTCTGCAGTTGGCCCTAAATTCATTTTAATAGATAATAACGCAAGGCCACAGAGATCTACTGGTTGACGAATTACTAAAGAGTGAGGATATTTACCAGATGGATTGGCCAACCAGATCTCCAGACCTTAACCCTATAGAGCATGTCTGGGATGCTTAGGGTAGGGCAATTGCAACTCACAACCCCCACTGAGAATCATTCAGGGAATGAAAACAGCATTGCTGAACGACTGGGACCAATTGCCACAGGGAACGATAAACTGTCTTATTTCAAATATGAAATCACACTGCGAGATCTGTGTATCTGTAAGAGGGGACTATACTCCCATTAACCCAACTATTAAAAGATTATTTTGTTTATTCTGCAACTGCTGTTTCATACCTTCCAACTCCAATGTGTGTTACGCACGATCATGCGTGTGTTTTACAATTACTGAGTGGTTATTTGTTTTGTATTGCATCAATGTATGTACACATCAAATTACATTAAAATCTGTCCAGTAGTTCTAGAGATAATCGACCAAGTCTGAAAATTCTCTTAATTTCTTACACCAGTGTAGAATTTTTCATATCCCATTTATAAATTCAATGGTTAAGAATAGGTGATCCGTTTTGAAAATGTGCATTCCTTTCTAATTTATTTATGCATGCATACCCATACATAATTCACCAGTACAGATGGGAATGCTCTTGGGAAGGGGGGGGGGGGGACTGGAAAATTTGGGGGTAAGGGGGAGAGGGGACAGTTTTTTTTTTTTTTTTTTTTTTTTTTTAGAGTTTCAATTCAAAAACAATTTTAAAGTTATGTTAAACAATTTTGAGACAGAAAGGCGGCAGCTGAATTAATAGTTTAAACTGAATATATGTGTAATATCAAAAACCACGGAAAACTACGAATAGCTAGGTCGGCAGACGCGACTTGGTTTTGAACCAGGCACCTTCAGTCTCCCAGTTCAATGCGAAGTGCACTATGCCACTGGTGGGGCCAAATCATTCAGTAATGGAAATATTTGGAAACAAGATATGAGAAATTTTTCTAAGTTCAACAGTTAAAAACTGGTTTTTCCTGGAATATAACTACATTTCTATCAAAGAAATTAATTTACTACTTCAACTAAAAACTACTAAGTATTTTGAAAATATACAAATATACAATTGAAGCAAGATTCTTTTGAAAAGCTTATAAATTTAAATAAATTCTGGCAATACATTTATACCAATGTGTTCCAGAATCAAATATTTATCACTAAAGCATTCTTCATATTTACTCCAAAAAAGTGTAAAATGTGACTCATGCTGTTTATTTTGTTAAGACCGATTTTTTTTTTTTTTTTTCAATAATACAAACACAACTAAACATACTGGGTGTTTCAAAATACATGTTAAAGGGATTACCTTTTAAACCGTAAGTGATAGACATACTTTCAATTAGAAAAGGGTAATAAATAAGGGAAAATAAAGGGTAGATTTCAGAATACTAATAATTTAAAATAATTACGAATAAGGAAATTCCACAAAAGCATTCAACATAATATGGTTAAAGTATAACTGAACAAAGGTGTAAATGTTAAAACGCTATTCAGAAAAAACAAATGCCAGTTTTGATTGATCAGATAAACTTTAAGTTACAGTACTATGCAATTGATTAAATTATTTGTTTTTGTTACTTTGTCAATAAAATTTTATTTTCATAAGAAAAAGTTAATTCCAGTATAAAACTTCTTTGGAAATATGAAACAAAATACTTTATAAAAACCTTCAAATAATACCAATCTACAAAAATTAAATTCTTTAAATGGCATTTCTTTTTTTTTTTTTTTTCCAAAACTGTTTTATGCATACATAAATCTAATTTCTCACAAACTTTTTTTTTTTTTTTTGGATAGAAAAGCAAAGCTTGTGAAAATGTAAACAAAATTAATTTTAATTCAGTGCCCATATAAAGAACAACAATTAGAGATCATTGCAGGGAGAAAAAGGCCATGTTTTAAATATTTTCAGGATTTTACTCAATTGCTTAATTTTAACACTTCATAGCCCAACACTGATATGTTTCTCAAGGTATTTATGCAATGATTAAAAACAACAACCTTTAAAAACTTAAAATTAAAATTTTGGGCATAAGCAACTATCAGTCAACTCCAGTTTTGCATCCGGCCCTCTTGCTGCCTCCGATGCTTCAATCTTGAACAAGTATCACATGGTACAATCTTTCATAAATTGCAATGTATATTGCATCATTAACAGTTTCATGAGAGGAACTTATTTCAATTGCTTTGTGGTAAAAGCTAACTTTCACTCTGATAATTTGTTATTTTTTCGATGCTATTTAGAGATCTATTGTTACTTTATATTTCCTTTGAGCAATATGAGGTCAAGCATGCTTAATCTTCTGAAGTTTAAGTATGCTCCATGTTCTTTTTTCTGTAATTTCCTTTTAGTTACACTGATGTAGCATCCATTTTTTTTTTAAATTTAATTTTATGTTTATTTCTAAATACCTGCAACAGTAGTACAATTTTTCACGAAAATTAGAAAATGTAGGCTGGTCAAAATATACTTAAATTTTTTAAACTATTATAGCTTTAAAAAATCAATAGATTTGATCATATCACTAGGCAGCTTCTCATTTCTTTCATACCCTTGCCATTTATGTTAACCAAGTCAAATGTGGTCCGTTTCTTTGTTGGTGCAAATAAGTTAAAATCCAGGGTCTCAATTCTTGATTTGGCTGCTTAGCAACAGTTTATGAACATTAGGGTGGTCACAAGAAATAACCTTTCGAATTTTTGAGGGGGCCCCCCCACAAAAAGTTGCCAATAGGCTCAAAAATGAGATTGGTAAAGTTTCAGCTCATTTGCATAATATTATCCCGTGCCGCATTGAGGTTAAAGTTTAGAAAACTCGCGGTTTTTTGCAAAAAAGCAGTCTTTCCATTATAAAATGGATAAAATTGAGTCTAGAAACATGATGTTGATCTCGTTTCAGAAGAATACTTCCCGCCTTGATGAGCCACACATGACTTTTGTGTAAAAACTTAGATTTAAGCGGTTGTCATGTCAAATCCCGTCCGCGTTATTCCAGTTTTCACTGCAATACATGTATAATAATAATCATTTGTAATACTGAGATATCATAAAATATGTTTGATATTAAAGCTTGTATGTAATTTAGAAGCCTTTTTTTTAAATAATTGCAAATCTTCCTGTTAATTTTTTTTTTTTTTTTAATAATTTAAAAATTGCATGAAAATGTTACCGTGAAAACAACTTTAGATTATTTGTCCATTTCCAAAACGCTCAGAGGGTAAAATTCGGATAATATCTAGTCCTAAAAAAAGCATATATCTATGCTTTTTTCAGGACTAGATACAATCCGAATCTTAGAAGTTGGCTTTTTAATGAAAGTTAAAAAATTATATTTCATCTTTATCCTCCTTTTGTTTTTCTTCGGTTTTCTTTCTTTTTTGTGTACAAAATCAAGGTTGTAATTTTTAAAAAAATCTGAAATTTAAAAATAAAATGAAATTTAAGTAAAAGAATGTACAGAAAATAAGGTCAAAGAAGGCATAAAATTGAGAACGACTAACATTTAGATACATTTGATTATTAAAGTTATGTATCTAAGAGGAAGCACATTATAAAGAAAATAAATTAATATTGTTTACAATTTTTTGTTAAAGTGGCTAGGCTTAGATAATGTTTCTTTCAAAGTTTGCAGCCTCTTCATCAAATTTTCAGTATTGTAATAATTTTAAGTCTTGATTGGGGGTTAAAGTCTGAGAGGGAGTGTTGAACCATGCCTTTACATAAATATTTATTATAAATAAATGTCTGTAATAGCTCTTTTTTCTAAATCTGTTAATGAGACCTGTTGCCTGAAAAGAAGTATTTTGAGACAATAAATTGCCTCAGACATCCACCTGGCATAATGAACAGCACCAGGTATTCTGAAAGAACTGTCTATTTGGAGAGACTCCTATAAAAATTAAACAATGTTGGGTTAATTCTTTATGGTTATCCCTGAGCTGTTGATATCTTAAATGTTCTGCAAGAAAATTTGAAATTTCTTGCAAATTTCGTGTTCTTTATGTAATAGTTTGAACTTCAATAGCAGTTTTGAACTTTGTCTTGCCCAACTTAGGCCATCCAATCTGAAATTTCTAAAAAATATCTGGATGAAGAGCAGTAGCTTCGCCCACTTTGCAATAAAAACAGATTTTAGGATGATTTCTAAAATATGATGGTGACAAGGTAAATATAGAAGATTTCGATCCAGTAATTGCTGCTGCAAAAAATGCATGTTCCCCTTAGGCAACAAGTGGTATCAAAACACATTGCCTGAATTTTACCAACTGCCTCCCATTCTTCAACTGCTGTAAATACAGCTTTTGCCTAAGAGTTATTCTCATATTATTTTCAAGCTGAGAAACTCCTATTAACTGTTCTTCATTGCCACAGATAAATAAAATCGCTATTCGATCTACATTTTCTTTATTCAAAATATGAGGAAGCATTTTTCCATCCCAGTGAACAACAGCACCCTCTAAATCAGAATTTTAAAATCTGCTTTTGATGAGACCAATTTTTTGTTTTCAAAAAAATTCTTGTTTTCGGAGTCTTATTGCACATCAAGGGTCCTGCACCGGAAAGATATTATGTGTTAGTGTTGAACCACTTTTACGTTATACCAGTATGTAAATCATAACGATAATATGGGAGCTAGGGAAGGCATAGCCCTTCCCTGCCCATACGTATGGGCATTCATGTCCATTCTAAAAGTAAATAACAGACAACAAAAATAGCATTGTAATAAAGAAAACTTCAGAGGTTTGTCTTAGATGTTCAACTGAAATACAAATCAAGATCTTTCTTCTGAAGTACAGAAATGCATATCAAATAAATAAATATATTTCACGAATTGTAGTTTAGTTATGAAAATTCTTGATTTATTTTTTTGTTTTCTGATGCAAATAATATAAAAGACTCAAAATTACTTAAAATTCTTAATTTGTCTTTTTTTCACTAATTTTACAAAAATGCAGATTTTGGAGGGAAGATTCACAAACTGACCTAAAAAACACTGAATGTCATTAAATATTGGTTTTGTTGAGAGTAAAAGTTCAAAGCAACAACATTTTTTATGAAATAAAACAAGAACTAGGTCTGTAGAGCAAATAGTTTATACTACATGAAGGAAAAACTAGATATTTTTAGCAAAAATCTTAATTTTTCAAGAATTCAACCTCAATGCGGCACGGGTTAATATTATGCAATTGAGCTAAAACTTTGCCAATCTCATTTTCTAGTCAATTGGCAACTTTTAGGGGGGTGCCCCAAAAAATAACATTAAAAAAATTTTCCCCCATATAACTTGTGACCACCCTAATGAACATGCTTATTAGCCAAATAAAGTTTAAACATTTGGGGTTGCTCAATCTAGCTCATGTTTGGGGGAAACTCAGTGTAATATCACACACTTCAAGAATTTCAGTGAAAATTTCTGGAAGGTCATCCAAACTTTGTAAGAAAAGTTATACTTCCACTTTGATGAGTTATTCAGTAGCTTTGTTTTCAAAAGCCAAGGGTATAATTTTGGGATATTATAGGGATTATGGTGAGAAGGCGGAATGGGGAAGAATATGAAAATTGATTGTTACTTTATGCTGAACAGAAATTCCTTGAGATCTTTCCACTACTGCTGGTATGCACAGTAACATATTTAAGGAGAACAAAATGGCATTACCATAGATTTTGCCATAACACTTGCAGATAATTAGTGAATGACACATTTACCAAAGATAAAGTGTGTATTATCAAGAATATTGAAATAATCCAAAATAAAGCATTATGTTAGAAATTTGAGAGTGTCATTTATAATAACCATAAAAACTTTCAACAAAGAAAACATACCTGTCATGGACTGTATGCGTTTTTTAAGATTATGGTTTCTCGTCCCAATTCCAGGTGTGTTTCAATTTTTCATATCATTTTTGATGGTTGCGAGAAAGTTGCATAATTTATGAACAGTTTTAACACAATGCCAATCACCAATACATATCACATCAACGATAAAAACTTAATTTGCACATATCTTTAGTAACAAAAACTTACATCAAGAACAGCCATTTCTGGATGATTTTCGCCACAAACTAACAATGTTAAATATCTGGCACGATACAGAAGTTTCAAGGCAGTGGTGATTTGGGAATTTGCAAAACAATATAGAGCTAAATGTGTCTAAAAAAAAAAAAAAAAAAAACGAAAGTATTAATTTCATCGAAAACAACTTTAGTTTGAAAAGTAGTACAAGAGACACTTACATATTCAGATATTGTGTAAGCATGATCAATACCATTCACTCTTTCACTCATTAGTACTGCTTTTTGTTGAAAAGCCATAGCCTGAAAAAAAAAAAATCCGTAGTAATCTGAGGCCAAGAGTAAATACTAAATTTTTAAGAATGAAGGAAAGAGGAAAAGACAGGACTCACAATATAAAATAGCTAAAAAATATTTAAGCAAATAAATAATTTTATAAAAATGGAGGACCAATAACTTAGTATAGAAGATCCAAGATGCACACATACTTCTGTAAATGAAATATACATTACTTGGCCCTAAACATAAATTAGAAGCAGTACTAGAAATATGGTGCTTATGCCTATACTTTTCACATCTGTTTATAAATCAAACCACTTATTTCTAAATAGTTAGGAAATAAGTAAAAAACAATAAACTCTGCAAAAATTTATCTGTTTAATTTAAAAGCAATAGGACGGACAGAATTAAAATCTTTAAAAGTAGATAAAAACACATTAAAAGCTGTCAGTAGCACTTTCGGTGGCAGCCACCACCTTCCTCAGCTCTGGTCTTAAAATGACTAGCTCTCTTCCTCAGTATAGCGTTCCATCCAGGATCTATCTGCACATGTGTCATGTCATTTATAACGCCATCTGTGGTTATAATCTGCAAAGCCTCCATATGTATAGGGCATAATAGTTATTTTTGTAATTGGAGAGTTTTTGACTATTATTAAAGTTGATTTCTATGGGGCGTTCTTGGGCTATTTTAGAGAGGGCGGTACTGGGTTTATTGAATTTAATGTCATTATGGTGTTCCTTTTTTCGGTCTTTGATTTTCCTTTTAGTCATACCTATATAGCAGCCTGATTTCTTTGAATTATTGTCTGTAAAGTTTATTTTATAAATGCCGGCGGTTTCATCAGGATCAATAGGGTCTTTATCACTGCGAATGCGTTTGAAAATATTTTGATTAGGTTTTATGGGTATTTTAATATTTTTCTTAACAGCTTCATTTGTTATTTTTAGAGCGGCTCCCCTGCAGTAAGGAATGGCATTGGTAAATTTCTGTTTCGGATTTTGATAGTTGTTAATTTGTTCAAGCTTCTTGATTCTCTTTTTGAAAAGGTTTTTGACGATGGATTTTGGGTAACCTGCATTTTTACATTGGGTTTTAATAAATTGTAGTTCTTATCTGTTTAATTCAGTTCTAAAATCAAAATCACACATATTCAACAAAAGAATATAAATATCATTAATAGGGATATTATAATAGATTTTTACCAATTTTGCAGTTTAATATGAAAGTTTTTAGCTTATAGGCTTTTAATTTTAAAAACCTCTTTAATAGGGATATTATAGTAAGCAGGTAATTCTGTAAAAATATACCAAGACCTCTCTGCTTACTGCTGCTGCTGATTTGTTTTATTTTGAATACAAAGTTGCGATAACCTAGTTGACTTTGTGGCATTTAGATATAACAATGACATTCTGGTTGTTAGTGGCAATTTTGATTCACTGTATAGTTGGATTTTTCCCTCAGCTGCCTTCGTTTAAAATCTATTCCTCATTCTACTGTTTGTTTTATTTTTTAGACCTAAAGTTTGATATTTTACATCATATAATATTAACATAAATATGTATGATAAAAGAAGAATTTTGTTTCAATACAATTGTATTGCCAGATGGGTCTGCAAATCTATATTGGAAAATTTTACATCAGCATTATAATTGGTCAATTAGTCAGATTTCATCAGCATTATAATTGGTCAATTAATCAGATTTCACAATGTTTGTAGTAATAAAAGAAACCTAAGCTACAGTATTTTCATTTTAGCTGCTAGACGTTTAATGGATAGCCTTTTAATTTTATTAAAGTCTATTTTATATTAATTTAGTTAGTATTAATTTAACAATAGTTCGATTTACGACTAGTTTGGTTCATAGTTATAGAATTTTTCACTGTACATGTTTGCTTCATCTTTTTGGAAACATGCTATTATGATGTGCAAATACTAAAACTTTGAAAGTGCAGAAGTATGGAGCATGCCTGTGTGGCCAGTTTTGTAGGCATATATGATTCGAAGATTTAAAAAAAAAAAAAAAAAAAGATTTTGGATACATTTGAATTCTATGCTTTGTGATTTTTATTTGACTGTTCATTGGTAATGTATGAGTTTATTAGTTAACGGAAAAGGGCTCTTGGAGGTTTTTTTTTTTTTTTTTTTTTTTTTTTTGATTTAGCCTCAAGACCCCTCAACCAACTGCATAATTTTATATTAATTTACTTAGCTATTTCCCCATGAGGTTTTATTATTCTAAAATTTAGTTTATTTTTTGTTCTTGCTTTTATGTACATTCATTCAACAAAGATACATAGAGGGGTTTGCTCTGTAAAAAATGTAAGTTCGTGCTTTTATATAAAGCTGCAATACTGCACTGGTATTACAAGGATAGCTCTTAGAATATTTTGTCAGTTTGATTGAATTTATAAATATTCACAATAATGAAACAACTTATAAAAATATACTAACCTCAGCATGGTCACCCATAATATAGTTTAACCTGGCTAACATTCTTAAGCACTGTGAAATTTCTGGATGCATTACACCATAGACATTATTTAATAAATTCAATGCTTCTGTTATCAATTCATACCCTTCTTTTAGAAAACCTTGCTGTATTTTATTCTGGCCTGTAGTATAGAAGTTGTATGCATCTGTAGCCTGAAAGTAATTTTAAGAATAAATATCACAGTATATTTTTATTAATAAATGATTAAGAATAACACAAAACCTTCTCATCATATACTAGCTAAGTACACATTCTTTACATGGGAGGCCATAAATATTTTCCCCCAATAAAAAAGATAATAGCTAACCCCAGACACAAAATGAAACTTAGGCTAGAGAGATATTTGAAATAATTGCTAATCTGTGCTAACACCAACTGTAATTTTAAAATATGATTTAGAAAGAATACTCAAGGTAAAGATGCATAATATAGAAAAAGATTTTGAAAGTTTTTGAAATAAGTTGATAAATTCCTTAGTTATAACATTTCTAAATACATTATTGAGCTTCATAACGATGATATAACTTATCACTTGGAATGTATATTGCTAAGGATCTATGCTGTGCTGTATCAATACTGCTAAGAGGCAAACAAAATCTAGTTTTATAATTAAAAATCAATTCTTACTACAGACAAGACATTACATTGTATTATAATATTTATGTATTTATTTTCTGAATGCGTCATTTAGAGCTACACATGTCTTTCCCAAAGTTTCCCGCCACAATTTTGAACCCCATCAGAAGGTGGGGGACTTCTGAATATTGGCACCCCTCTGACAAAGCTAGTGACTGCCATGAGGACTTTCGGAACCACAGATTTAACGTGCGAGTACAATGCATGTACACAGTGGTCTTTAATGGTACGCTGGTATCAAATCCGCAACCTTCTGGTTACGAGTCCAACGCCTTAACTGTTCCCAATGGCTATTTGTGAACAATAAATATCCCAACTCTTATGTGTATTTAATTTCTGACTTACCTGAATTGTGAAACCTTCCAACTTTAAAGGCCACAGTAAAAGGTCCAGATAAAGTTTCAACAAGTTAATTAAATAAATTCCCAAAGGCAAGCAGTTTAATTCAAATGCTAAATGAACTTAAAGGAACAACTTTATGTTAAATTTAAACCTCGCTTTAACCGTCGCTTGTGTCAACGATCGTTTAAGACGCACGGCACAGATCTCCAGTTCGTCAACAGCCGCCATCTTGGACGGGCGTAATGGTTGGTTGGCGAAGACAATGTTGGTAATGTTGGTATCGCCCAGAGAAAACTGTTACAAGCTGTTCATCCAATCCCCGATGCACTCCAGAAGCCCGGTAAATGCCGTTCAACCGCACAGCCGGGGAACAACTCAGAAATGAGATGCGCAGTCGGCAGTGACAAATAAAAGGGGCTTTCGCCGTAATCGTAGCGGTTAAGCAGACCGATAGCAGCTCGTTGCAGGTCGACGGCAGTTAGGCTGATCATGGCAGATCGTCACTGTTAAGCAGTTACAGTCAGGCTGTATTGACAGTTGACAGACGTTATGGCGAGCAGTAATGCTCTTTAAGTTCCAGATATGTTATTTTTAGCCAGCCAAACCTGCTTTTATTTAATCTTTAAAATGATAGTACGTTTTTAATCAACATTTAATGCCTCTAATTTTTAACTTGTTTTTAAAGTGAAATAGAAGTTAGAATTTGTGTTTGAAGTGCCGTCATATAGAACTTAGTGTTTCATCATAATTTTTACATATCTTAAGGATTGGAAGTTTTCCCGGTAGCCTTGTTCTCTTCAAGGTAAAGCAGCTTTTTTGAAATTGAAATCTAAACGGGTTTTGAAGTTGAAATTCATTAAACCATTTTTTGCCAGTACTTATGAGTTTTTTCAGACTGTGATATATTCCTGTGCCTAGCTGTGATAAAGCATAGCTGTGATATTTAATAATTTTTTAAAGCAATGAAATCCTGTTCTACAAGTAATTATGAAATTGCTGACTGTGATACATTCCTGTGCCAAGCTGTTATAAATAAAAGTAGATGTCTCTCAAATCAGTTGCTATCCTTGTTTCCATAACACTCTTCATTCATGGCCGTCCACTTCAACACTAATTTTGTTTCCCGGGTGTTGTCATTTCCAAATTTAACCTGGATTGTCGACACTTGCGGGAACATTAACCACTGGGCTACCAGGACCATGTATTATAATATTAAAATTTTGCAAGGATTATATGAACTAGGATGTGCACTTACTGATAAAAGTGTACTTATATACTGTAAAAGCACTTATTTCACAAGCCAGTCATAATCGCGAAAATTAAAGCCTCATGAAATACTTATTGCTTCAAATAATAAAAAATCAGAAATTTTTCGCTTACCAAAATTTAATGATTTGTTGTAGAGTTACAATTTCTTTCTTGACAACTTGACTTTCTTTCTTAGAACTATTTCTTAAATACTACACAACTATTTCATGAATATAAAACAATAATACAAGTAATAGAATGAAGCTCATTCACTTGCAATATTTATACCACATTCTTTGAAGCCATTCAAAACGGGGAGGGGGACGAACTTTTTGGACGAAAGAAGTTTCTTAAAATGCCTTATGCAAAAGGGATTTTATTTAGGTATTTTTCAAGTTTTGGTTCTTTTCATATAAAATTAGCAAAATTTTCAGCTCACGCAAATGAAGATATCTGAAGAGATCACAAAAATTAGTGCTTTAACAGTATTGATAACATTGATAGCTCTTTAGAGCTCATTAAACAAAAATTGTAGGCAAATAAAATGAGACTTGGCAAGAGAAAATAAAGGAATATCAATTTTTTAAACAAGCATTTAGAATATTAAAAGTATTCATGTTATTTCTATTGTCATTTCCGTATTAAGTTGAATTTACAGCATTGGTTTTGAGAAAAGGAAGTAAGAAAAAAAATATGTTGACAACAGGCGGTGAAATAGGAAGGTTATTTAAGGAAGTTAGAGGTGAAATAGAAATCAAACATGAAATTTTACTGTAAGTTATGATAAGTTTATGGCTTCCACCAAAATGGCACAACCAGAGAATCAGAAAAATTAATAGATTTCATCATTCTGCAAAAAAATGGATTTTTTCTGACAATAAAAGATAAAACTTTGTGCTTGTTTGCATGAAATACATTTTAATATAACTTTATATCTTACTTTTGGATTAATGTGCTTCACAACAGGAAACAGATTTAAGATATCATCTTCATTAAAAGGGGGTTTCACTTTATGATCACAATTGTAGTCACGCAATAATAGTTGTATTCCAGTTTTTATACAAAAGCTTCTGAGAACAGTCAATTTATGGATTGAATATTTTTCAATAAAACTATCTATCGAATCACAAGGTAGTTCCCAGCCATAATACGATAGCAGTTCATTATGCAAATTACTCCAGAATGTTTTTGGTGTTAGAAGAGTCCATTCGTTATTATCTGTAATAAAAATCCCATTGTTAATATTTTATTTAAGGACAGTTAAACATATGGTTAAGAGAATGGCTACTTTTAATATCTTTACTACAATTAATTTGAATGCATAACATCAATCTTTAGAGCCAATTTCAGAGGCAATGCATAATTTTTAGTAACTTTATAATAGGCTTTAATAGCATGCATACTTCCCTTTAAGTTACAGATTGTAGATGCTTTTTTTAAATTAAGAAAATCAACTTCCTGCATCACTAATGCAAGTAGAATATATTTCTGTTACAGTAGAACAGCAATTCAAAAAAATTCTGAAATATAATACTACTGACACTCTCTACTTGGTGTAAACACTCAAGGTTAAAAACTAGTATACAGTGACCTGTCACTTATGCGACTCTCTTGGTCATATGACAAATTCACTGGTCCTGGTCCATGCCTTATGGGAAACAATGTTAAATTTCTCTCAGTTATATGATGCTTTACACGGTTCAGGCAATTTTACATTTCTCACCTACAAATTCCATTTATTATCTTTCAAGTACAAATTATACAAATTTTCTTACCTTTATTACTACTGTAAAAGTGTGTAATCAGTAATGAATAACATTTCTCATTTGAATTTCTGTATTATTAATGATGAAATCTATGGTACGAGAGGAATTTTATGTCTAATCAAAATGATTATTCCCAAAATAGCTTAAAAGCTTTAAAAGACTTAGAAAGACATTTTTCCTTTCTGTCGACTAGACAAGCTAATACCACTTTATTTTTTGAAAAAAATTTCATCTGTAAATCTTTAAAATAAAAATAGTGATAAGTAAACAAGATGTCCTTAGTATTCGAAACTTGGTTTTTTAATATAGGTAAAAAAATTAATGCATATACAATTTTAAACCTCTACCATATGATGGTCTCTCACTTATATGACTTTTCTACAGTCCCTTGAAAGTCATAAAGTCATTGGAGTGTTTAGGCTGATTAATTTAGCGAAGGTACAAAAAATTCCAGAGCTGGGGATTAAACCCAGGCTTATCGATTAACATGCTGGTGCTCTACCACTGAGTTACACTGGTACAATATCCTGCATAAGAATCATTAGCACTTATCTTCTTCTGCAAACCACAGACTGAACAGATGAAACAATTAATTCGTGAGAACTCAGATAGGCCGCGGGAATTACACAAATTTTTAGAAAGCGATTTTATCAACTTTCGAAGTAAATTAAGCAAGTTCGAGAGTTTAGGCTCATTAATTTAGCAACGATGTGAAAAATTCCAGAGCTGGGGATCGAACCCAAGCTTACCACTTAATGTGCGGGTGCTCTACTGAAGAGCTACTACGGAGCTGAATTCTCCCCTCATCTTTAAAACATCGTCTGCCACTAACTCCGCACTGCCTTGTGGTCACTTGAGGTGGAATGCCAAGAGGTTCTTGTGATTGGCTAAATGACCTTGAAAAGTTGTTAGAGCAGTCCATAACCTAACAGCTGGTTCTGCCTAGTCCACAGCTATCCATCATTCCTTTTATAAACCACCAGGGGAGAATTGCACCCCTGGGATGGTATCCAGATAAAATTTCTCATGTAAGAACCATAGGCACTTCTGCAAACTACAGACTGAACAGATGAAACAATTAATTCGTGACCACTCTGATGCTCCACGGAAATTATACAAATTTTTAGAAAGTGATTTTATAACCTTTCAAGTAAATTAAGCTAGTTGGAGTGTTTAGATTGATTATTTTAGTAGCGATGCAAGCTCGCAGTGGTAGAGCACCCGCATGTAGAGGTCTGCAATGCACTCAAATTTGCGGCCGTGCGCCGCGGCATGAAAAAATGTTTGAAGAAGAGCATAATGAAAATGGGAGTATGCGTACAAACACACACACACACACACCTATGTATAAATTGACATTAAAAGATTTTTTAAGACTATGAATTTAGTCTTGAATATGATTTTCTGTTGTGGGATTACAGCCAATTAGCTAGCTACATGTGGGCTCTAGGCCGAGGTTTGGAGTTCTCTCCGTGGGGGTCTTTCTAAGGTGTGCTAACGACGGAAAAGTCCGAACGGTTAGGTTGACGGACGCGACCTGGATTTGAACCAGGCACCTCTCCCAGTTCAAAGCACTATGCACTCAGCCAGTGGTGGGGCTCCAGAGTGTGAGCCTGCCATTTCGGTGCACTTTTAAAACATTTTTACTGCAAAACTGAAACAATGATTTTATCAAAATCGGATAGGTTTATATTGCTCTTATAGCACATTCACGATACATTTAGCTGTCATTGTACAATAGATATATTTGCTTTTAAGCAGTTTGTTTTTCTGCACAACCTTCTCATGAACCATTCCAAGCCTATAATGTTCTTTTGAAGTATAAAGCAATGTTTAAGCAGTTTTTAAAGCAATCAAATTACGCCATTGACTCAAGATATTTAAATGGTATCTTTACAAGTGACTAGTGTTAACCTTTTACACACCGAATTCAGATCCAGCCATAGTTTAAATTCGTTTTCTGCATATTTTGCCTTCTAATGCATTAATTAAAGGATATTAGTCATTTAAACAGAGGGAAAATTGTATACAATTTTCCCTGTGTTCACAATTGTGAGCATTTCTGAGTAATGACTTCTGACAAACTTTTACATTGGTTTAAAAAACGGAATTAGCATAGCTGCCAACCGTTCCGTTTTTATTGGAACATTTCCCACCAGCAAGGGTAGAATCTTGTGATTTTTTTGGACGTCCATTGGGCAATCACTAACATTTTTTTTGGTTGTCCGCAAATGAAATTTCTTGCCCATAAAATTTTCGCTACATAAAAATTTTTTAAGAACACGCAACCGTTACAATGAAAATAAGTTGGCAAACGTTTATTCATAAAATTGCCATAACTGTTCGGAAATGGAAATAGAAATAGGAAGAAATCCAGAATTAAAATAGAAATAAGAAATTGGATTTTCAAGCTAAGGAATAAAATTGAGAGTAGTTTTTCTTGGTTACCCGAGGGATAGCTGAATTTCTTGTTTTACCACTGCCTTCTAGAAACACTGCCTGCCATCTTTAGAACAATGCACTGCAATGAGAGAGGTGAACGATAGGTGGCACTACTTACGTTGTCTATATATATCCAGACACTAACGATTTAAATTAATATTTTTTATAACAAGAACTACAGTCAACTCCCTCTAATCCGCACTCACTGGGATCAAGGGTTGTGCGGATTACAGGATTTTGCAGATTATAGGTCTTTTTTTGTTTACATTTTTATATTTAGAATTTCCCTTTAAAATTATAGTCAATTTACTGTAAACAAATAGGAAATGATGAAAGAAAATGCATATGCTGTTGAATAAAAACACAATTAAATGTCAACATAAATACAATAAATACAATTAAATTTACAGAGAATTTACTGAAGGACTGATGAAAGAAAATATTTATGCTGCTGAACTAAAACACTATTTTTAATATTAAATACAATCACTAATACAAAAATAAAAGAATAAATTATCTTTAAATTTTTTATTTATTTTTCAGTTTTTCAAACATTGCAGTGATTGCAATTTGTTTAAGAGATTTAATTTTTCTTCAAAAATTTTGTCCTGAAGCCTTCTAATGTCAGTAACTCTTCGTCACTGCCAAATGATTGCTTTTGCAAAATGTTTAAATACTTGTCTCCCAGAGCTAACCCTTCTTCAAAAGTAATAGTACAGTAGAGGACCCCAAATCCGGAAGTTTTTCAACAAACAATTTTTTTTAAGGGCAGCTGTTGTTGTTTTTAATTTCTTTGAAAGACCGTTTTTAACTAAATATATCTATTATAAAATAAACAAGCTCAATCAGAAAGGAGGGAATTTCACTGGTCGATCGCTAAAGGGGGGGGGGGGGACATGCAGTGCATCATTTGTATATTTGATATCTCAGTATTACATTAATTTTCAATCTTGGGAGGTAATTTTCGGTTTCTCATTATGTAAAAATATTCTATGCTATTATATAAACTTTAAAGAGGAAAAGAGTGTTATCCTCTTCACACACACATGCATTACATTTCTAGTGCAGATGATGATTCATTATTTCCGCTGGTGCTCCTCTGGCAGTTAAATGTAAACAAAGAGAGACACCATGTGGTCTGTTTATGCTTTTCTTTCTTTCTTTCTTCCTACAGAACTGCAGTTATGTGGAGAAAGTTTTTGTTGCATAATAAATCACTAGACAGAAGATCAAAAGAGTGGGGTGAAGAATCAGAAAATTGCACAACTGCTGTGTAGCCTGCCAAATCGCGGTTTGCGTTTAAAGTTAAACATGTTACATATTTTCAGCCAATTTTAATTGCAACGGTCAATCTTTACGATCTTCTCTGGAAAGAGTGAAGCGATGTGATTGGATGGTGCATTGCTTCGCAGTTCATTATTTACATCCATTCACTGAACACATGTAACTTAGGATATAAGTTTCTGTATGTTTAATTACATAATATACTTAAATATATGAAATTTACTTCAAATACCTGTGGAAAAGCATTAATAAATGTCTTTATCACATTCAGCCAATCAAATAACTTCTATTACAGTAATACTACCAGTCAAATGCCGCTCAAAATGTAAACAAACTTGTTTGTTTACATTTGATATATATCGCGGATTATAGAGTCGCGGATTAGCGGGAGTTGACTGTATTAGCAAATACTGGTGTTAGAATGTAAAATTGATAAAAACTGAAAACACATTGTTGATAAATACCATTTATGGATGTTTCACATGTTTTCCTCCTCTCGATCGCTTTAAAAAATCTAAAACAACTAATGACTGTCTTTTAAAAATAGTTTGTTTTCAATTCAAGCCCTCTCCACCTTTTTCTAAAAAATGAAATATGTATACATAAAATAATTTCTCCACTTAAAAAGGTTAAAAGATTTAGTTGCAGAACTTTTTTTTAAGTCTTTATAAATTTTAAATAAGAAAATAAAGCTACTAAATTTAGCTAAAACTCATTCTAAATTAACAGCTGATTATGAATACATCAGATTATTTTATACTCTTACCATAAAAATATGGACATTAACATTTCCAATATATTTTATTTAAAACTAGCTGCATGCCCGTTCTTCGCACAGTAGGAAACGAAAATTTTCCTTACATGTGTAATTCGAAATTATTCGTGATATGGAATTTAAAAAAAAAAGAGCAAAATTATTTGACGCTTAATGTAAAGTTTGTGTCATGAGTACTAACCTGATCATTGCAGTATAATGACTCAAAAAACTACGTCAGTGTCATTCACTATTAAAAAAGTGGAAAGCTTAATAGTTTGCAGAGAACTCCTGGCTTTCAAAATGTCTTATTTCTACATCATACTGTTTTTTAGGCTCAAGTTGTAGCATTAAATACCTAAGACACTACATGAAATGGAGCACCATTTATTTCTTTCCGAAAATGTACCATATAAGGAAAGTATTGCAATCATGAAAAAAATTCGACTTCGAGATTTTGGTGTATTTACACGTTTTGAGGTCTTCTGAATTCATTTATGCTATTTTCAAGAGATGTTTTTAAAATAGCTGCGCACCGGCTCTTCATACGGGAAGAAAGGAATACTTTACTACTAAAATCATATCTGCATGTGACAAAACAGAATTTCATTTTTAAAAAAGTTCAAGTAATCCCCTCTGTTGAAATGACTGCGGGATATATTAACGCAAATTAGAATTACTTTTCGTTTAGTTGGTTGTAAGACAACCGTTGAAAACGGATAAACACTTTTAATTTCATGAAATATTTATTAACGTGGTACATTGCGATTTATTCATACTATCTTTACAAATCTAATAATACTACCTATTACGTACATTAATACTATCTATACTCGCTTCTCCCTCTTCAAGGCTCCCTTAAAAGAAACAGCTTAGATTATTTGGCCTCAATGGGATCTTTTGATTCTGTGGCGATTCTTTGCAATTTACGCATTAGCATAAATAATAATCATTTCACATAATTGTTGCCATTAAGGAAACTCTCCATATATATTTAATTTATACATAGTTTTATAAGATTGGCGTATTCAGCGCCGTAAACCATTTCATCTTACTGTGGGGAGAAAATTTCCAAGGGGTGCCATTTTAAATATCCAATAGCGATATCTTTTATATCCTCCATAGTCCTGTCTCCTGAAAAACATCAAACTGTGTAATCTCGAGGAGCTACTTATTCCCATTTTAATTGTGACAGGGCGTTAGAGTTGCAGAGTTTACAAATTTCACACATTTTTTTTAATTTATGACGTCACTGTTTGACTGCCGTAAAGGATACCCCGGTAGATTAATTTCGGAGTTACTTTCGATATTTCGCATAATTGTTTTCAAACGGTATCATTAAAACTTTGCGTGACCTTTATGGAGGAACGTAATTCAACGTTAAAATAAAACTATACTCGCAACCTGCATGCGTATGTTAGGCAACGCCTGCGCTAAATTAAATGCCAAAAATAAAAATAATAAATAGAAAAATTTTAATATATCGCGCTTTGAAACGAACTTTGTAACTTTTAAAATGAACATTTTCAGCGCCGTGAAAACATTTCAATTTTTAAATAAGCACCGGATTAAAATACCACTTCTAATAATAATAATCGTGAATTTCTTAGTTTATTTCTACAGTAAATTTTAATCAAAATATCGTCTCCCTGTGTTGAAAATAGAGCTGGAATAAATGAGTTAAAATTATGGCGTAATTTTTAGGTATCTTAATGCATTTGACGTCATAGATCCTCACTTGCGAATTGAAATTCTGATATCCCATTTAAAAACTCGATTGGTTGAAAAAACCGTTTTTTCTAATCCTTTCTGTGGCAACAGCCGAACATAAATTCTCGTGCCGTGATCGCAATGTAATGAATGGCGTAAGATCGCGTTGATGCTATTAAATTCTAAACATTAGGTTGCATTAAAATTCGTAAAAAATCATCTAATTTACATAATTTTTTCGTTTTTATTTTAAAAGAGGGAGAAAAGAATGTTTCACGATTTGTCAAAATATCTAAAAGTTATGACGGATAGAATTCAAGATGCGACAGTTTTAAAATTATTTTACGAAAAAAAATCGCGAAGCAGATGTTTAGTAAAAAAATTCCTAAAAATCGGTAAATCAGGTTAAGTATTCAGAACAAACTGTTTTTAAAAGAAAATTTTCTCCTCTATCCGATGATACAAATGCCGTTTTGCTGCGAGCGTAATTTCCGCCGTTATTACGAATTAGGTGAGAAAAAATGCCAAAAATCACATAAAACATAAAATAAAAAAAAATCTAGGTCGAATTTTGAAAAAATCGCTTCGAGGTGCACAACTACATATTTACATCTTCCCGAATACCAAATTTGGTGTTTCTAGGTGTAGCCGTTTGTCCGTAACGCTGCAGACAGACACACACACACACCCACACACACACACACACACACACACACACACAGACACCTTCTTTTATAATAAGTAGAGAAGAAATCATTTTAAGTTTTTCATGCACCTCTATCATGAGTTCTAACTTTAGTTTTTCATTTGAAATGTGTTATATGTGTGTGTTATTATACAAAATTTTTGTCAATTTTACATTCCAACACCAGTATTTCTTAAGAGTTCTTGTTATAAAAGCATTAATTTAAATCTATCGTTTCTTGGAATAGATAGGTTACGTAAATGGCTCCACCTATCATGTCACCTCTTCCATTGTATTCTCCCAAAGATGACAGGCTGTACTTCCATAAAAAAGTAGTTTTAATCTCCCATTTTAAAATCTGATTGTCCCGGGAAAGCGGGCAACTGCAAATTTCGACCCCTACCCACAACTAATTTTTCTTTGGCAATTTGACCGTAAAACAAGTACATATTTTTAATGTAAAATAAAAATTTTTAAAAATAGTGGTGGAAAATGTTCCGATAAAATCTGAACGGTTGGCAGCTATGATATAGTGATGGGTAGCTTAAATCTGTGCTCTCCAATTTTTTTATTGCCATGAACCAGTCAACATTTGATAATTTTACTGCGGCCCACTGAGGGTAGAAGAGCAAGGGCGTTGAATGTTTCCAATTTACATTGGTTTGATTTAATAACTTTAATTGTATTTAAACATGCCCTCAAAATAAAACACAGTTACACAAAAAAAGAATATAAAGTGATATAGCATTTCAACCGGCAGAGTTGTTGTCTGGAATAGTTTTAAGGAAAAAACATTTATTCTCTATTTTATGACGGTAAATTTAATTCATGATCTTGAAATCTTTAATAAACAACAAAAAGAACAGAGAAATGTTAAAAGAATTACAATATTTCTTCTGTTACAAAAGGCATAAATCAGCACAAACACGACAAAGTCGCAAAAACCCGAGCGAAATACAAAGTAAATAAAATCCAAAGAATTTAATGCCCCTTGGCAGCCCGGTACTATTTGATCCGAGGACCGGGACCGGTCCATGGCCTGGGGATTGTAGACCAATGGCTTAAATAATAAATCTTTCATTAATTATTAATATTTCACTTATTTTTAAATTTAAATAAAGATATAAATTAAGTTTGAAGGGGCGGGGATCAAGATAGCCATTTTCATAAATTTTTAAAGCTATTTTTATGATTTTTTTCCAGTTTCCCACATGCAACTTGCATTTCAAACAATCAAGTCATCTTTTAACTTTATCTGCTATTTTTTTCAAGTCAATATTGATAAATTTAATTTTTCTAAAATTTTTTAATTTGATGCTCTCAACTGGAAACATTGGCCAGTAAGAGGTTAATAAGAATCCAGAAAACAGAAAAAAGTAAGCAGTTGAAAGTTTAGGTGCAATTTTTTTTAAAGTTTTGAATCCGATTATACGCTGCGGCATACAATCGGCTTTTTTTGTTGATGCACCGGCCTAGACCTCGGCGGCGGCAGCAGCGTGGCGCGGCAACGCAGACCTCTACCTGCACGTTAAACGGTAAGACTGTTTTCGATCTACAGCTTTGGAATTTTTTGCATTGTTGCTAAATTAATCAGCCTAAACACTCCAACTTGAAAGGTTCATAAAACCACTTTCTAAAAATATTTAAATTTATTTGTTCTTTCTCTAACTTCTAATTTATTGTTTCTTTCATAAAAAGTGATTTTTTAGAGTATTGTTCTTTTGTCTCTCTCTCTCTCTCTCTCTCTCTCTCTCTATTATATATATATATATATATATATATATATATATATATATATATATATATATATACATATATATATATATACACACACACACAAACATACAGGGTGTCCCAAAAAGGTGGTAACAAGCTTAAATTCTTTATCTGTTAGAGATAAGCGAACAGTGTAAATTGAAAGAATGCTGAAAATACGGTCGGAAATATGACTTTGCTAAGAAAAAATTACTCTCGTTATTTTCAAAAATGTTACACTTTTTAAATTTGTACATGACTCCTTTATAAAACAATTTCCAATTAGTAAAATATGCCCCATACACTAGTGAAGTGACACACAAAATTTGACAACTCTACCTTAAAAAGTGTCAAAGATATGAAGATATATAAAATGCTGACTTAAACCACTCTTAAATGGCTCTTGAAGGGTCATGTGGAAATTACAAAAGAAAATCTTTTTTCCACTCTAGCAATAAACATTTATATTCAAAATCATATAAATCCCAGATCATCTTTCTTTAAAGATATCTCTTGTGGTGATGTATGACAAAAGGCTTAAATTTGGTATATCACTTCATGAGTTTGAGGGGCACGTTTTACTAACTGGGAATGTTTTTGTACGGGGGTCATATACAAATCTAAAGAGTAACTTTTTGGAAATTAACAAGAGGATTTTTTTCTTAACTGAGTCTTATTTCTGACCTTATTTTGAACATTTTTCAATTTACAATCCCCACTTATCTCTAGTAGATTACGAATTAAAGCTGGTTACCGCCTTTTTGGGACATCCTGTATGTATTTACACTAACAGAATTTTGCAAATATGAAAAAAAAAAAAAGTTAAAATATTTTAGGTATTGCTTAAAAATTGGAAAAAGGATTGTTTAAAACATTAAAGTTAAAAGTATGCTAAAATCCTTTTGATAGCACTTTCAGTGGCATGCCATCACCCTCCCCAGTCTTTCCTGTGTGTGCACTGATCTCCTTCCTCATAATTTCATTCCACCTCAGATCCATTTGTGCATGCATCATGTCGTTGATGGGGTCATCTGTCGTAAATATTTGTAGGGCTTCCATTTTTTAATGCGTAATCAATTTTTCGATAATCGGCAAGTTTTTCTATTTCATTGACGTTAATTTCTAAAGGCTGTTCTTGGGCTATTTTTGACAATGCAGTACTGGATTTATTAAATTTAATATCATTTACCAGGGTTTCTACAGATTTCACAGCTTTCGCTTCCCTGACTTTTCCCCGACATCTATCACGCTCTTCCCCGACTTTATCTAGTGCGCTTTCCCGAATTTTGTGTTTCTATTTTTAACATTACATCCTTTAATTAATAACTTTTTATACATTTTGCACCTTTTTTTTACAAATAATAATATTAATATATACAAGAATCTTATTTGACATAACTGGATTCTAACAAAAACCATGTTTGATAATAATTTGGGATAAAATTAAGCATATTTCAACTGCACAAGATATGATCACAAAGGACACATTTTAAAATTATTTATAGGGTTAAATGAGAAAAGAAAATAAAACAACTTCTATACTTCGGTTCAAACAGAAAGTATTTTCTAAATTTTGCCGCAAAATTCCTCCCCCCCCCCCCCAAATTTCCCTGACCTTTCTTCAATTTCTGCTAATTTTCCTTGACTTTTTTCCCAAATCCTCGACTGTCCCTGACCAAAACTCATTTACCTGACTTTCCAAGTCTGTAGAAACCCTGTTTATATGTTCTTTCCTTCCCTCTTATTTTTCTTTTTGTCATACCTATGTAGCAGCCAGGGTTATATGAGTTGTTATGAGTAAAATTTATTTTATAGTTTCCGTCAGTTTCTTCATTTTCTGTTATATCTTTATCACTATGTATAAGTTTAAATATATATTTATTCAGTTTTATAGGTATATTTTTATTTTTATTTGCAGCTGTATTAGAAATTTTTATGGCTGCTCCCTTGCAGTAGAGTATGGCTTTCGTATATTTTTTTCTTTTTTGTCAATTATCAATTTGCTCCAGTTTTTTTAATTATACTTTTATAAAGATTCTCGACGATGTGGTTGGGGTATCCTGCATTTTTACATTGATTTTTGATGAATTGAATTCTGTCTTTGATATATTATATAATGTAAATATATATAAATGATATATATTTACATTATATCTAAATATTGATCTACGGTTGGTTACATGTTATCTAAGAAGTCTTATAATCATTCTTTTAAAAATTAAAAAGTTAAATTATACCTTCAAACTTCAAAGGATTTTGTTTTCCCCTTCTTTTTCCCTTTTTCTTGTATTTTACTTGAAGCTACAAAACAGAAAAATACTTACAGTATTATATAACAAAAATAGATGAACTGTGAAAAAATTTACACAAAAAATTTTAATTTTATGCTAATCAAGAAGTAATTAAATAATGTATACAAGGTGTCCCGAAAACACTGATCTAGGCTATTATTCCTTAAATATTAATCATAAATGTATACAATAAATTAGTTATATAAAAAATACAGAATTTTATGGTATCAATTAAAATTTTCATGAGATTAAGTCTAAAGAAATGCAAAATTTATATTTTTACATATAAAGAATTAAATCATGTCACCACCACCATCTTTCTTTTTTTTTTTTTTCTTTGGATACTCTGTAGATTGCAGTAAACAGTAAAATAGTCAGCAGATAACAATAACACAATATTCTGCAATATTAAAATAACTTTCTTCCCCTCAAAAATAAAAATATCTATGCATAAACAAAATTCAAGTAAAAAGCCTACGTTGGTCTTTCAATAGAAAATTCATACAATGTAACACATGCTATGAATGAAGAATCAATGAACATACACTTTTTGTAGTGTTTAACAGAATAAGCTGCCCATGAAAACAAAAACATGCTTACTTCATCAGAGCTTGGACTAGGTAACGATGTACATGATGAAAAGAAACAGTTAAGAAAATGACTAACAGCACTAGATAAACACATCATTTCAACTCCTTGTATATACAGAGCGAACATATGTTTGGCTGCTCTGGTAATAATTTCAGAAACAACAATTCTCTAAAAGAAATAATTTTCAACTTATTTCAAGCACGAAAAATAGAGTTTTCAAAAATAACTGATATTAAATAATTAAAAACTTACTAAAAGGTACTGCAATTCCTTTTCTTTGGCCACACCATCAGCTATTACACCAAGGTATCTCATATTGATACCTCTAGAAATGGGGGAAAGAACAAATTAAATGCATTAAGACTGAAGCAGATAGTTTAAATATTAATATTAAAATCTCAATTTCTAACATCTATTTCAACGATATAACAAGTTTTCAGTAAGACATGAAATCATCAAGACTTGTGAAAAGTATGGGGAATAAGTGGTGTAGCAAAAGTGATTTTACATTGTCTGTAATTAATTACTCTTTCTCAATTAATCCTTCATGACTATATTATTGCTCAGATTACTATTGTGGAAGGTATGAATTTTAGATTGGAGAGAAAAAAATAATAAATAGATTTAAAAAAATGAAAACAACTATTATGCTATTGAAATAATTTTAGAATTGGTCATTATATTCTTGAATGGGTATTAAATATTCATAACTTGGTTAATTCTCTTATATTTTAACTGAGTTATGAGCCAATTAAATTATTTTGACTTCATCATTTTTAAAGGATTTATTTTAAGTTAAATGTTTATGGCTATTTTTTTTGGTGACACATCTTTATCTATCAAACCAACAAGATTAGAAATGTCATGAAACATTGTTTTAGAAAATAATTTATCATTCAGACTTCATCTGCAACTTTTTATATTTTTAGGATCAACTTTATGTATTACTATTTCTTGAGAAGTTAAAGCAAGACAAAAAGAAAATGTAATTAAAATTACCTGCCATGCAAAGCTTCAGTTAATGTTGCTCCATCTATTGGAGATGTAGAATGATCTAAGCAATCTCTAATCTGGCAAGGAATTTTAAATTTAAATAGATAATACTTTCAAACAAATGCTTTCAAACTAAAACTTAAAAATAAGAATTTCAAGAAAATATAGAGCCATATATTTATAATCAGAACAGATATTCTATATATGTATAACATGTAACTTTTTCTTATGCTACAAAAATTTTACATCTAATCTAAAACAGTGAAACACTATTAAATACATACAAATGCAGGTATTTGTACAGTTAACAGGAATTCTGCAGCTTCTTTCACAAGCTGTTTTGATTTCTGGAATTTCTCACTCTGAAATATTGCATAATTTTACAATTTAGCAAATTAAATATGTACATTTAAAATAACTAAGGAAAAAAACACTCACTTGAGGATCAGGATGTTTTACACCAGGTGAAAATACATCAGGATTAAAACGAATATCAAATTCTACAAAAAATAATTAAATGAGTTTTTTCTGCTCTATAATAATATTTTAAAAAAGCGTTACACAGGATATTGAACATAAAAAGACTCAATATTTCACATAAAAGAAATTTTTTAACTATCCAGTGGACAGCAGTGTTTACAATTTCAAAAGTTAGATATTGATTAGGCAAAAGCTGGAAGTGACATGTATTAGTTGATCTGCTGTCTGAAGGAAAGTGCTTTGAAGGTATGTGCTTTTGTACAACAACCTGACACATGTTGAATGACATTTAAATTACTTTTGTGTTTGAAAGCATATGTGAGTCATTCTCAGATAATGGTAAATTTTGGTTTAAAAAAAAAATAAAAATTTTATTGTTTTAATTCCCAATTTTTTTATGTTAGTCTAATTATCTATGTCTGCTATCACAAAAATAAGTATCAGCAGAGATCGTTTGGCTTAATCATAGATTTAATTATTTTTTTAATTTTCCATTGGAACATGGTAATGATGGGCAGAAATGTGGTAATGACATTTATGAACATGGTAATGACCAGTCACCAAATAATTTACATTATTTATTTATGAACTACTTATTGTGCTTATTCAGCACAATATTCAGAAAATTTTTCAGCAAAAGTAAAATGTCTTGATATGGGATAAGGTGGTAATAAATCATTCCTGTATGAAGAGTAACTCGTCTATGTGAGCCACCAAAGTGAAAAGATTGGGTTTCTGCATTTAATTTACAGGCATAGTTCTCACTAAAGTCTATGTGAAGAACTAGTTTATCTTTAGAAAGGTTATTTTTCAATTGAGTTAGTACTTGATATTGATGTCTATGATTTTCTTCATGTTTCATTAATTTTGGCAAAGATTCTATGAAACGTTTAAGAAGCATTTCTAGGTTTGTGCATACTTTTTCTTTTTCGGTTACAGATATAATCATAATCGTTGCCATTTTTTTACTATAATAGATTTCTTTGTTGTATTCCACTGGTAATAACTCGTGTCATTTAACACTTCATCTACTTCATATTTAAATGCTAATTGCTTCAAACAACATTTTGAACATACTCTAAATAAGCAGTCTTCTGTGACAAAATTGCAGCAAATTGTACTGTACATTTCATAGAAATCTTTTTGTTCTACAACACCAACTTGATGAAGTTTATTTAACATAAAGCGAAAATTCTCATGCTTAGTGCATAAACAAGTATCTCTCTTATTTACTTTAAGCTGAACTATATGAAATGGCTTTAACCTGCAGAAAGTTGAGTATCCCTATTTTGATATTAGTTTCAGTGACATATTGTTTGTGCAAATTCATTATAGAGTCATTAAGTTTCTTTTTGACTCTCTTTTGTTTGTTCAATGTAATTACATCTTTTTTCCCAGGGCACTGGGTGCTATTCAGATCATTCGCTAGAAAATCTCTGATTGTGAACAAACCTTTAATGAAAGACATGATCTTTGCTTCCTATCATGCTTGCTCAAATCTTCACGATTTAAATTATTTCTGTAACTTTTATAAGGAAGGAAAATTTTTGCAAGTGCTTAACATTCGGTATTTTTGAGAATTTTACCTCCTATGGCTTTAGTGAAAAGTCGTTTTTATTTATATGTTGTACAATTATTATAATTCTTCAGGTGACTTTTCAAAACTTCACACTCAAGTAACTTCTTTTTAATTTTAAGTGATACTTTTGTTTTGTGTATGATTTTCTCGACAGACTTCTTTGGAAATGACTGTTTAGTTTTCAAAAGTCTATAATAACGTTTCCTAAATTTTTCACTCTTGGATTTTTCCATTTTCAGAGCAGTCTGAAGCTTTATTATCTTTCGATACTTTGCAGATGTCTCTATGAACTCTTTTTCAGCCAGTTTTAAGTCTTGAAACACTTCGAGGACTCTCAAAGAAATCAGTAATAAAAGAAATAGAGTTACATTCTGATGACAAAGGACTGAAATTTTCAGACAAAGGATTATCAATATCTTTAGAAATAATTTGATTTGCTGTAGCTTGGTTTGAAATTGTTTATGTGTCAACCTGTATTTCGCTGTTGCAGCTTTCCATTTTTTTCTCTTTTGTCTCTGTTCTCTTGCTGATAAATCAGACATACTTCTAATTTTCTGTTCTTCTTTTCTCTTTAGATATATCTTTAATGTTCCTTCTCTTTAAATTTTTCATATGCAATTGGATCATTCTTAATTTTTTCACAGTATTTTCTTTCTCTCCCTCTTTTTCTGGCAAGCTGTTCTTCCTTAGTGCATTTTTTTACTTTACCCATTTTTAACGTAACTACTAATCAAAGCCAGCAGTAACTGCAAAATAATAAAAGAATACATGTTAAAAGTATTATTAAAACTATCCTTATTAGATACTTTTAAAAATACATTTATAATGGAACTGAGATTTATAATTTTTTCCCCCCTCCAATAAATCCAGCATTTCATATACTGTAACAGATTCATTTTTTTAAGAACACTAATGAAAATTAAAAAAAAATTATCTGTATAAAAAAATGTCTCATAAATGTTAATTACTAAGGGTTGTTAACTCATAAATTAAAAACTGTTTTATATATTGAAGCACATTAGCGAAACAAATTAAATATTCACACTCCAACAACTAAGGTAAAAAAATGACTTTTAAAGTTGTTCCAACTTTGTAATTTAAATTTATTTTCTATAAAAAAGTAAAATATATAGAAGCATTTATCATCCTCATTTAAAAGATATATTTTAATGAAATATAACTAAAAATAATATATTTGAAAATAAATTATATTACAAATTTAAATATTAGTGGGTGTTTTGTAAGAAAAGTAGCACTCCTGAAAGTGAATAAGAGTCAATAGTCTTCATTTTTAAAAATAATAAAAAATGGTATAAAATTGTACTCCGAAAAAAATGTAATCAAAAATAAAAATGTAGTCTTCCTTCATCTCTTAAGGTTAATTTTTATAAGAACAAATCAGGAAAAAGAGCTTTATAATAACCTAAATTAGTCTAATAATAAAATTACAACAATTTTAACTAAAGAATAACGGAATTTAAAAAAAATATCTAGAAGTGTCATTACCATGTCCTTAGTCATCATTACCATGTTTTCCGAATGCCATGGTAATGACCACCTTGGTAATGACATTTTTAATATTAAGCCTATTTACGGCTAAAATATAACAATTGAAAGCTAATGCAATATTTATTCTGAATGTAGTCTCAAAGCTCTTTATAAATCATTCAGCAAAGTTAAATTTATTAATTATGTATTTCAGTAAAAATGAACTTGGTAATGACACATAATAAATACACTGACTATTAATTTGGAACAAAAGCAAGAAAATAAAATAGTGCTTACTTACTTAAGCTAAAGAAGATATAATCTCTTGTAAGAACATATGTTTCTGTTCTTATAACAGTTTCGTAACTATCATAGCGCCATCTAGAAGACAACTAAATAAAAAAGACTTGCACACCTTGGTAATGACAATTACCTCTAGGGACAATTTTAAAATAAGTACTGTTAATAGATTTTTTTCTCCATACATCTAAAGATTCATATATATTGAAAATAGAGAAATGAAAATTTCTTAAATAATTATTGCCTTTATTTTAAGGCTTTTCAGTTCATTAAAATAAAGGTTCAAATAATAAAGTTTGAAGTTTGGGACAAGCCTTGGTAATGACATTTACCACTTTAATTTTTTTTTAAATAATGAAATTTCACTTTTTTATATATTTAAACTAGTACCCAGTGTAGTGCTTGTAAAGAATTGTTGACAAAAAATTTAAACATCTATGACTGGCACTCTTAATTGACATTTTTAGCCAAGGACATAAAATTTACCATTATCTGAGAATGACCCATGTACTGATGATTTAGATTGAGTGTGTTTAGTTTTCCCCATGCATAATTAATTTTGATCAATGTAACTGTTGTAATTTTTTTTTTTTTTCTAGTTTAAAGAAAGATGGAGTTTAGCACGCTATTGTTTGTTGTTGAGCAAGAAAAATTTTGTGGTGGTTGTGGAGCATGATTTAAAAAAAGGCCATTAAAAAGAAATAAAAAGAGATTGGAATTGTTAAAGTAAATGCTTTTTTAATTTAAATTATATTATAATACATTAATACATCGATGATATGTTCCAAGAAGTATACATGAAATGAAACTACAACTTCATGCAAGCATCTTGAAAATAAAAATCATAAAAACACAATATTTTTTAAGCTTCTAATCAGATATTTTGACTGTTTAAAATATAGCTCGAATTTAATTTTCATTCTTTACACAAATTTATGTCACCGTCTGCATATAAAGAAAAGTTTGTAGCACTAAGGAACAAACATCCCGACTAAGTATGAAACTTTTTAGAACATCAATAAAACTTTCCTTTATCACATAGGGTTATTTAATATTCTAACTTGAGCACTACAGCCACACAAGCCATATGCAATTTTCAATCTGCATAATGATATTGAGCATTTTTCATATAATGTATTCTTAATTGTTAAAAATTTCTGAAATACACATAAAATACATTATACTTCAGTTCTTTTCAGCATGGGAGGTATGATGTCTGGTAAGAACTGGCTGTTTTGTAGTTTAAACTAGCAAACATAACAGCCACTTAATTTACTCAAGAACATTAAAAGATGAAATGGTAGAACTAAGAACTCCAAGAATTTTCATTAAAATAATTATTGGGGACTAAAAATATAGCTTAAAGCATCGAATACAGAAAATAAATGCTAAAATACTTTGAAAGTTATACTTAAACATACACCAATCTTATTTAGTATTAAGTATAAATATAGATGCAATAATACCTGTTTCTTTCAATGAATTTACAGACAATGCAGCCTTTTTTATAACTTCTCGTGTATTATCCACTAGAAATAAAATTTTTATATTAAAATTTTATTAATAAGCTAGACAAGATAAAGAACAATTTCATTACTGGGAGAAGAGAAGTTTAACATTGTATTTCTGAGAAAAATTTAAATAAGCATGGTGACTATGTGACTAAATATAAACTAGATATAATTACAAGTATAGTTTCGAACAAAATGTTACAAAAATCTGCATGATGTTTTCAAATATAGGATTAAATAAAAGCAGATTTATCTTTTTCAACCAATGCAAATGACATACTAGCTAAATCAATAACAAAATGTGCTTTCACAAAGTATTATCAACAACCTTTAACAATTTTTTAAATTAAAAATTTGTATGTATTTGGATAACCTGAAAATTGAAAACTGCATAAACTGAGAAAAGTTTTGAATGAAGCATTTTATTTACAAACTTTTTTTTTTTTGTTTGTTTATAAAAATCTTCTATGTATAAATTATCCATTTTAGAATAAAATTGTGAATACTTTACTCTACATACGTGCTGATGATTAATGAGTAATGACGAAAACAGTTTTGTTCCTTAGCTTTCACATTCAAGAAATGAATGATATAAAATGTGTGTGCATTTCTTCAAATTACTTTACACTTTTATATAAATACATATGCATCCATATATTATACATGATCTAAAGTTTTCCCATAGGCCTTTTTGATGAGACAAACACTCAGACTGATTTTTAATTTTTTAATTATTCGACTAAGTATGACTGTTTCATAATGTCAGCTGAATGACAAAAGCTTTTAGGGAGATTACTGCGACCTTAATGGTATAGATGCGCCTATGTCAGTGATGAATCTGCACGAGTTTGTTACCAGCATTAAGCAAAAGAATCTCAGAGATTAAGTTGTCCGTTTTGGACAGGTTTTAGTTCAATAATGATTTTTCCTTATTTCAGATGGAAGAATTTACTACTGAGATATGAATTACTATCCAGATTTCCCTATTACACAATGGTGATGGTGAGGATATTCTATAATAAAGAAGCTCAATTGGCAAGAAATTCCACATTAGATGTTTTGAATATTTGTCTTGACTTTCTATAGGGGTTCTAAGGGGGGGGGGGGAGCTAGCGGGTTATTATATTAAGTGTTTTTAAAATAAGCCAGCTGATTTAAAGAATCAAGATTTAAAAAAAAATAGATCAACAGTAAACGTCCATACAGTGATTCACATCAATAACTATCACCCACATAGTAGCATATATTTAAAAAATCTGGAGTGACTCCACTCGACTTTCTGAACACTTACGATTAAGATCATTACCAAGCATTTAAATAAATTTTAATCGATGAATAATTCAAACATATATACCAAATTGAAGCTCAATCGAATGCACCATTTAAATTCTAGCGCACTTTCAAGGATTCCCCCCCCCCCCACAGGCCATAATGTAAAAGAAATCTTTGTCGTAGTCCTGTAGAAAAACTAAACCCTATACACACCAAAATCAATACCGGTCTTGCGACAGCGGTTTATAACATATATACCCAATTTGAGCTCAATCGATTGCCCCACTTAGGAGCTATCATGTTCACTCACATATATACATACATATACATACATCTCATAAAAACAGCAGAAATGAATTCAGAAGACCTCAAAACGTGTAAATACATCAAAATCTCGAAGTCGAATTTTTTCACGATTACAATATTTTCCTTACATGGTACATGTTCGGAAAGTAAAAAAAGAGAATATATTTAGATTTTTATTTGTTTTTTCTTTAATAAACTTAGTTTTTAAATTTTACTTGTGTGTTTTTCCAATTATTTAAAATTTATCCATTCTACAGTCTGAATTTAAACTTACTAGGTTAACAGAAAATAGTAAAGAAACATTCATGGGATGCAAATCTAGTTCTCAGTAGTCAAGTCACAAAAAAATAAAAGAACCATGTAAAAATTACCATCACAGTGCAGAACATATTTTTAATTAAAAACGGGAGACTGAAGAAGAAACATTAAGAAAACGGGAGGAAAGAAGGCAATAAAGAAATGCATAATCTCCTACTAAATAAAAAGATACAATACCACTACACAAATATAAACAAGCAAATTTTGAAATCTATGTACACAGATTTTGAACAGTACAGTTAACTATTCAACTGGACAGTTAAATAGGAGGGCAATTAAAAATATTACATAAAACATGCAAAAGTAGAATTCTAGAAATGCTTTTATACATTAAATTGCACTTCTTGGGTTTATGATTTGTTTAACAAATCAATTTTGCTTTCCTTGACATATACAAGATAGCCTAAAAAAAAATATCTAAGCCACAAAAAGAAAGTGATTTACAGTAAATTTCATTAAATTACTTTAATGAGAAAGTACTAAGTATTTATACACAACCCCTTTCTTTACACATTTTAAGAGATATTCATGAAACATACTAGTATTTTGATCAATTAACTCAAATATTTCAAACTACACATGGCACTGACTTGATTAAATAATACTTTTCAGAGAAAGAACCAAGAAACGTAATCTGTAATCAATGTTACGGTGAAATAAAATTTTGGTCTTCATTTTTACACTGAACGCTTGAGCAAATGACTTGATAAGAATAAAAACATTACATAAGTAATAAAAATGTTGTAGCAGTAATAAACTGATACATCTCATGAAACTTAAAATATAAATGCTCAGATTTCACAAAACATTTTAATTAAAGATGAGATAGTTTAAAAAGCTCAAATGTTTTTTGTACATTAGATTTTTGTACATTTTTATATATTAGATTTATTTTTAGGGCGCAATGAAAAACATTGTAAGAAATGAAAAACACATGAAATGACAAAAACAAAATTTCTTACCTTCATTTTTATCTTTGCTTGTTATCGACTCCACAATCTTTTTATATTCCTCAGTATCACTTTGATCAGAAATTTTCTCACTAGATTCTTCTGGCTTGAGAGTACTTCCAGATTCAATAGCTTCCTGCTCAGAAAGCTAAATAATGTATGTATTTAATAGTTCAATATTTTTTCATATTTAAGAAGCAAATTCAAATAGGTAAAGCCAAGAGCATTTAAAATTTTAAATAACATGAAGATGATAAATATCCAACTATTTTAACCAATTCTTTTTCTTTCTAAAACCACCAAGTTTATGGAACAATCGTTTATTACCACAAATGTAGGCTAAAATTAATTTACTTAACCATTAAATAAATGCTTTCACAATTAGAGCAATTTGAGAAGGGGCAGTATTTTTTCTTATGCTTAATATGAAAGATTTCTTTTTAAATATGTTTAAAAACCCATTGACTAGTCTTTAGATGATCAGCCTTAAAGCTAATTTACAGGGGAAATTTAGTTCTGCAACTCTAATTCACAGTAGGAGAACAGTTGAACTTAAGAGCACAGTTTGCTCTTAAGCAAAGAACATTGCTTAAGAGCAAACAAACATTTTAGGTTAATTTTTTTTTAATTAACCCTAATTTTCTTTCTTTTTAAATATACATATATACACATACAACATAAAATTAAATATTTTCTCAAAATTCAAAACCTCTATTAGCTTCTATCAAAATTCTATAAAAACATAGCAACTTTTATTTTCAAACAAAGTATATGTCTCGGGATCTAAATTTAATAAAACCGCAACTGATAAATCTCCTTTCTTTCACACGATATTCTGACTCCTTATTTCGTAATAATTTCCAGGGGCTATGAGACCCGGGCATTTTAATACCCAATAAATGCACTTTTATACAGTAATCACATGTTCTTTTTTAGAACATGTGATTACTGTATAAACCACATGACTGGCACTTATATAATTTGAAACACAGCTCAGAGAGGGACTTTTTTCGTGACCTCTTCTGCCATGTAAATTTGTGCGCGAATTAATAAAAATATGCCTTAAATTGGTGTGGTGTAACTTAAGTCAATAGCTACAGCCCAAGCACCTTCTTATCTTATCGTCAGCTACAAGTACCAGCAGCAGTCTGCTGGTCATATCTCAATGACACCCAGCACAGGGCTCACATTCCGATAGAGTCGTCTGTTTAACCCGCCATAATATTACATACATATATTTGCTACTGTTGCAATTAGATTTAAATAAGAGATTTTTTAACAAAAATTTAAAACCCCACTCAATTGCAAAAACTTGAAAATATAGTCACATTTCAATACTCTAAATCATACCTTTTCCTTAACAAGTTTTTTTAAGCCAAGCTGCTGAAGCTGATATGCTGCATATTTTATGAACATCATATATCGAGCACTGCAAAAGAGAATTTATAACATGCTATCACCATATTGATTGCAACCTATCATTAAAAAAACAAGTTAAAGAAGATTTTTATTACGAAGTAGTGGTATACTTATTCATTCGTAATAGGCGGATTACTTACTCTACAAATGCATCAACTAGTTCCTGTCTTAAGCAACATAACTGGTGCTTATGTCTTCTGGGAAAACCTTTCACTGAAACTTCTTTTGAAGGCTCTTCATTTTCCACTAAAAATACCATTAATTTACATAAAATTTACTTCCATATTTACTTAATTTCTTTCTAAATTTACATTTATTGTCATAAAAAATAGCTAACAAAAGATGAGTTATCAAGTAATATGAAGCTTTGCTTCAATTTTTGTTTCAAATACATAAGTAAAAATGCATCATGATAGCATTATGCTAGGCCAGTAGAGAATGACAACGCTCATTAAAATAGTCAGTCTTTACATGCAATTCATCTCTTAGCATGTCAAATTAACATTTGAAATGCTCCTATGCTACCTCTAAAAGACAAAAAGAGCATTTGATAGAGCTGGAGAAGGAAAAATTGGAATATTCAGTATGAGTTGATAAGTGTGATAACCTATGTGTGAGTGCAGTCTGACAAGATGCATACTAACATCAATTATCAAATATTGGAAATCCCCATAAAAATCATGTACATATCAATGTTGGAGCATATTTTGCTAAAGTGATCTAAAAAGGAACTTTAACTTGCTTAAATGTGTAATCTTTCAATGACAATTATCCTTTTGCTTTTTTAGTATCTTACTTCCACTTCATTGTAAACAAATAAAATTTCAATCTAATCTAAATTTTCTACCTTTAATGAACTAATTTTTATGGCAATGAGCCGAGATACGAACCCTTAATGGGACATCAGTAGTAGTTGCGAATATTTTCAGTAGTTTTCGATGTTTGTCAGTAGTCAGTCACATAGGCAAAATTAGTTTTTTTTCTATCTAAATTATTAAAAAGTTTAACTATACACTATTAAAAACCGAGCCTTCACAGTTACTGTGGCTTCAAAACAAAAGCCGAAGAGAGAAAAGTGTAAAGCCTGAAAAGGAGAGGGGGGGGGGGGGAAAGAGAGAAATGAGGCTTCAGAGAAGTCCAGACTCAACACTTTTTCTCTTCAGCTGGCGCTGATTACAAATTGTGACGATTACATTCCATAATTGTTTATTTTAGGCTTTTGGTGCTGTGAAATAACTTTTGGTGCTTTTTTTTTTTAATCATTAAAAGAGCGTAGCTAAAAACAATAAATCAATTTATATTTAAATTTTCGTAAAAATATGCTTTTTCAGTAGTCCCTAGTAAACCAAATTAAAAAAAAAAAAATTCTGTAGTAGTTGGCATCTTTGCAATGAGTATAAACTGCTGTAAAATTGTGATTGTAAGCCCTCTACCCCATTTATTTGGAAAGAGGACGAAATGCATTCCCAGCGATGGAAACTGCTACGAATAGTGAAGTCACCATGAACGGCAGCTGTAACGTCATTGTCGGGAGGTGGAGGAGGGGGGCAATTATAAGGCCTTCTCCCCGATTATAAGTCCCCCTCCCCTGCAGAAGGGGGGAGGGCTCTTAATCAGGATTTTATGGTAAAGAACTCACATTACTGAATATATAGACAGAAGAAAATTACTTACATACTAGGAAATTCACATCTGGTGGAAAAGTTCTTAACAAATCAAGGATGTAATATCTACCGTCATTACCAATTATTCCCTTTAACAAAAAATATATATCACTCATAGGAAATATCAAGAAAGCAAAACAATAAATTTAATGGATAAAGTGCTAGTTGCTCTACATAACAAGTAACACATTTTAAAAGTAACTTAAAGTATAAAGCTGTAGTACAATACAGGTTAAACATTTCAAAAATACTTCAATGTGTTCAATATTTCAATGTGTACAAAAATACTTCAATCTGTATTTCCTGTAATTTAAAATTGTGGATGATAAAATGTCAAAATAAAATTTCTTTTAAAAATTGAATTTAATAAATTTTAAATCGAGGTTATAATTCTCAAATTAGGAATTTATCAATAGCACTTATTTAAAAGTGCTATCACTGTTGTGATAATACAAAATAGTTAATATTTGACAAAAGCAAAGTACAATTCAACAGTTACAATAGAAAAATCTAATAAATTCAATAAAATAATGTATCCAGAAAAATTACCTTGCATTCTACAGATGAACAAAGTTCAACTTCTTCACCTTTTTCATTGAGAACACTGAAATTGTTGAAATTTTTATTAGTAAAAAATCTGATGTGGACAACACATGACTTCCTTGCTCGTCTATTAAATCAAAAATATTTTTGGCACACTTCCTCTATACTTATTGTTTGAATGAGATAAAATATCAGTAGTAGTAAGGTTTAGTGATTTCTAGCAAATATTTTGATATCGCCAAGCTGAGTTCAGTTTGAAAGATTTCCTTCTGACACTTTATTTGGCAATATTTCACCAAAAGCCGACAAGCTTGAGATAGTTTGACAGATTTTGGGGATAGCCAAAGTAGTCACTGACCACAGCCTTTCAATGAATTGAAGGCATCCATACACCTTAATGTATTTAAAGTCATTTGGCTCACCCTGTAAATAAATTCCCAGTCGATTGCAGTAAAAAAAATATCGAAAACAGTTAGATATTACAATATAGTTCTAAATACAAAAGTTCAAAATTCTACGGGTTAAAGTTTTAGAGTTTTACAAAATACGAAATAATTTTTGGTAGCAAATTTGGTGACATTTTGGCAAAACTCACCAAGGTCGACGACATATGGAGAGATTTTAAGCATGGACCAAACAATGACTTGACTATCGTCAAATTTTGCAATATTCTGCCAAAACTCGGCAAGAACGATGAAAAATGGTGATATTTCGGACATGGACAAAATCACTGACTATTGCCAAATTTGGCGATATTTTTATAAAACCCACCAAGGTCGACGACAAATGGAGAGATTTTGGGCATGGACCAAACAATGACAGAATTGCCAAATTTGGCAATATTTCAGCAAAACTCACTAAGGTCGACAACAGACTGCGAGATTTTGGGCATGGACCAAACAATGACTGTCTACAGTTGTGTAATATTGAACATGTTTAAAGTATTGAAATTCTTTTCGGTGGTCCTCTAAATAGTAGTAGTGTCCCCAAAATAGAGATGCACAACTAGATGTTACAATAATCTTATTTATGAAATTTCAACATTCTATGGCTAATAGTCTTTGAGAATTGTGAGTTAAATACATACACAAGTACACCAAAAATCGCCAAGCTTGGCGACTTTTGGCGTAGTTGTTGAGGGAGGCACGTGACCATGGTCAGATCATTATCTAACTTATATGGTATATTAGGTATTAGGCGTATAAACTTTCTACGCCTAATAGTTTTTGAGATATGGAGTTTAATGAATTTCGGCCCATAGAGCGTAATGTATTTCGAATCTTTTGGGCAGTCCTGTACATAAACTTGATTCGATTGAGACCAAAAGGGGAGGTGCACAACTAGATGTTACAACAATCCAAAATATAAAGTTTCAACATTCTACGCCTAATAGATTTTGAGATATGAGAGTTTAATGAATTTCGGCCCATATAGTCTAAGAGCCAGCGACCGCCAGACCTTCGTCGTAGTATAAAAGCTGAAACTTTCTCTGCGCATATTCCCCAATACAGGTAGGAACAATCGGCCACTATAAAGTTTGGATGATTGTGGCTTTGGCAGGTAACAGGTGGCAAAGTTGTATAAAATTGCAGAAAATTTTCGTCATTTCATAAAACTTAATTTTTTTATATGTTCTACGCAGTACTAGAAATCATTTTATCCCTTGCCAGACACTTTTGCATCGTGGCAAACCCCCGCCAGACAATCTCAAAGTCATAGAAAATTTAATTTTTTTTCGTCATTTCATAAAGCCTGATTTTTTTATATGTTCTTCTTCGCAGCACTAGAAATCAATTTATCCCTTGCCAGACACTTTTCCATCGTGGCATACCCCCGCCAGACAATCTCAAAGTCATGGAAAACGTGACTATTTTCGTCATTTCATAAAGCGTGATTTTTTTATATGTTCTTCAGCTCAGTACTAGAAGTCACTTTATCCCTTGCCAGACACTTTTGCATCGTGGCAAACCCCCGCCAGACAACCTCAAAGTGATGGGAAACGTGATTCTATTTTCGTCATTTCATAAAGCGTGATTTTTTTATATGTTCTTCTTCGCAGTACTAGAAATCAATTTATCCCTTGCCAGACACTTTTCCATCGTGGCAAACCCCCACCAGACATCCTCAAAGTCACAGAAAATGTAATTTTTTTTCGTCATTTCATGAAGCGTGATTTTTTTATATCAGGGTGAGTAGTCAAATTTCAATTGAAAAATCAAGCACTTTTAAGCACTTTATAAGCACACTTTTAAGAAAAATCAAGCACGTCATCATCAAATTTTTTAAGCAACAGATCAGTAGCGAAGCCAGGAATATTTGCAGGGGGTGGCTGAGAACTTAAAACTTAGAATGCAGTATAGCTTATAAAAATCAATAATATATATAAAGATATATTCTTTCTTTTTGAGGGGGGGGGTGCCCCCCCCATTTTGGCCTAAAAAAGTTTGCATATAAAAATGAGTAAGAAAAGGAAGAAAATTTTTAAAAATCCTAAACCGAGTTTAAAATCTTTGAAGTTGGAAAAACACACTACAGAAAAAATAAATAAATTGGCTTGGGTCTTCATTTGAACCTCAAATTCCTGAAATCAAGAGGAACTTTCAAATACACTATCATAGGAATCTGAAAAAGCTTTTGAAATTATTCACGAATACGTAATTTTCTCCAAATCCTATGTTCACTCATTTCGGGGATTGCTGCAGCCCCATCAGCAACACTCTCGCTACACCCCTGCAACAGATGAAAACAATTTAAGCTTACTTCAGGGATGCTACAGCTAAAACCCCAGTTTGTCTCAGCATCGTCTCAATCAAAATCCCTTTTTGTCTCAATTAAAATTTCTTTTTGTCTCAGTATGTCTCAACTGAAATTCGTTTTTTTCTTTCAAGTCTGTCTCTCTCAACTAATTTCATTTATTTTATCTCTCTCTACTTATCTCTAAAAGAAAATTTTTTAATCTGTTTCCCCCTTCAGCTTCTCCAAGCTCTTTTGCAATGGCCTGAATTTTTTGGGTGGCCACCTCATTTTTTAGTGGAACAAGCCTGAAATCATAATAATTGCAACTGCATTTTACACATGCTTGGTTTCAATGAAATTATCATTAAGATGCCAAATTTAAAAAGTCTTGCGTAAAATCGTAAAAATCGGTGGAAATGTAAAAAAACGGGAATTTCACGTAAAATTGTAAAAATCGGTGAAAAAGTGCAAATTTCAAAATTACTAATATAATTTACGGAAGAAACGCCGAATCCACGATCTCTCCCCCCCCCCCTACCACTGAAAAAAAAAGCATCGACCTGGGATATATTTCGTGAGCGGGGGGAGAATAAATGGTGAAAATATCTCCTTTTATCCCCCTTCCCATATAATGTTTTTAAGTATTTACCGCTATTTTACGAAGCTTACGATTTCCATTTTCGAATTAATCAGTGTCGGATTTCATATAAAACATATCAATTTTTATATTCACAAAGGCGAATTTCTAGAAATAAATAAATAACTTGTAAAAAACTTCTTGCATTCGCTAAAAGTTCGGAAGCGAGCGGATGAGAAGGCTCCAGTCAAATGTAAACATTTTTTTTTTTCCCCCGTGGACGGCCAGCTGTTGTATGTAGTGAGCGTGCTTCAGCAAATTGTTTGTTTTAAGCTTTGTATGTTTCTATTCATTTATTACTTTTGATATTTATAACATAGGGATTTATTTTAAAAGCACTCAGCGTTTCCCAAGCTTGCCAGTTACTCATAGTTGATTTTTTATCGTAATAATATCATAAGGCAGTGTTTATTCGGTAGAGTGCTCCTTCACAAGACGCAAAGCCACATGGCGAAAAAACATAAATAACTTATAGATAAACTTTTTTTTTTCTTTGGGGGAGGAGTAGAATGATTAAACTTGCATCAGGTGCAACAGACTAGTTTTGGTTGATATTCAGTATTTTAAGAACAACTAGGCCCGGACTGGCTCTTATGGCTGCAAGTGTGAGTCAGCATTACTATTGTCATGATCAACAGGGAACCACCTGCACCTGCTTTTAGGCACGCTCTTCCGGTTTCAAGAAGAATAAGCGATGGGATGGGAGGGAAAAAGTTGTTCTCGTTATCGGCGTAGTGTTTATAAAGGTTTCTGCCGGAAGCTGAGAAAAAAATAAGCACTTCCTTGCAAATTCAAGCACCTTAAGGGAATTTATGTAAAAAATAAGCACTTTCAAGAGTGCTTGAAAACAATTTTTAAAATCAAGCACCTTTTAAGCACTTTTCAAGGCGCTACGCACCCTGTATATGTTCTTCGTAGTACTAGAAATCAATTATTCAGTTCTAGAAATTCATTAAAGTATAACTTAGAGGTATTAGGTTATTTCGAACGAATCAAAAGTGATAAGTTAAGGGTTACAAAATGAATTTATCCATCGAAGATAGTGTCTATATAATTTATAGTTCTGCTACAGGAACACTCCAAAGAATTTCAACACATTACGCTATATGGAAGTTTTAGGGACATTCACCAATTTCAAGCACAATATTGTTACGAATTTTCAGGGCAACCTGCTGTTCTGGGGCTTAAAATGGTTTAAAATTCGTATTCTACGCTTCAATTAGTTTTTTTCTTGCTTCAAAATCAGTGAACTAGAACCGGGGATACGGAGGTTTTGGTTTCCCCATTGTTTTTCTACGTGTTTCTAGAAATCTCTAGAAATATTGCTCCTAGGGTTTCGATCTCTTCACTTTTGGGGACTTCGGTCGTTTGCCTCCTCAAAAACTGCATTAAAAGTCGCGAAGTTTGGCGACTTTGTATGTATGTAACTTGCATATCTCATAAACAATTAGACGTAGACTGTTGAAATTTCATATCTAAGATTGTTGTAACATCTTGTTGTGCACCTGGATTTTTTGTTCTAATGTACTTCAAAGTTTATTTAGAGAACAACTCAAAAGAATTTCAATACATTAATGTCTATGGGACATCTTCAATATACAGTAAAACCTCGATACAAAGATACTTAATATACCCAATAAAATTATCGTTCTAGAGGGATGTATCGTTATACCGAGGGGAGAACATATTGCATTGTAATTCCGTATGACGACAAAATTTTATCATTGTAGAGAGATTTATTGTGGTATCGAGTATCGTTATAGCGAGGTTTTACAGTATAATGTCTGTAGTGAGTCACTGTTTGGTCTATGCCAAAAATCTTATTTGTTATCGACCTTGACGTGTTTTGCAGAAATATCTTAAAATTTAACGCCAAAAACAGCTGCGTATTTTGCAGAACTCTAAAACTGTTTACCGTAGAATGTTGAAATTTTGTATTTAGAACTATTATAGCAGCTAACTGCTTATCTCTTTTTTGATTTCAATCAAACAAGTATTTTCTTTACAGGGTTACCCAAGACATTAAATACATTAAGGTCTATGGACACTTCAAGTTCATTATAATGAGACTGATGACACTAGTCATAGTCGAAATAGTAATTCATCGTGATGAATCACCATTTCGGCTATGACCAAAATGTAGCTAACTATATCAAGACTTCGGCTTTTGGTGGTAGTATGAACCAATGAAGTGTCAAAAACAAATCTTTCAAATTGAATCCAGGATGGATATATCGGAAATATTTGGCTAGAAATCGATAAACCTTATTATTACTGCAGTATTTTATCTCGTTACAAACAAAATAAGTTTAGATGAAATGCACCGAAAATATTTATGATATAACAGTACATATGAGTACAAGAAAGTCATGTGGTGTCCACATCAGATTTCTGATTAATGTATTAAGTTGGAAATTATAGTGAATATTTTTTTTTTTTTTAAACTCACAAATATTTCTATTTAAAGAAATTATCCGATAAATCTAACTCCATGACTTTGAGGGTGTCTGGCAACGGTTTGCGACGATGGAAAACTGTCTGGCAAGGGATAAAAGTGACTTCTAGTACTGCGAAGAACATATAAAAAATCACGCTTTATGAAATGACGAAAATAGAATCACGTTTTCCATGACTTTGAGGTTATCTGGCGGGGGTTTGCCACGATGCAAAAGTGTCTGGCAAGGGATAAAGTGACTTCTAGTACTGGGCCGAAGAACATAAAAAAATCACGCTTTATGAAATGACGAAAATAGAATCACGTTTTCCATGACTTTGAGATTGTCTGGCGGGGGTTTGCCACGATGGAAAAGTGTCTGGCAAGGGATAAAATGATTTCTAGTACTGCGTAGAACATAAAAAAAATTAAGCTTTATAAAATGACGAAAATTTTCTGCAATTGTATACACGTTTGCCACCTGTTACCTGCCAAAGCCACGATCATCCAAACTTTATAGTGGCCAACATATAGATTGTTCCTCCCTCTGTTGGGGGGTATGCACAGAGAAAGTTTCAGCTTTTATACTATGACGAAGGTCTGGCGGTTGCTGGCTCTTGTTCTAATAGAGCATAATGTATTTCGAATCTTTTGGGCGGTCCTGTACATAAACTATTCATTCGATTGAGACCAAAAAGGGATGTGCACAACTAGATGTTAGAACATCAAATATAAAATTTCAACATTCTACGACCAATAGTTTTTTGAGATATGCGAGTTATATACATACATACGTACCTACAGACGGCATGGAAAACTGGTCAAAATAGACTTGCCATTGGTCAAACTGAGTTGCAGACGCATTTATATGATGGTGCATGCTAGGTTAAAATGAGATGCATTGAAAAAATTCAAAATTATATTTAGAGGTAGTCAAAAATTTCTTTTTTCGTCGACATTTGGCCCCCCGAAAGTTTTCGGGATCACATTACATCCTGATACCCCATACAAGGAAGCAAAAAGTAAATTAATAGAAAAAGTCAAAATAAATATACTTACGAATGTGGAAGAATCTTTAAAGGCTGGCCAGCTTTATTCAGCTGCAAAATACAAATACAATATATTTTGAAGTCTTGACACTATTGTGTTTTGTATAATGTATTAGTTATTTCCTTCTATTTATAATTAGATGGATAACTAACTATGGATACATAATTTTAAAAAATCATTGAACATATAATGCTAACTTTGTAGCTTTATTGAAAGCCCAATGGAAACCCTAAATTATATGTCAATTTATCAGCTAATATTTATGAATTGATAATGTTTCACACTTAAAATATTGATCTAAAATTCTCATTGAATAAAAAATAAAACTAGGATTTGGAATTTTCTCGCCAAATATTGGTAATATAGCCAATAATATTTGCCAAGGGGAAAGGTTGTGGGAAATATTTTTCACATTAAATTTAACGATATTTCACCAAAAGTCACCAATCTTGGTGATATGTGGCAAAATCTTAGTTACAGCCTAGAACATATTTTTTTCTTCATAGCAATAGTGTTATGCAATCGAATTACAAGAAAAGAACAGAAACTTCTGGTAAAAGAAAACACAAACTTTCGAGAAATGTTAGGAAAAAGCATGGTCAACATGAAAGGTCAACCCAGCCGGTTCAGTTGTGAAATGTAACTTCCACATAATGTACATGTAGCACCATGTTTTGAAATTATTTGTGAAGACTTAACATTAAAGCTAATTGTGAAACACTGTATATTATGAAGCAGTTCATAGTCACCCTGGTTTGTTTAATGGAGTTTCAGTTTGACTGTAGTCTAATGAATTACTATTTGGGAATTGCTGCAAAGATTGTTTTACAATTTCTAGAAGCAATAAAGTTTGTTTCCCAACAAATTGGCTAGTTCCAGGAGCTTCTACATCCTTTCACTTCAGAAATTCACACCCATAGGCATTTTTAAACTTGTGATATCAAAATGACATTTTAACGTGATATTTTGCTAGAGTGACACAAAATTTTTTAATTTATCATACATGATAATATTGCTTTTCATGTTGGTGATCAAATAAACGCAATCATGACAAATAACAAGACCTACACTTAAACAAAATATATTCTTATTTGTTACATTTAAAAGTTATCTTTCCAGTATCTGCTTTTGGTAGGTGATTGAACGAATCTACACTCATTTGCTTAAAACTTAAAATTGATTCATATATTGTTAATTAAGATACATTGAAATACAAAATTTAAGCTCAATTGAAGATTGGGAAAGAAAAAATGAAGTACAAAATTTGGCCAGGATATGTGTTGAACAAGATTAAAAATCATCAAACATCCGTTATTTCTAAGCTTTTCAAATGTAACCAATTCTGATCTCATACAGAGAATTATGCAAAATTACATATGAACATACAAACTGAATTTGATTTAATAAAATCTGAATTATCTGAATTTAATACAAACTGATGATTTCCTTTTTTTTTAGGATGATCATTTAATTTTAATATTACCCCTCCCCCATTTTCAGTTAGAGAAATAAGCCTTTGCTAAACATTAAACAAATCAACAGATATTTTGGGAAAATTAATCAAAACTTTAGTTCTCTTAACAGAGCTTTTTGAATTTACAATTTTTCATAAACATTATATAACAGTGATCTCCCCAGAAATTTTATCAGCCAGGCAGCATTATTAAGCTGCAATGCATAATTATATCAAATTAAAGCATTTGAAATTATATTGTGCTAGGCAGTTAGCAAAACATGTCGGGTGATTTCTTGGCCAGAAAGGCCTGGGGAGAGCCCCGTTTAAAATTAAATGTAAGACATGCATATTAAATAACTCAAAATTACCATTTCAAGATATTTTGGATGGGTCAGGACCGTCTTCCCAAAATCAACAGATCCATATACAACTGAATGCTCTTGGTCTCTTTCCAATATACCTAATAATTAAGTATTTTACTTAATTAGCAAAAGCACAAAATACCTAAATAAAATCATTTCACTTCTCAGTGCTTTTGCAAACTTCTTATTTAAAAGAGTAATTTCTTATCTGTACATAAGTGTACTTGCATGGTAATTACATTATCATCCGATTTTATAAGAAGTCTCAAATCAAAGTAAAATAATGTAGCTCATATATTACCTTTATACATTAAAAAAAAAAATGTTTTGCACCTCTAAAAAATATAACTACATGCATCAGGGGGTGATTGTGCCCTCTTAAAAAAATCCTGAAAAATCTACACAATAAAAAATGGTTGGCTGTTTGATTAGCTATCATTTTATAAATATATGTAATATGATGGTAATTTAAAATCTAGATTCCCACAGCATAAATACTTTTTTAATTCAAGGATGAAAACATGAGAAAATGAACAACCTTAGCTGGACTATTCATCATCCTCTTTTTTATTGTTTTTTTTTTAATATTTTTAATGGTAACTGAATTAGTGGGCATCTTTTTTCTGCAATTAAGTGATCTGCAAGCACGTACTTTGCAACTTTATTAATTCAGGGTTGCTACTCAAATCCTTAAAAAAAAAATCCCTGTATTTTCTGTGATCAAAAGGGGGGACAAAACACAGTTTGGTGCAATAAAGGCTTTAAAAGTCATATACTTTCCTTTGAGGAACAAGGCTTTCCTCATGCAGATTTTCAACCTGGATACTTTTATTCACTGAGAACCCACTTTCAACTGTGGCATTGCCATTCAAGAGTATAAGGCATAATTTTACAACTTGCCACAGCTCTGAAAATTTTTGGCTGCCACTCAAAAGAGAAGAGTAAATGTTATCTAATCTCCTTTGATTTACTTTTTCTTCTACAAATTCTTGAAATGATTTTTGTGCGCTACGTTGAGCTTCACTAGAAAGCAAAGAATACTGAAACTTTGCCTTTTCAGCAATAGCCTCTGTGATCGCATTGCGCATATAAAGATCATCCAGTAACATTCGGAAACTCAATTTACCTTGTTCTGGCAACTCATAAATAACACTAGGATCTAATGAAGACAATCCTTGAACAGTTGAATACTTTAAAAGGCTTCTCTCTAGAATCTTTGTCAAAATATTTTGATTGCAATAACTGCAATCTTGTTAAATTCAAACAGTCAACTGCAGATGCGACTACTTCCTTGAAAAGTTTTTTTTTTGCCTGGAAGATAATATCAATGAATTTCAGATCCTGTAAATTTTTTGCAGCTTGAAGATCAAAGGCATGAAGTTTGCTTGCTGTAGTAAGTAATTTCTTCAATTTTACAAACCATTCCATCAGGCTAAATACAAGGATTTGCAAATCAGCAAACAAAAAAGGACCAAGTGGGCTTGAGGTTTGATATCTTCTTAAAAAACTTCAGATTTGACAGATAAAGTTTTAATAAATGCTAATTTACATTTCATAAATTTGTCATTTGTTTGGTTCAAAACATTTTTAAAAAGTTGTGTTTGTGTATCTTTACTCAACAATTTTTTTTGTATCATCAAAAATAGCAATGCCCTTATCAATGATGAAACATTTTCCAACCATCTAGCGGTGCAATGTTTAGTTGGAGATAATTTTGTTCCTGTCAAAGAAGTGAATTCTGCACGTTGTGCTGGTGAGTCAAAAATATAATAGTTTTGTAAGAAACTATAAATGTCCCATTTGGCAGCTTTCAATCCAATTTTGATTGCACCATTTATAACATGTAGTCCACAAACACCAATATTATTCAGCATTTTGCAATCAGGATGGTCTTTCATCACTTCATCCAGTTTTTTTTTTTTTTTGCAAAACTCAAGTTTACACAGGCAGATTTTAAGATTTGCAATGTTGTCACAAAAAAATATAATGATAATACGCAATAACATTTGGTGCCAAAATGAGTAAATTTTACTTCAAGTTTCAATATACTTTTCCTGGCTTTCCTTGATGAATTTAAATTTTCCCTGACCAACTTAACTTTCCCTGACTTTCAAGGTTCGTGGCAACCATGTAGTTGATTTAAGATTCCTTCTTTTGTTATTTGTAGTTTGTTTCTGTAATCAAAGCCTTCACATTTCTCTTTTTTCCTAAATTGCCTGTTCAAAGATGGCATGGGTCAGTAGTTTTGGTATAACGCAATATTAACATTAATAAAGGAATTTCTGCATTTTCGAGGAAGTCTCAATTTTTACTGAAATACAAAATGTAGAAATAATTTTCCTTTGCGAAATAATAAAATATAAATTCAATTCATGATAATTATATTTTTTCTGGTTTTTATTTAAAAAAAACTATTTTCTCTTTTTACAAAGGTTTTTTCTGGTTTTCATTTAAAAAAATCTATTTTCTCTTTTTTTTCTTACAAAAACTATATAATAATTACTATTATTCACGATTCCATAGAATAAAGTTTTATTGTACTATATATGTTATACCTGGAATTATTGATTGTGCTGTAACTCTGAATCCTCTATAATCAATTACAACAGTTCCAAGTGTATATAAGCCATCAATATCAGTAGCATTATATGCTCTGACACCTTGCAGATCATTATTCTAAAGACAAAGAATACAAAATTAGTCAATTCAAAACAAACAAACAAACAAAAAATAGAAAGGTTATATTTTATGTGTGAATTTGTGTTAAACTTTGCATTTCTATGCCTGACTAATTTCATATTAAAATAATTGAAATAATTTAGCTATTATTTTATTAAAGCTGCTTACTGGTGCAGAATATGCAGCAGCATCTCCTCCAACTTCTTTATAATGATCACGCACATCAAAACCAAGGCTGAAGAATATATTGTTCCAAATAAACATTTGCATTCTGTAAGGTAAAAAATGTGTTAATTCATATGCATGTTGCAATAACTTATACTGTTAAATCCCATTATTCAGACACTTGCGGGACTATGAAAAAGTGTCACCATAAGCTGAGTGTCAAGATAACTGGAGAGGCATGTACACAAAATCAGACTTTGGAAAAACCATCGTGAAAACCGCGTGTTGGGATGACCAGGCTTGACTGTGCTAAAGCACATTATGCACATCAACATTTTATAAATAAACACATACACTACAGAAATAAAATTCCTATGTACTTATTAAAATAGCTTAATGTGCTTTATAAATACAAAATATAGATTTCACATAACAAATAAAAATCTGAGTACAAGAAATCTGAGAAGCAAGAATGGTACCCTTGATTTTCTCTTGGAGGGGGTCCAGCCAGTGACACCAACCACCACGACTGATCTTGTGTGTGTGTGTGTGTGGGGTGGTGGTGGGTGGGTGGGTGGAGTGAGAGTTGTGCAAAGCACATGGGCAGCCAAATTTAAGGGTGCAAAGAAGAAAAATTTAAACCATGTAAACTAGGCAAAAAAGGATTGCCTATTTTAATTTGCCCGTGGGCGGACGACGATCAAGAAATGGTTCTGACAACTACTGGAAAAAATCTGATGTGTCCAACACATGACTTCCTTGCACGTCTATTAAATCAAAAATATTTTCGACGCACTTCCTCTAAACTTATTTGTTTGAAAGATATAAAATATCAGTAATAGTAAGGTTTAGCGATTTCTAGCCATTTATTTCGATATCGCCAAGCTGAGTTCAGTTTAAAAGATTTCCTTCGGACACTTTATTTGGCGATATGTCGCCAAAAGCCGACAAGTTAGATAGTTTGCGAGATTTTGGGGATAGTCAAAGTAGTCATTGACCACAGACTTTCAATGAATTGAATGCATCCATACACCTCAATGTATTTAAAGTCATTTGGCTCACCCTGTAAATAAATTCCCAGTCGATTGCTGTCAAAAAATATATTGAAAACAGTTAGATATTACAATAGTTCTAAATACAAAAGTTCAAAATTCTACGGGTTAAAGTTTTAGAGTTATACAAAATACGAAATAATTTTTGGCGCCAAATTTGGCGATATTTCGGCGAAACTCGTCAATGTCAACGACATTTGGCGAGATTTTAAGCATGGACCCAAACAATGACAGATTATCGCCAAATTTGGCGATATTTCGCCAAAAATCGCCAAGAACGATGACAAATGGCGATACTTTGGGCATGGACCAAATGACTGACTATCGCCAAATTTGGCGATATTTCGGCAAAACTCGCCAAGGTCGACGACAGTCGGCGAGATTTTGGGCATGGACAGTACAATGAATGTCTACAGTTGTATAATATTGAAGATGTCCATAAACATTAAACTGATGAAATTCTTTTCGGTGGTCCTGTAAATAAACTTTCCAGTAGATTGGACCAAAAATCGAGATGCACAACTAGATCTTACAACAATCTTATACATGAAATTTCATAATAGTTTTTGAGATTTGAGAGTTAAATATGCACACACGTACACCAAAAGTCGCCAAGCTTGGCGACTTTTGGCGTAGTTCTTGAGGGAGACACGTGACCGTGGTCGGACCATTACCTAACTTACGTGGTAGGACGGTATTGTGCTTGAAATGGATGAATGCCCCTAAAATTGCCATTGACCGTAATGTATTGGAAATCTTTTGAGTGTTCCTGTAGCAGAACTATAAATGATAAAGACACTTTTTCTAATGGAGAAATTCATTTTGTAACTCTTAACAGCATATATCACATTTGAGTCGTTTGAAGTAGCTTAATACCACTAAAATACGCTGTAATGAATTTCGGCCGATAGAGCATAATGTACACTGCTGGCCATCGTAAATGCAACACCCTGAAGGAAGCATGCAAATAATATGAAATTTACAACATGCATTAGCTGAGGTGAGATATGCAAATGATTAGAATTTCAGCACAGACGCACATCAAGCGCGCCTGTGGCGCCACCTCAAAGCGCTATTTAAGGCTTGGAGATTTCGACGGTTTCAAGTACAGCAATTGTGTTTTTCTTGCTTTTTTTTAAAAAAAACGATAAATTATGCCTCGTAGGAAACAACGATCATCTTTTGATCAAGTATCCGAGTTTGACAGAGGAAGGATAGTGGCATACCGAGATTGTGGGTTATCTTTCAGGGAAATCGGTCGTCGTATTGGACGAAACCAAAAAACTGTGATGCGGATATGTGATCGTTGGGTGCAGGAGGGTACGACGGACAGACGTGATCGACCGCATCGACCTCAGTGCACCACGTCACGTGATGACAGGCAGATTGTACGCATGGCAGTGACGGACCGCTCAGTCACATCACGAACCATATCACAGCAGATTCAGTCTGTAATGCATCATCCAGTGTCTGCGCGTACCATTCGACGTCGTTTACAGCAGAATGGTCTGTCCGCAAGACGTCCGTTGCTTTGTCTACCTCTGACGCGGAACCACAGACGTCTCCGCCGCCAATGGTGCGATGAAAGAAGGATGTGGACGACAGAATGGAATGAAATTCTCTTTACTGACGAGTCACGCTTCTGTATGCAACACCACGACGGTCGGATTCGAGTCTGGAGACACCGTGGAGAGAAGATGCTGAACAGCTGCATTATGCACCGTCACACTGGTCCTGCACCGGGTATTATGGTATGGGGCGGTATCGGATATCTCTCTCGCACTCCTCTAGTACGCATTGCCGGTACTTTAACCAGCCAGCGCTACATCTCCGAGGTGTTGGAGCCAGTTGTCCTTTCTTACCTTCAGGGCTTGCCAACAGCCATATTTCAGCAGGATAATGCACGGCCACACGTGGCACGCATTGTCCAAGGGTTCTTCGTCAATCACCAGATTGAATTGCTTCCCTGGCCGGCGCGCTCTCCGGATCTTTCGCCGATAGAAAACATGTGGTCCATGGTTGCTCAACGACTGACCCAGAGTTCATCCCCAGCTGTCACACCAGATCAACTTTGGCAACGTGTGGAAGCTGCTTGGTCTGCTGTACCCCAAGAACACATTCAAAGTCTCTTTGAATCAATGCCGAGGCGTGTGGCAGCTGTGATCTCCAACAACGGCGGCTACTCTGGGTACTGATTTTGGCAGGAACCACGCTTCATAGAATGCTGTAAATTTAATCATTTGTTACTTGGTCAACATGTTATCTACACAATAAATTTTGTTGTGATATCTCTTGTTTTTCTTGGTGTTGCAATTTGGGTGGCCAGCAGTGTATTTAGAATCTTTTGAGCCGCCCTGTAGATAAAATATGCAGTCGAATCGAACCGAAAAGGGAGTGGCACAAATAGATGTTACAACAATCCTAAATATAAAGTTTCAAGATTCTACGCCTCATAGTTTTTGAGATATGCGAGTTAAATGAATTTCGGCCCCTAGAGCGTAATGTATTTCGAATATTTCGGGCGGTCCTGTACGTAAACTATCCATTTGATTGCGACCAAAAGGGGAGGTGCACAACTAGATCATAGAACAATCCTAAATATCAAATCTCAACATTCTACAACCAATAGTTTTTGAGATATGCGAGTTACATACATACGTACGTACGTGCGTACGTACAGACGGCATGGAAAAACTGGCCACAATAGACTCGCCGCTGGTCAAAATGTGTTGCAGACGCGTTTATATGATCGTGCATGCTAGCTTACGATGAGATGCATCGAAAAAAATTTTTTAATTAAATTTAGAGGTAGTCAAAATCGCTTTTTTCGTCGAAATTTGGCCCCCAAAATTTTTCGGGATCACATTACTTCCTTATACTACGTACAAGGAAGTAAAAATGTGTAACAAAATGTTTTTTTTGTGACCTTTTTTTTTTTTTTTTTTTTTTTTAATAGACTGTTCCGCTCTTCAATTTTCTTGTATATGGTTTTCAATTGATTTTTCTTAACTGGTAAAAACCAGAATTTGGTGGTGTGACAGAGAACGTGTGTTAAAATGTCAAGAATTACATGATGATTTGACGAAGTAAAGTTGATAGCTCTTATGGGAGGGGTCCAGAACCCCTGGACCCCTCCCTTGTGTGCGCCAATGCTGTTCGGTTAACACATATGATCTCATTGAGGATGTGTCTGTAGTTTCCAACTGCTGATGATGATGAACAGTGCAATAGTTCACTTGTTTTGAAGGTAATTTAAGAATTTCTTTTCAAAGGATGGCACAGAGTACAGATGAGAAGTACAATCAATGATGCTGAACTCAACTGAAATTTAATGCCATCTCCAAGTAAATGGTCAATTTTTTTTAAAGAATATTTTTTTAAATTTAAGTGAAGTAAAAATTGGCTGACTAAACTGAGAATTTCATTTGTAACTGTGTTGAATCCCACAGACTTTAATTTATGTGATAAATAACACCTAATATAGGGTTAAATGTGGTAATATATGGTTAAATGTGGTAACAATACTTAAAAGTTTACATTTGGATACAACTGAGTGAGTTCTTTTTGTGTAGACTTTTACAGAAGTTTCTTTGAGAAAGAGATTAGTACTATAAATATTTATGTTTAGTCATGAAACATTAATTTTCCTTAAAAAATTTTAAAATAATTATTTCTTGAAAAGGGAAAAATTCTAAATTTCTCAACTTTTACTCAGACTATAGTTAACAGTTTTTTGAAATGTCAAATATATTACTTTGTATCTTCACCAGGATTAAGAGCCATAACATTCCCATCAATAACAGCCATCGCACCTCTCGTTGCAGCAGTGACAAAGTCACTATGAACCTTAAAGATTGCTCTTTCACGAATCAAACGTTCAGGCAATGTCTTTCGAGGTAACTCCCGAGTAGTTTGTAGCTCTTCATTCCAATCTCTTGTTTGACCAGGAATATGTTCTTCATATCCAAGCCTAGCTGAAAAAGCTAAAAACAAAAAAATTATAACATTTTAGACTGAATTTAATATTTTCATAATAGTTGAAGCATCTAAGGTACAACTTTGAAAGACATGCCGTATATTTCCATGTATAAGCCGAGAATTTTTAGAACTTTTTCAAAAGCTAAACTGTGGGGGTCGGTTTTATATACGGATCTGCCAATAGTGCGAAAAGCATAAGTAATTTTCTGTTAACTGGGCACAAGTGATAAATCGCTAAACATCACCAAATATATACAGCACTTTTAGTTTCTATAATTTGTATATCCGAAACATACACAAGAAATAATAGAATACTGTAAATTGCACATAGCACACAAAAAATAAGTAATTTGCCGTTCATCAGGCGCAAGCAATAAATTGCTAAACACTGCCAAATATAGCACTTTTTATTTCTATATCTTATATACAGTCAACTCCCTTTAATCCGCAGACCTATAATCTGTAAATGCCTCTAATCTGCAATTGTTTTTTTAATGTAAACAAATTTATTTTTTAATGCAAACAAACAAATCAATTTAAAAAATACAATTTCAGTGTGTTTGGCGATTCTCACATAGTAATCAAATAATATTTTAAAAATATACAGGCAGAAATGCATAAAAATAATAAATAGCAATGCTAAAGAGCATAACTATATAAATGTAATGTCAAATTTAATACCATAATGGGACATTAAAAATCTGGTTTCTCCCATTGAAATACATTACAAGAGTAGTTAGCTTGTTATGCAGGAAGAAAGTAACCCGATTGCTAGGCTCTTTGAAATGCTCTATTACCTGGCAATTCTCGCAATTCATAGTTTTTTAGGATTCGCTCAACTCAACTTTGCATATGTTCATTTTCGTTTTGCATGCTGCTAATGCACTCAATTGCAATAGGGATTCCGATACAGAATCAATCAAGAAAAAAAAAATGTCTCTTGACAAAAGGTTTAAACAATTTTAAAGAATTCAATTAGTTTTCTTGCAAAATAAACTTATTTCTGAACAAGAAATTGCATTTTTACAAAATTATTTGCAAGCTAAAGTTTCGGCAAACACGTGTAAAAATTTAAAACAAACCATTATTACATCAATGTTTAAAAAATTTAGAGTAATCAATTATGAATTTTCCTTTCTGCACTTGAAATATGAAAATAAATATGTATATTTTATTGCTATTTGAACCTATTGATAAATTACTTACCTATTGATAAATTTTACTACTGAAAGAATACTTAATCTTAAAAATTTACTAGATATCCTCTTTTTTTAATCTCATTGCATGATTCAATTAATCAACTTGCTCTAAATCTGAAAAAGAAAATGTAAACAAAAACTATGACCTATGATCTGCAAAATCCTATAATCCGCACAACCTTTGGGCAAAACTTTTGCAGATTAGAGGGAGTTGACTGTATTTTAAACATGCACAAGAAATAATAGAATACTGTTAATAATTTGCACACAAAATAAACAATTGAAAAGGATTTTTTTTAAATCTTGGCTTATATATGGGTTTTGAATTTTGGGTAAACTTTTGAAGAAAAAACACATTATCTGCTTATACACGGATCAACTTGTATTCGGAGATCTTTAATGAAAATCTGCTCTTTAAGTAAAAGGCCTAGTACTATTTGCTTTTTATACAAATTGTGGCTATTAATTTCCTGCACTTGCATAAGTGCACAAGGACTGTCACTCGGCATAAAGTGGTAATGCTTCTACCTGGAAAGCAGTTTATCTGCACATGCACCATGAAGCAAGTATCCTCTGTGATGCAAGAGGTTTACATTGAAATATGCATTAAAATGCAGATGTTGAGTAGTTGTTGTAGAGATGCAGATATGAAGAACAGAATTACATGAAATGATGTAAATGTAGAAATTTGTTTCCTACAGCAAATTTTGCTAAATAGAACAAAGTATATGGATATCCAAAACATAATTGGAAAGTATTCCAAAGTAGGGTTTTCAGGTAAAAGTAACAGAGATATATTTTTTGATTCATTAGATAAATTTAGAAAATTTATACCTGCACCTTGAACGATAGCTCACTCAGATTTGTTAATTAATGGGTTTTTAGAAAACTGTCTAAATTTTCTTCAGATTGATCCCTAATTAAATAAGAATTAATATTCCTTTATGATAAATTATTTCAGAGTTAAGTTTATAGTTTGAAAAAAAAAAAATCTTCAATTTAAAATGGCTGTTATTCAGCCCCCTTCCCCCCCCCCCAAAAAAAAAGTATAATACTAAAAGGAAGAAAATCTGATTAAAAGCGAATCATAATTCATGCGTCGTCCCTATTTTTCTTCCTTCTACCATTAAGTCAGAAAGAGTATCATTCATGAGTGTGCTATATTTTTCTTTGTTTCGTAAAACCCACCTTTGAAATTTAAATCTATCTTAAAATCGCCTAATAAAACTTTTTACAATTTTTGCCAAGTATATTACAACTATACTTCACCAATTTAAATATTGTCTCGAATGTGCATCACAATCTATGAGTGTGCCGCATTTGTCTTTCTTGCGTTGATTTCTACTTTAACGCCCCAACTCTCGCCCAGGTGGCAATAGTTAAACATATGCAGTTACCATGACGATTTTTTGTATTTAAGTGGCAACCGTAATTTAGAACAACATGTAAGTACAGCATTCCGTTACATTTTTATTTTGGGTTGCCAATTAATGTAGTTCTAATAATTAAGTGTCTTCAAATTCCTTAACTGGTGCGTTTATTGCTAATTTGTTCACTTTAGTTTTCGTCTAGTTCTTTTGGAAGTGTTGAAACTTGTGCATAACTCCTAGAGATCCATGACTGCACAGCTCACCAAAGTACAGGGATTTATTTGGTTGGCGAGAGTGGGGACATTAAAATAGGAATCAACTCTTTCTTGTACCATAAAACACATCTTTGGAATCGAAATCTATCTTAAAATTACCTACTGAAACTGTTTTACAATTTTTGCCAGGAGTATTTCAACTATATTGTGTAGACATTTCAAATACTGTTTGGATGGGCATCATAATCCATGAGTGTATCGTGCTTTCCTTCCTTGTTCCATAAAGCATTTCTTCGGAATAGAAATCTATATTAAAATCGCCTACTGAAACTGCTTAGCAATTTTCGCCAGGCATAGTCAAGCTATACTTCACTTTATAAATATCATTTGGAAAGTGTATCATAATCGATGAGTGTACTGTATTTGTCTTCTCTGTTCTATAAAACACTTCTTTGGAATTAAAATCTATATTAAAATCGCCTACTTAAACTATTTTACAATTTTCCCCCAGGCATTTTCTAACTATACTCAAAATATATTTATAATAAATTGTTGCATTTTGGCACTAAATTTAGCAATTACTTATCAAAAATTGCAAACCTAGTGCGACTTTCAACATTTTATTAACCCCACCCCCCTCTCCACACTATCTGGCAAACACATTCGGAAATATCTCACCGGGACAGTTCATATCTGCAAAACTTGTTGACAAGGTCACGTAGACAAAATTCTCGTACTGAGCAAAATAGCACCCTAGTGCTAAAAGAACCTGCTGCCTTTGTTGTAAAATAAAGTTGAATACAGCAGTTGATCACTACTGATTTAAACTTGGAAGGTAAGAGGAATATTATATTGGCATATATACAGGGTGTCCCAAAAGGGTGGTAACCAGGGGCGTAGCTAGAAATTTTTCAGGGGGGGGGGGTTACGACTACTGCAACTCATATATATGTATACATGTGTGTGATAATGTAGTGAAGTATATACATTTTGTATGGCAAAAATTTTCTCATGGGGGGGTTATGACCCCCCTAACCCCCCCCCTTTGGCTACGCCTCTGGTGGTAACTAATTCTTTATCTATTAGAGATAAGTAGGCAATGTAAATTGAAAAAAAAAATGGGCAAAATAAGGTAGCAAAAATAATTACATTAGCAAAATTTCTCATTCATTTTCAAGCAGTTACACTTTCTATATTTGTATACAATCCCCATATTAAAAAATCACATTCATGATATACAAAAATTGAGAATTATATCCTAAAAAGTGTCAGAAGTATGAAGATAAATATATTTTGACCACTTTTCAATGGCTCCCAAAACAAAAAAATCAAATACAGATGATCTTATTTCAGGGGTCTACAAATGTTATGAAAGAAAAAATGTTTTGCACTCTTGCAATAAACTTTTATATTCGATTGCATGTATAGTTCCTATCCACCTTTGTTTAAAGATATTTCTGAGACATTTTACGATAAAAGGCTGAAATTTTGTGCATCATCTCATTAGTATATGGGGTGAATTTTACTAATTGGGAATTTTTGTATGAGGCAGGGTCAGAAGCAAAAATTTTGGAAAAAAAAGGAGAGAAAAAGAAAAAAAAAAAGAGAGCTTTTTACTGTTCTTTGGGAGATCAATTTATAAATACGTGCTAAACAAACTACATAATTAAAAATTTTAACTGTGAATCTTTTCTAAAAAAATTTTAAGAACATGCATTCATAAGTTAGAAATACTGGGTACTCTTTATTAATAAGAATGTAACCATTTGTACTATTATTGTCAAGTTCAAGAGACTTGACAATAATAGTACAAAAGACTTACTTTTTCATTCAAAAGACTTTGTTTTATTATTGAAAAGAAACTATTAAGAACAAACTTTCTGTCAGTTATTTTTCTTTAATTGCTAACAATAAATAAATAAGTTTACATCTATTGCTACTTAGTTATGTTTTTCCAAGACACCCAGGAATTAAAAAAATAAAGCTCTTGTTAAATTAGAGAATTTTTAATTAATATTTAAATTCCATTAACTTTTATCTTTTTCAACATAAAATCACAAATAGTAATCGATACAGTTGTCACAAGTAAAGTCTCGTCTACAAGATTTTTCTATCAGCTTCAGCTTCTTTTAGTTCTTTTGTAATACTTTCAACTTTTTGTGTTGCTATTTCAATTGCTGTAGAAGCGATCTTCATGTTCGGAATATTTTTTACTTAATTGCATCCTGTAATTTTGTATTGCTTTCTTTAAGGTATGTTTGGACTGCTTGGAGATCTTCCTGCAGACCTTTTACTCTCTCATCAATTTTCTGTTTTTTTTTTTTTTTTTTCCATTCTTTTCTTTTCTCCTTTTTACTTCGCTGGCTTCTTTTTCTTTTCATGTCTTCAGTTGCTTTATTTATCGCTTTTTCTTGCGAATAAACAGCATATGCTTTAGTCACAGCATTAAGTAGCTGTTTTGTAATTGCAATATTACTAATGGTACCATCTCTCCTAATGGTATCTTTAACTCGTCGAATTCCAATAATCGCAGCTCTGAGAGATTATGTCATTCATAAGACAGAATGCTGCGATTTACAGAAAAATCTCTTTCAACATCAGAATTGGCATGCGACAGAGAAAGGCAATTTTTTATTATAATCAATAAATTTGAATACTTTTCTTTTCCGTTCATCTTATCAACAAGACTGAAAACTTCTTTCCAATACCCATCAATTGGCTGTCTGTCATCATCAGAACGTTCATTAAAGCTTTTTAAAATTAGATCAACTTCGTCATCTAATCTGTAAGCTTGGTATTCCAAAACTGTTTTGTCTATAATTTCATTAGACAAATTTCACGGTGCTAAACAAACACATAAGCAGTGAATGGCTCTGTCATTCTGAGAGGATCTGAGAGCCAGATGCAGCTGCTCCAGATCTTTCAAAAATGAATGATTTATAGGCAAAGATTGTTTCAGTAATTTGCAAAATATTTACTAAAAATGCCTGCATGCCCATTTGTGCTTCCTTTGCATCATTTTCCCCAATCTGTGACAGCGATTCTCATTACAAAATAATAATGAAAGCAACCCTTGCTCCAAGTTAAAATCCCCCCCCCCCAAAAGTGTTAATTCAAACAACTGGATTTGGATTAAACCAATATTCAATATTATTTCATCAATTGTTTCCTGAATTTATATTTAAAACAAGTTTAAGCAGAGATTCCCATAGCAAAATAATAATTAAAATAAATTAAGTTTCATAAATAAATTTTTTCCCAAAAGTGTAAACTTTAACAATGGTCAAACTTAATTACATCAATATTGTTTTGCCGATCGTTACCCGATTTTATAATTGGAAACATAGTTAGATAAAAGAAAAAACTATCTGCCCACATAATCCAAAACTATCTGCAGGCTCATAATAGTTCATGATAACTAAATACATAATGCGTATATAAATATCTGTATATGCATATGCGCACACATCTGTGCAACGTGCTTGGGCTCAGAGCTCATTCTAAGTAGAAAAAAAGGGCAGGGTGCAAAGGTTTTGAAAAAGGGCATTGTGTTTCTTAAAAAGGGCAGTACATATCCTGATTCTAATTTGCAAAAATCCCCTAAAAAATTGAGTAAACCAATGCTTTATTGATTAATAATAATTAGTAATTATTAATAAATTTATTACTAGTCTTTATTAAAAATTTGATAAAATTAAGTTGATAAAGCTAAGTAATGTAAAAGAATTACATTTTAAGTAACTTCGTTAATTAACTTATTAAAATAAATTATAAATAGTTAAGTTAATAAGAATATTTCTTTAAAAGATTTTAAAGTTTTTTTTTTTCTTTTTATAATAAAAATAATCACTCAAGTATACCTAATAGACAAGAAAATGCTTAATTAAGTAAGCATTTTGCATAAGAAGCGCATTTTAATAAACTATTTATTTGATCACCTTGTTAAGAATCATCAATAAAAGTTTAACTAAATTAAGAAACACTTAATAAAGTTAAGTTGTTCTAAACCTAAATTTTCATTTTTATTAATTTTTTTCAGTTTTCAAGTTATTACACCTATAAAAATAATTCATTCAATTTTTCATCATTCACTTGTCTTTGTAAGAATTAATCCAATAGTACAAACAATTAAAATATAGTTAATGCATGAAATTAGTAATAACACTTCTGTTCAAAATAACCATATAATGGTATAAATATCTATTCCAGTTATTCAATACATATTCCACTACAAATTCCAGTAATTTATTAATTTTTTTTGAAAATGGACAACAATAGCTAAAACTTTTTTCAGGATTATCTGCAGCCATTATAAGTGTTGTTCTGTTGATTTTAACAATCAGCTGGTCACCTATATAAGTGGCAGTTTTGAAACAGCCTGAAAGTAGATAAGAACCTCAACCTCATCTTTCTCCCCCAGTCTAGCTCCGAAAGAAAACCACAAAAGAAAAGAAAAAATGTTCCGACAGTAAATTTCTAACTTTTGTTCAAATTAAGATGTCTTTTTAAAATTTGGACACTGAATCAATTTTTGCATTTAAAAGTAATTCCCAAAATTTCAAACAAATCTGTCTATTAATAAAAAAATTGTAGATGAATGAATTTTTACACAGTTGATTTCCATCCCCCCTTTTCACCACAGAGACGGGCGTGCATTTGCATTGGCGCAGCCTACTGGTACTGTGGGGAGGGGAGTTCTATTAGCATAAAAGTTGTGTAAATTCCTCCCCACCAAATAAGAGATAACAAAGCTTCCAAAAAAATACAAAAAACTTCGTGGGCAAAAGAGGATGTCTAATTTGCTGACCCCGCCTAGAATGAGCTCTGCTTGGGTTATAGTGACTTAAAAAAGATTTTAGGTAACTATCCATTTAAAAAAAAAAACAACTTGGAATTACTGGAAAACTATCTGCAAGACCTTTGAATGTATCTGCGTCCGGCGTGCGTCTACATTATATGACTATGATTGGAAGAATTTTAAACGGCGTTTCTTCGTTAAAGAAGGGGGGGGGGGGAATAACTCCCAGCTAACTCAAATAGTTTCGGATCTGCATTTGAGCCCTGTAAAGCTGTTTTTTTCACCACCACGATTTCCGCCAACGCCGCGTATGTGCCCGTTTCTGCTCTTGCATTATCCCTATGGAAGCTGGACTTCTTCACGCGAGTGATATTTATGATTGGCCGTACTATTGGCGCCGTCATTCCGAAAGAAAGAAAAAAAAAAAATCAAAGAAAGAGAACTGTGGGAAAGCGAGAGGGGAAAAGGAAGAAAAGGCTGAAAATAGGAGGGGAAACTGTATTTAAAGAAAAAAATAGGAAAAAAGGAGCCAATTGAAAAAAAAAGGAAAAACAGGAAAAAAAGGAGCACTGTGGTCCCTGGTATGAGGTTTGTAAACAAATTTAAAAAATTTAACTTTTTAAAAATTAATGAAATATTTTTTTTATAATATAGTGGTTTTTAAAGAATATTACACCTTACATGATGAGTAGTTCATGAAAAAACTAGTTCAATTAAACTATTTATTAAACAGAACGGTATGGACTGGTTGTGATTGTGATTGGCAAGAGCTCGCTAACCTGTTTGGAGAAACAATAATTTAGTTGGAATGATTAACAGTATAATTAATACACATGTACAATTTTAATTATTTTAACATGCATAATACAGTACATATAACTGATAATAAAAAATCTCATTAATAAGTACTTAAAATAATCGTTTCTTTTCTGCTAAGTTAAACTTCAGTCAGTCTTTGCATGTGTAATTTTAAATAAAATTAAGGAAATAGAAAACTACCATCTTCTGCTCGGATAGAATCTACTGTATGCTCCAAATTAGGTGCAGTCCAAGTATACACTTGATACGGTGTTGCAACCCTTTCAAATGGATGCCTCTGTGTTCGTTTCTTTTGAATTAAATTAAAGCTTTTTTTAAAAGTTGGGCTCACCTGCAAAATAATATAGCTTCATAAATATTAAGAGAAAATTTTTCATAAAAGCAATATGAAATCCAGTCTTCACATTGCTTTTATGAAAGAATAGTATAAAAATAAGAGCATACATAAATTCAAGTCAAGTGCAATCTAACCCTGTTGTAGCGAACCCAGTATATAATAATAAATGAAAATTTTCATCACACTCTTTTACTACTGTATTTAACATTTCAGATATAGGGAACCACCGGATATAGTGAACAAAACTTTTGATCCCTTGAAGTTTGTTATATCAGGGTTCGACTGTCTACAGAAAAAGCTTCAAATAGAATAAAATGTACAGGTATAAAATCCATACTTGAAAGCTAGTTTTAAAAAATAGCCTATCTGTAAAAAATATTTAAACCTACTTTTGTGCAGAGCGATTTTTCTTTTTTTCTTTTTCTGCAGTATTTTAAATTTTCAATCAAATTGGAACATAAGTAACAAAGTTAATAATAAAAAATTAGTAGGTTTGATCGGCCATTTAATTTTTTTGTTTTTGATATGTATTTAATTACATTACATAAGTATTGCGTCAGCCAATTACATTATATATGTATTGATATGAGAGACTTTTCTTACACGAGACTTTATGTGGTCCCTATTCACCGCCTTTAAAAAAAAAAAACTTTTTAATTGTGTTGCAAAAACTATTTTTTATAGCTACTTGAAGTTTTGTGGGATTTTTTTAAATATGTTTTCTTTTACGCAGTCCCTATCCACCACACAAAAACAGGTTTGAGTATTTAAAAGCTAGAAGCTATGCAAGTACTTTTGATTCAGTGTTCCCGGCCACCCCAGCTTTAGAGGAAGTTTCAAAAGTTGAAGCCTGGGAGCATCATGTCAAAACTTCAAGCAAATTAACTTTACATAATTCAGAAATATTAGATGGATTGTCAATGCAGGTACAATATAACTTTGAATAGTTAATTTTTAAAATTCATTTACATTTTAATATGCACCAAATAATATATATATACAGAGAGAGAGAAATATTATAAGTTTAAATATACCTGGCTGAGCAGATCTGCAAGCGAATGAAATACAAGCCTAGGATTTGCAGGCTTAGGATTAAACTCTTCATCAGTAGTTCTAAGGAAAGAAGGAAAAAAAAATTATATATATATATATATATATATACACACACACACACACATTATATCTGTTCTTATAGAACCAAGATTACGAATATTTTAAAGTATATCTATACACATTTATTCCATAGTAAAGCACAGAGCTCTGCAATACAACACTAATAACTACCGTAAGTACAAATCTCACACCATATTTCATCAGACCACATTTCGTCAAAAAGGAACTCCAAGGTGGGAGGAGAAAAAAAAACCCACTACTAAAAATGGGGGGGGGGGGAACCATTTTATGAATTAAAAAAAAAAACAGGATCAGAAAATTTATCAATTTAGTTATTCACCAACAATGAATTTTCACACTATCAAATTTTTGGATACAGAGAAAAGTATCTACTATAAAAAAAAAAAAACTAACATTAAAAACCCAATTATTGCACAGGTCAAGCATACTACAATTTCATAATGGAATTCATTAATAAATGAAATTAAAACTATTTTTAAAGACTTTCAATATTGTGGTTAGTAGAGTCACGCAGTAATGAGACTTAAGTGATGAAACAAACATTTCATTAACACAACTTTCATTTACATAAAAAGTCATCAATATGCATGCAACTTAACACTCGCCATTCTCCATTCTTATATGCACTGTTATAAAAGCAGTTCTACACATTCAGCTGAGATAATCGCGAGGAGAAAACATCACATGATGTACAAGGGTAATAATAAGCAGTGTTTATTCCTACAATTCCGTCTCACAATGCTTATTTCCAAAACAAAAATTTACGTATTATATATTTTTACTTAACCCTATCAGTTTACAACAGTTATGTTTATGAGTGGTGCTTTTGTTAAAATGTCAGCAGGCATGTCCTCTGATTTGACATATTTGACATCTATATTTCACCATCATTAAACACATCATGAACAAAGTGATGTCGAAGTGTTTAGTACGGGAGTGATATACGGGATTCCATACCAGTTTTTGAGCAGACTGATTGTCACATAATATCAGAGTGGGTGAAGTTGTAGTTTCAGAGGAAAATTCATTCAAGAATAGTCTTAAATGTACAGTCACCTTGGGAGCCTCTGTTAAAGCCATGTACTCTGCTTCTGTTGCGGCCCAGCCTCTTCTCATCAATACCAAGTGACGTAAGTATGACGCGACCAGGGGAGCATATGGCTTCCGGTGAGAGGGGCAGAGAACTATGAGAGCTTGAAGAGGCAAGACCTCTGAGAGAGCTGCTGGAGAACTGACTGCATGAGAAATACTCCGATTTTTTGTAAATATGAATGTAAATAGTATCTTAATCTAGAATAAAAAGGTGTGTCTATGCCAAGAGAGTCTAGCCTGCGTCCATCACGAACCCCTTGTGATTTAATATGTGATTTCTAGGGACAGACGGAGCAAGAGGCAACGTCGCACCCGTTTCAGCTTCAGTAGTAGATAATGCCACAGTTCTTTGTTTTCTGGATTCCCATGATACTGCACCATCTGCATACTTGAAAATATAGCCAGTGTTTCTGTCATTCAGATCTGAAGCCCAATCGGCATCCACAAATGTGATCAGAGGTTCTTTATCTCGTCGGAACATTAGACCTTGATCTTGAGAACCTTTCAAGTATCTTAAAATTCTTTTTGCAGCTACCCAATGAGCTTTTCCAGTTAAAGCCATGCACTCTGCTTCAGTAGTAGATAATGCCACAGTTTTTTGTTTTCTGGATTCCCATGATACTGCACCACCTACATACTTGAAAATATAACCAGTGTAGGATTTTCTGTTGTTCAGATCTGAAGCCCAATCGGCATCCACAAATGCTATCAGAGGTTCTTCATCTCATCAGAACATTAGACCTTTATCTTGAGAACCTTTCAAGCATCATAAAATTCTTTTTGGAGCTACCCCAATGACCTTTTCCAGGATTGTTATTAAATTAACTAAGAAAATATGTGGCATGTGTTATGTCGGGTCTTGTAGCAATGAAGAGGTACATAAGCGATCCAATTAATTGATGATATGGAATGTTTTCCATTTCAGATCTTTCTTCATCTGTTTTAGGACTCATCTTTAGTAAGTTTCATAGTACTATCAACAGGTGTAGACATAGATTTTAAATCTTGCATTTTAAATTTGCACAAAATATCTTAAGTGTATTTATTCTGCGTAATTGTGATACTATCTTTTTTGTGTAAACTCCATGCGTAGACAATAATGTAACTGACCTATATCTTTCATTTTAAATGATCTTGACTATTCATCTCTAATGTGTTCATAATCTTCTTTGCGTTTAGTTAATATGACGTCATCAACATAAACAATGATAATAGCTTCAATATTAATTTCGAAATATAAACACATTTATCAGAATGTAAAGAATCAAACTTCATTAAATTTAATTTTTCATTCAATTTCTTGAACCATTACCGACCGGATTGTTTTAATCCATACAGTGATCTCTTTAGTAAACACACCTTATTAGAATTAAATTTATTTTCAAAATCCTCAGGTAATTCCATGTAAATTTCCTCAGACAAATCACCATTTATATATGCCATCACAAAATCTAATTGGTATGCTGAGAAACCATTTTGTATGCCATATGCAATCGCAGTCCTAATAGAACTTAATCTGGCCACAGGTGAAAAGTTTTCTTCAAAATCAATTCCAGGTTTTTGATTGCAACCTTTGGCAACCAATCGCACTTTAAATTTTTCTATACTGCCATCTTGATTTTATTTCATTTATAAAAACTCACTTACAACCAATAATTTTCTTATGTTTAGGTCTTTTTACAAACTACCAAGCATTCGCTTTTATTAGACAATCTTATTCTAATTGTACTGCCTTTTTCAATTCATCCCTAAAAGGTCCATTTAATGCATCAGAACACTGTGGGACTATAGGATCCGTTAAAGAATTATTCTTTACATTGAGATATTTCTCACTGTTGTTTTGTTTCGTACTCTTTTTGCGATCTTCCTCTTTTATCCGTTTTATCTTCCTTGGTCGACCTCGTAGTCTAGCTGGAGGGTTGTAACACTCTGGCTCTAGTTTTCCCCCTAAGGGTTGCAACTCTCTGGCTGTTCATCGTCATCGTTTTCCCCTTAATTTTACAAGTTTCCTTTTTCATCCGGTAAATTGATCACAATTGCGATCCAGAAAAATATGCTCTTGCGATCTGGGATCAAATTTACCTTTCGATCACTTATCAAGAATGAAACATTTTTGTCCAAATGCTTTAAAATATGATAGAGTAGGCTTGACACCAAAAAATAACTCATATGGAGTTTTATTTTCCTTTAAACTTCGTGAAGGGCCACGATTCCGAATATAAGCAGCACAGTTTATGGCTTCTGCCCAGAAAGATAGGGGTAGTTTAGCTTGTAATAATCATCTCTCCATTTCTGTTAGGGTACGGTTCATATGTTCTGCCCGAGAATTCTGCTGAGGTGTCATAGAAGCAGAAAATTGCTGTTTAATTCCACATTAATCAAGGTATTTGTTAAATTCTTCACCGCAATTTTCCAAACTGTTATCTATGTTATGATTTCAATTTTAAGTAAAGTAATTAATTAATAGCCTACTTAATTAAAAATCCTAACCTTAATTAGTGAATTTTAAATCAAGTAAAATTAAAATTTGTAAACAATTTGTTTATTAAGGTGGTTTTGTTTTGTCACCATATGCCAGTATTCATAAAGGAAGTAAAATAATAATGAAGTGTTTAAAATTTATTAAGGTATATGTTGAATTACTATTGATGACTCATGGCTGACTCATTTTTATTTATTTGTTTACTTGTTCTATATTTGGCGCCAAACATCTAAAAGATCGTTATTCTGGCGATCGTGTTGCCATCTTTGTGTAAGGTAACTATACATATTGTTCAAGTAATTAAAATAATTTGTACAACAATTTTCTTTTAAATTTTAAATTCATGAAAATACGTTTTGTGAGAGCTGACATTATTCAGAGGGTTGGTAATAAATTTTTAGAGCTGACAATAAGAGTTTCATAAAAATGTTTGTTTTGAAATTGGTAATTTTCCTTAGAAAAAATTAAGTGGTTGTAATTACAGTTAAGTTTTTTTTTCTTTCACTATAATTATCTTTTCTGGAATTCTCTAACCTTCTTTCTAATTTTTTAATAACATCCAATAACTACGTGCATCGATACCAATACTTCGATTCAATATATCAAAGAAGAAAACAACAACGGCGCAAGGATATGGAGATCGGCACCCAAGCATTTTCAAATTTTTAAATCAAAAATAGAATTTCTACAATAGTTACAACGATAAGAACAACTTTCACATTTTTCATCATAGTAAAAAATTAAGTTTCAACGGCCATCGATAATAAATCTACAAGTTTTCATTAATAATAATTGTATCTTCGACCGAACTACTTTACGAGCGAAAAGCGCCAACAAAAGAGGTAAAAAGGTGACCTAAGCCGGAGGAAGCGTGGGTTCAGAGATTCTGGTGGTTGGTGTGATCGACGGAAGTCTGGGCCGCGCGAGCTGCCTTGCTAAAGAAAAAGAAATGGCGCTGGCGTTCTTGAAGATGACAACCTGAGGAAAGATCTAGATGGGGGCTCCCCTCTCTTCAATCAACGATAAGTTTCTATCTTTCTTTCTTTTAATTAAATTTTTTTTAATTATTTTTTTTTGTGCACAAGCGTTAGGTAAATTTTTAAGAAAAAAAAGTCAGCTCGGGGTAAGGGAAAATGTAGTGTATTGAAGTTATAGTGTTTTCATGTTTTTCACGATATTATCTAGTTTAATTGTCTGATGTACAAGATTTAAAAGATTTAATTAAATAAATGTAATTGTTTAAGTAAAAATGGCTCCTCTTCATTTATCTCACTTCGTGTGAATTTATTTCAGCAGTTCTCTTTCAGGTTTTAATTTTTTTTATTTAGCCATAATTTTTTTCGCACGTATGCCGAGAACCTGGTTGGTATATTGCGGTCACAACACTTTCTAAAACTAAGCATTTATTTTCTAAGTGTGAAATATGAAAAATGATAATTGGTTAAAATTTAAAATAGTAAATCTTTGAGTCAGGACAAAGTTAAATGAATGATAAAAAGATGAAGTACAACATCTATACGCAAGATTTTAATTTTTTTTTACCCTCCAAGCGATTTTCGACTGCTGCTTTGAATTTTAAAAACGCCCTCTTAACTTCATCCTTGGTTTTTAGGAAACTAACTTCCACATAACGTGATTTATCATCGAGAAATGTAACAAAATATTTTGAACCAGCATGAGAACGGACTCTCATTGGATCACAAATATCAAAAAGTATCATATATAATAAATCTTTACTTGATATTTAGATTCTTTTGGGAAAGGTCTAACCAATTGCTTACATTGTATACAAATTCTACAATCTTTTAAAGAATGGTTATCAATAAACGATAAATTGCGAACCATGTTTTCAGACTTGAGTCTTAAATTAGGTCATTTGAATGAACATGATATTAAGATGCCTTTTGAAACTCACTTATATTTGCTACTGCAGCTATTTTAATGTTTGCCTGGACATAATAAAGATCGCCTTGGCACACAGCTTTTATCAGTGTTAATCCATCTGGGTAAATTATTCTAGCTTTGCGTTCTTTAAAAATCACAGAACAATTATTCGCTGTAGCTTTAAGAATTGAGAGCAAGTTATTTGTTAATTCAGGTACTCATAAAACATTTTTGAGAGTAAGTTCTGTCATACCTGATTCACTTGGAACAGTTATCAAAACTGTTCCTACCCCTGCAATTTTAGCAGTTTTATCCACTGCCAACTTTATGTATGACTTTTCTTGGTAGTAAAATTCCATAAATAAATTTTTATCATTACACATGTGATGTGCAGCCACTATTCAAACACCAGTAAGAAGGTTTGCGTGAGGCTTCAGAAAATACCGTAGTTGTTGGCTGTTCAAAGCTTTTAGCTATCATTGAACTTCCTTGTTTTTTGGAAAATGCAGCCTTTTTATCTGCCATTTTCTTGCGACATACGCTCGCTTTATGGCCAAATCTGGAACAGTAGTTGCAATTATAATTTCAGCAATTTCTTTTAGCAGGGATGTTTCTATTTTTCCATTTGTCATTTTTCTTGTCATCTTGAGTTTTTCTTTACTAGTTGTAAGATAAGCATTAGATGACTCATAAAATTTCGTTTTTCTTGCATCCCATTCTTATTTGCATTTTTTATTTTCAAAACATCAGGCTTTGGTAATTCGTCTTGAGACTATTGCAACCCTAAAATTTTCAAAATTTTCTGGAACGCTATATAATAGGAGAATAGATAAATCATCAGCTACTTCAACATCCATTTTGCGGTGTTTATCCACTATTTCAAAAAATATGTTCACATGTTCTGACATGTTATCATTTTCTCTCATTTTTCTGAATAGAAGTTGTTTGAACAGCATCTCCTTTTTGGCAGGAACTTTAGATTCATAAACTTCTTTCAGTTTATTTAAAATGGCATTCGAAGTTTCCGGTGTTTCACATGACAAAGTTCACATGGATTAATAGCTAATATTAAATCGGCCCGGGCTTTTTGATCCACTTGGAGCCACTTATTTGTGTCTTCGCTTCCTAAATCAGAAGGTTTCGGCTTGATACTGTTCACGTAATCCCAGAGATCATTTTTAATTAACACTAACTATTTGCAGTTTCCATGAATCATAATTATTTGTTTCAAGTTTCTTAATTGAAGTTAGTAGTGACATTTTCATAAATTCACAGCCAAAATCGCAGCCAAATTCCAGAGCAGTATAAGAAGGCTTAGTTGAGAAAATTAATGGAACTTTGAAAAAATAAAATTTCCAATTACAGCTCAATTGCGGGATCTGGGCCCATAACCAAATGTGGTTAGTAGAGACCAGTAATGAGACTTAAGTGACGAAACAAACGTTTACTTAACACAACTTGCATTTACATAAAAAGTCATCAGTATGCATGCAACTTAACGCTCGCCATTCTCCATTTTTATATGCACCGTTATGAAAGCAGTTCTACTGCACATTCAACTGAGTCAATCGCGAGGGCAAAACGTCACATGATGTCCAAGGATAATAAGAAGCAGTGTTTATTCCTACAAATATCATTTAATTACTTTTTCTAAATTTAGTTTAGAAAAAAAGTAATGCTCAGAAGTAAAAAAAATACTGTACTTTTGAGAAGAAATGTTAGGATATCTACATCTTTGAGTGTACATGTTTAAACCCATGACATTTATGAAAATCAGGGGGGGAAAAAAATGCCGATGTCTTCAGAATTCTTTAGCTGAATCAACAGCCATTAAAAATAAATTCTTATTATTCCTAAAGAAAAATTACAATAACACTAACAGCTAGCCTCTAATTAGAAATAATACAATAGATGTACAATATAACACATACAACACTTTACAATTCATACATTAAAGCAATTTTCAAAGCAAGAAAATTTTTTAAAACCTACTCATTTATATAGAATCCTCTGGTAGATGCAGTAATATGAAGCCTCTTATCTTCAGAAGTTACAACATACACATATAGCAAATCACCTGAAAAAATATTTAAAAAAAAAACTGAGAATATTAAAAAAGTTGCACATTTTAAAAGTACAATTCACATTTGCGTTTAAAACTACGTTTAAAATCTTCTTTAATCATGCTCATTAACTTTGAAAAGGGGAGGGGGGGGCATCAAACAATATTGACAAAAATTTCTTGCAATAATACTTAAGTTCCGCCCACGCCTCAACTCTACTGTATAAAATGTAGAAATGTTCTTAAACAAGAAACTTCCAATTCTTCAAATATTTAAAAATATGCATGTCACTAATGTATTGAAAAAGCAAACCTCAGTAACACATAACCTTTCCTTATTTTTAGAGAAAAGGCTAGATCAAATTAGACATCTAATAAAATACAAGTTAGTATTAAATGATAAACTACATTTGCATCTCCCCCTTTGTAAGTTGTAAAACACTCGCAAATCTGATCCCAAATTAAGATCCGATTAAACTATGTTAAGACAATAATAGTCATTTTTCTTGAAACAAACAATTTATTGAGATTGATAATAATGGATGTTAGCTAAAACCGTAATCTTTGTATGAATCTTAAAAAAACAGCATCCTAATACTTTGAAATTTCTGTATGTAGTTTCTTAAATTCCTTGCTGTAACGATCTTTTCTGCAGTAAGATTAATGATTATGCTTAAAGGCTGCCACACAAAATTCCAAGATTAGTGCACTAAACTACTGCAAGATTAATACTTCCGCTGCAATTTTAGCATTTTTACATTTCTAAAGATTTAAACATATAACAAACTAAAAATTATAACTTTAAATGCAAAATTTGAATTCTAAAAGAATCCATGGAATTAAAGTGAATACTCTAAGAGAATGCATTAGCATAAGAACCAATATGATATTTTTTTTTTTTTTGGGGGGGGGGGGGAGAATTTTTAAAAACAAAAAATAAAATTACCTTTGAGCTTTCTATAACCTGGAGGTGGATTCCAACCACTTATTGTTAAAACCTTTAATCCTGCTGGTATCTTAAATGGAAAAGTTAAATATTTTGAAATTTGTATAAATTAAAATACATGTTTTTTTAAATTTATCAACATTAACAAAGTCAATTCACAGATTTCAGTCAGGTTTAGAGGAACTTTTAAAAACAAAAATTTTAAGGCCCGTTTGTTAAAAGTATATTCTGGAAGTAATATTTAACCACAACATTACTGTTACCAGAACAAATAAATCTATTAAATAACATTAAAAAATATAACTACTAAAAAAGCTAACAAAGTTTTAAACTAAACATTATATAAGCACAGGATATACATATATACAAAATGAAGACCTAGAATAAGAGGGAACATCGTAAATTACCACAGTAAAAAAGAAATTTGAAGGAAAGCAGGAAGAAAAATACTAATAATAATCAATCTTACAAGGAAAAAAAATACTAAGAAAATAAAACTCAAAAGCAAGAAAAACACATACAGATATGGATTAAAATACATAAAAGTTAGGTGATTATATATAGATAAAAACTGATAGGAACAGTAATAAAACTATTTTTTACAATAACTTTACATTTATTGGAAGGAAAAAAGAGCAGCATTCAACACCATTATATGCATCTGCAGGATTTAATGACTAACAAATCTAATGCGCCTCACATGAATTCTGTCTTCTCTTACTGTGTCAGACTGACACCAGAACTACAGGGTCCCACAGTGGACTAGTCACTAAACCTGTAAGAACAATGAAAATGAAGCAGCACTAGGGAGGATGAACTACTCCTTTGGCTGCACTGCTCTGGAACTATGTATGCTAATGGAGCTGGTGCACATAAAATGTGCTGTGGCTCCAATGTCCTCAATGTTTAAACGATACCTCTGGGGGTGCTGATTTCAGGTGCTAGGTCTCTCAACTGGAATTGGTTCAAATTAAGAGACATCAAGCTAAGTCCGTCTTCCTCCCACTGGGGCTCATTTAAAGGGAAGCCGACGTCTTTTGTCCGTCGCCATCCTATGTGGAGGATCTGCCATTGATCCGCAGTTGAAAGAGAGCATCAGTAACAACTACTACAGGTAAGAAGCAACATACAGGGTATTTCTTAAAGAATGATAAATTTTATAGTTTTATTTAATGGAATAAAGATGCTGTGCCTGAAACTTTTTATAACTCTGAGATGGCCCTCCATATGTGCAAGAGTAATAAAACAGCAATGAACACAATCTAACAGAAAAAGGCTCACTAACACATACACGAAAATATTGCCACAATAAAGAATTTTATATTATACACATACAAGAACACTGCTTATGCATAAAATAATTGGAAACAATTATTAGACATTGTTTAATAATTATTTTTAAAATCTGTTGTCCTTTGAACTTATCTTGACCCTCAGACAATCCTTTCCTTGCTTGACGCTTGCATAAATATCCTAAATTATATTTTTAAAATTTCCCCATTCTGATTTTTCCCCAGCAATGCTCACATATGGGAAAAATAAAATTTACAAGGTGCCATGTCCTTGTAAATGAAATAAATTACTGTAGCTTATTTTTTAAGCAGAACTTCTTTAAACTAAGTTAAAAGGGATTTAGCTTGGCAATATATCACCAATTAGGAGAAATAAAATAAAAAAAAATTTTTGTTACTGAAAATATACCAATCAATGAAACAATCTATTGAACGATTTACAACTATAAAAATACTAAATTTTGAAAACTAAACTTAAGTTTAAATCAAAGCCTAGAAACAAAAATCATATGCAGTACCATAATACTATTTTATATTAAAGAGAGATGTTTTATAGTTATATCTAATTATTGATCTGTCAGCTAACTACTAGATTAAAACAAGAGCTTTACTAGATTACTTAACTTTACTAGATTAAAACAATGCAATCAAAATTTAAAAAAGTGAAACAACATACTTTAGGATCTTTAGAAAGTGGCTGTAATGGTGTTAAAGGCAGCTCAGTAGACCCAGGTAAAATATAATCAAGTGGTGTACAATCCACAGAATCTGGTCTATTTTTCTTCTTTTCTGTTTAAAAAAAAAAAAAACTTTTATATAGATACAGACAGTATTGTGAAATTTACATAGTTTGAAACAACCACATTTTTTAAAGGAAGATTTTTAAAAACATTTCCAGCAATTTTTCATTCATTTCAAACAACAAGACCTAGCAGTTTTACTGTGATAGGGCCTTGTATGCTAGAGCCTTACTTTTCCCCCCAAATTAACTAATTTGAATCAAAATTTAGCCTTTATAAAAATCACTTAAAGCATCTAGACTTAAATTAATAGGTACTTTCAAAGTTGAAAAACTTGCATGATATTACTTCCTTGACAAATGCACAGCATTTTAATGACTAAGTGCATTTTTTGGATAAATTCTACATTGATACAGAGGTGTGCTACACTATAATGCAATCATATTGTACAAAGATTTGACCACAATAGAACAAACAAAAAGTTAAACATACCTAAGATATCACCTTGTGTAACAACATTTAGAAAGGAAAAAGAGCAGCATTCAACACCATTATATGCATCTGCAGGATCTAATGACTTCAACAAATCCCTAATGTGTCTCACATGAATTCTGGCTTCTCTTACTGTGTATGGTTCTAAAATGATAAAAATATGTATTAATTAGTTTAATTATTTAATATTTAAAACTTTTACTTTTATTTCACAAAGAAATTTTAATACCTGATAAAGTTTTGTTACATGGTACTGCATACTGATACCCAAATTCAGCAAAAAAAAATTTTATAACACATTTATTTATTTAAATCCATTTTCACACATTGAATGAGTATTAACTGTCATTTTAGTACTTTAAAAAAAGAAAAATATTAATGTAGATCTGTCAGATGAAAATTTTAAAATAATGTAATAAATAAGTAGCTATACATTTCTAAATACAGTCGAACCTGCTAAAATGACCACTTTGGTAAAGAGACCACTTGGCATAGTGAACACTTTTGTACACACAATTTCACTTTACAACCACCACATTTTACCGACTTCATATGGTGACCATCTTTATAAGGAGATTGAATTTGTTCTTCCCGAAGCTAGTCACAATAGACAGGTCTCACTTATTAGCATTAGTGGTATAGGAAGATACCTAACAATTTTAACAGCCTGTTCAAAACTTCAAAGAATTATATTCTTTGTTTTAGTATGTTGTTCTTAATGGTAATTTATTGTAGAAAATTTTAAATTTAAGGATTTTTGTAAAACTTATTTTTAATCTCACTTGCAGCAAACAGAGAAAGGCATTTTTTATTCATTTGAAGTATTTTTAGACACAAATTTGATTTTTTTTTTCCCCTTAAGATGATTGCATAGCAAATAGATTAATAACCATCATCAGTATAAAAGCCTTTCAACAACAGAAAGTAATTATATACATATATTTAATGACTAGAAAGTAATCAGGATCTACAATCAATGTACAATTCTGCAAAAGGTGACATCACATTTCCACAAACTGTACTAATCCTTTTTAATGGATTTTTCTTCTTTTTAACCAGAAATGAGTACAAGTATTTTCTATATATGATAGACCTGAACAGAGTGAGAAATTAGGATTTTTTTCTGGAACATTCACTTTTAATATTTTTGCACTATTTTTAATGGTGTAGTTTTGAACACAAATGCCTTAATGTTTGCTTTTTTGCAAGAGTATTATGCAGTGAAACATGTTTAACAGGTCTAAAAATTTTCTTATACTTAAAATAAAATCTGAAGTAACATTGTTTCAAGCAGTTCAGAAAGCATGTGTGGTACAGTACCACTTGAAGTGATGTGGAATGCAGATTTACACTAAAATGAGGGCAAAAAAAATTTTAGTGTCTTTATTATTAGCACTTGAGTGTTATTTTGCTCAATCACAGTTTTTGTGTAGACACGATTTTCCTACAATTAGCGTGTCGTGTCAGTTTTCAAATGTGTTTTTTATAAATATATTTTGAGTATAGTTAGAAAATGCCTGGTGAATATTGTAAAATAGTTTTAGTAGGCTATTTAAACAAATATTTTAATTCCGAAGAAGTGTTTTATAGAACAGAGAAGACAAGCACGCTACACTCCTAGATTATGATACACTTTCCAAATGGTACTTATAAAGGTGAAGTGCAGTTTGATTATGCCTGGTGAAAATTTGTAAAGAGTTTTGGTAGGAGATTTTAATAGATTTCTATTCCGAAGAAGTGTTTTATTGAAAAAAGAAGGAAAACACAGTATTATGTTTACCATGGATTATGATGCCCATTCCAAACAGTATTTAAAATATGTCTATTTTAGATTTCGATTCCAAAGATGTGTTTTATGGTTCAAGAAAGAGTTGATTCTTATTTTAATGCCCCTACTCTCTCCAACCTAAAAATTCCCCGCACTTTGGCGAGCTTTGCAGTCATGGGTCTCTAGGAGTTCTGCACAAGTTTCAATGCTCCCAAAAGAACTAGATGAAAAACTAAAGTGAACAAATTAGCAATAAACGCATCAGTTAAGGAATTTGAAGACACTTATTAAAAGTATTCCACAAACTATACTAATTACTTCAAACTATACTTTTATTAATTGGCAACCCAAAATAAATAAAAATGTAACGGAATGCTGTACTTATAGGTTGTTCCAAATTGCTATTTTAATTCTAAATTACAATTGCCACATAAATACATAAAATCGTCATGGTTACTGCATTTGTTTAATGATTGCCACCTTGGCAAAAATCGGGGCGTTAAAGTAGGAACCAACCCAAGAAAGACAAACACAGCACACTCATGGATTATGATGCACATTCGAGCCAATAATTAAAACTGTGAAGGATAGTTGTAATAGACTTGATGAAGATTGTAAAATAGTGTAAGAAGGCAATTTTAAGATAGATTTTGATTCCAAAGATGGGTTTTATGAAACAAGGAAGCAAAATTTCATGAATAATGATACACTTTCCAACTTAATGGAATAAGAAAGAAAAATAGGGACAACGCATAAATTATGATATGCTTTTAATAATTAGCACTATAGTGCGTATTTAAAATCTGAAAGTGTTTCAGATTTTCTTCCTTTTTAATCTTCTTAAACAGTAAATGGTCCAATGATATGCAATTTTTAGGTCTTTTTTCATCTATGGGAGAAATGATTTCTACAAAATGTATCTCTCAGCCTCAGATGATTAGACTCAGAGAACCTGGCCTTTCTGCCATTTAATACAATTTAATTTTTTTTTTTTTTTTTTATGTAAGGCAGTGTTCATGGAAGTCTTTGAAATTTAAGATAGCCTTAAAAGCACTAAAAATATTTTAATAGATATTTATATGACTAACCAGATTATTTCTCATCCAAGATATTCAAGGGTTTACTGTATATATGAACTTATATTCCCAGAAAAAGTTATTTGAAAAAATTAATTCAGAAAAAAAATTCCATAGCTAATTGATTAAGCAATAATTGCTTATGGCTATATGAATTATAACATAATTTGGGTTTAAAAAAAATAAATTTTAAAAAATCGACACTAGAAGACATTTTCTTTCTTTTGAACACCCCCCCCCCAAAATATATATATATATATATATATATATATATATATATATATATATATATATATTTCCTTTAGAATCCCCCCCCCCACTTTATTTTTATAGCATCAATTTCTCTTAAACTTAAACACAGTTATTTTCTTGAATATTACACAGCATCAAATATGAGTGTAAATCATAGAATTCAATAGTCTGATTTACGTATTAAGTTAATATAACAAAAGTGCTTTAGGTAATGAAACAAAAAAAGTTAACCTTCCACAACTTTTATAACAGATCCATCTTTTAACCCTTCTATTGTCTTCAGCTCAGCAAAATTATCCATAGTAACACCCTCCAACTGAAGAGAGAAACATGTTCGATGGCAAGTCTCTTCTCTATCCATTAGCATTTGATGAATCTCTTGTACCAGTTCAGTAGAACTAACCTGTATGAAAAGAAATATAAGGAGGAAAGAATAAGCATAGTTATAAAGGAGAAAGAATTCTTATAAAACATCCAGCTAAACTTCATCTGCTACATCACTGACAATGTAAATAAATATTCAAATTTTAAGCAATAATAAATAATATATTTTTAAAAATCTTGGACATATTTAAAACAAGGATTTTTCAAGGAATTCTTAATTTAACAATGTTATAAGAAATTTAATATATTTCAGGAAGAAACATTGCAAACAAAATTAAAATATTAATGATACTCCACCAGAAAGAAGGATCTCAATACTCAATTGAATTACATTAACCTGGACCTCTTCCATCATATTTAGTATAAAATTCTTAAAATTTTATTTTTACACAGAAGTAAAAATGAATACCTTATAAATGAATTTTAAAACAATTCCTTGCCCCCAACAAGTACTAGATGACAAATTAATTTTGATACTGGGTATTTTAAAAAATAAACGAAACATTAAGTTTTACAACTGAAAATACTTTTGACTTCTTTAAAAAAATTTACTAAAATTTATTAATTATGCTAAGACAAGAAGAGACTACTACATGAAGTCAAGACTGTCTGATTCTTTACTGCTTGCCTTCTTTTTTCTTTTTTTGGAAGGGAGGGGCGGGGGGTTAATAATTTTTATTTCCAATTTAATTAACTGAAATTAAAAATATATATCAAGTAATTCAAAATTCATTACATTGATTACCTTTTAAACTGTGAGTGATCAAAACTCTTTCAATTGAAAAAGTTAGTCAAAGAGTAGCTGTCAGATACAGCAATTTCTCTTTTACAAGGGGCTTTATACATACTAAAATACAAAATTTAGTTTTAACACGGTCACTCCTGTTCTATCACTCATAGGTACTTTTCCATAATAGCATATTGGTGTGACAGCATTGCGATCACACCAATTTGGGACATTTTTAGGAATTGTTACAATATGAGAAAAGTAATGATATAATCACTAATGATTGGCAATGAAACGATTATTTTCACTGCCACGAAGATGGAATGGCATAATCCACACTGTATAATGAATTTAGAACTCTACAAAAAATCTGATCATATTTTAGAAAAATGAATTTGCCTAAAGATGAGCCAGCAGCTATTACATTACTTCAAGAGAATGGTATCCTTTCATAAAAAAAGAAGTATGTAAATAACAATATGATGGACTTTAATAATATACATCCAAAGCTTAATTAAAACTAAGATGGAGCTGTAAACTTGTCCTCCCCTGAAATAAAAGTTATTGGAACACAGATGTGGTTTGCAGCAGGGTTGGCATGGTTTAAACCGACTGGTTTAAACCACGGTTTAAATCATGGTTTAAACCAAATGGTTTTTTTTTCTCAAAAAAACCAATTGGTTTATTTAAAAGAATAATTTAAAATTCAGAATACTACAGATAGAATATGTTCTGATATCTTAAAATTATCCTTATAAGTATCAACAATAAGTTTTTATATCAATCTAATAGACATCTTATTGTTTTATCTTTATTAAAAATTATTAAACTTAAATTATAGGCTGCATTTTTAATTTGTTTCTAAAATAGAGGTTTTGTGTTTTAACAACTTATTTTTAAACCTTAAAAGTATAATTTTGAACAACTTATCACCATTATTACTGATGAATCGAAGTGCAAGATTCCATATAAAATGTAGTAAAGAGTTAATATTGTATTATATTATGTACTAAATATAAAAAATAGTATCTCTAAATAAAATATTAAAATTGAATGATTTCAATGCCCACAGCAACAACTGTTTATTTACTTTGTTTTAATTACTTTCAGAAGGAATATTAATTGTTATCTGAACATTTTACAAATACTTTTGTTTATAAGTATGTAACAGGTAATTATAAAAGGATTTAAAAAAAAAAAAAAAAAAAACACCTGGTTTAAACCAAAAAAAAACCTGGGTTTTTGGTTTTGTTCAAATAAACCAGGTTTTTTTCCAACCCTGGTTTGCAGAATCACACATTCTTTTCTTTTTGTTTTTCATTAACTTATGGAATTTTAAATGTCATTTACCATTCTGATCAATCATTAAGGCTATATACTTCATTATTTGTTATCAACACACCTTTTCGATTTTGCCGATGCACATACAATGTGTTATTTTATCAATTCAGGTGTCTTAAAATTACAGTAACATTTAAAATTACTTTCATTCTGCAATGCAATGTAATGTAATGTATCAGAGTTGCCAAAATTAAGAATGTGCCGAGTGTAGTCCTTTTAAGAGAAAATACTAATTTATATATTTCTTTTAAATATTGTTCTGTGTCTAAAAAGTTAAAGAAATCCCATGTCAAAGTTGAATAGTTTCCAGGATACTTAAATATAAAAATGGTGACGTACACCACTTGACCTGCTGCATTGACGATTTTTTTTTTGTTTGTGATAAAATTGTTATTCTGGGGGGACTACCATAGTCAGATAATGTAGGCACACGCACGCATGCCGGGCACGGATACATTCAAAGGTCTTGGAGATGGTTTTCCAGTAATTCCAAGTTTTTTTTTCTTCTTTTTAATGGATAGTTATCTAAAATCTTTTTTAAGTCACTATAGCCCAAGCAGAGCTCGGTCAGCGGGGCGCCGCGTCGATGATTGAAAATTAGACATCCTCTTTTGTGCATAATTTTTTTTTAAATATCTACCGAAGCTTCGTTATCCCTTTTATTTGTTCTCTTATTTGGTGGGGAGGAATTTACACAACTTTTATGCTAATAGAACTCTGCACCCACCCACCACCCTACCCGTAGGCCTGTTTGAAATTTTGGGAATCGCTTAAATGCAAAAGTTGATTCAGAGTCCAAATTTTAAAGACATCTTAATTTGAACAAAAGTTAGAAATTTATTGTCAGAACATATTTTTTTATTTCTGAGCTAGACTGGGAGGGAAAGATGGGGTTGAGGTTCTTATCTCCTTTCAGGCTGTTTCAATACTGCCACTTATATAGGTGACCAGCTGATTGTTAAAATCAACAGAAGAACACTTATAATGGCTGCAGATAATCCTGAGAAAAATTTTAGCTATTGTTGTCCATTTTCAAAGAAATTAATAAATTGCTGGAATTTGTAGTGGAATATGTATTGAATAATTGGAATAGATATTTATACCATTATATGGTTATTTTGAACAGAAGTGTTATTAATAATTTCATGCATTAACTATATTTTAATTGTTTGTACTATTGAATTAATTCTTACAAAGACAAGTGAATGATGAAAAATTGAATGAATTATTTTTATAGGTGTAATAACTTGAAAACTGAAAAAAAATTAATAAAAATGAAAATTTAGGTTTAGAACAACTTAACTTTATTCAGTGTTTCTTAATTTAGTTAAACTTTTATTGATGATTCTTAACAAGGTAATCAAATAGTTTAAAAAGTAATTCTTTTAGATTACTTAGCTTTATCAACTTAATTTTATCAAATTTTTAATAGTCATCATCATCAACATTGGCACGACAGCCCCTTGTGGGCTCTGGCCTTCTTCAGAAGTCTTTCCCATTCCACCCTCTTCCCTGCAATGGACCTCCAGTTTCTTATTTTCAGTTAGGCAAAATCCTCATCCAGGCTGTCCCTCCATCTTTTCTTAGGTCTTCCTCTAGGTCTTTTACAAAAAGGAGTGGCATTAAAGACCTTAAGAGCAGTTCTCTCAGCACTCATTCTCAGAAGGTGACCTGCCCATCCCATTCTATTCAGTTTTATGTATTTAATAATGTCGTCATCTTTATAGATTTCAAAGTTATATCTTTTCCTCCAAGTATTATTTTCTAAAACAGCACCAAAAATAGTTCTTAGAACCTTTCTTTCGAAGATTGCCAGTGCTTTTTCCTCCGTCGTCATTAAAGTCCATGTTTCTGAGGCATAGGTTAAAACTGATCTTATTAACACCTTGTGCAACAGAATTTTTGTTCTTATCTTTATTCGATGGGATTTTAAAAAAGGTCTTAAACCAAAGAAACAGCGATTTGTGGCAATAATCCTTTTTCTGATTTCAGGGTTAATATCATTTTGATTGATCTCAGAACCCAAATAGGTGAAATTTTTCACGGATTCAAATTTAAATGGGCCAATCTAAAAAAAAATGAGGTGGGTTTTCTTTTTTCTTGGCAGTACATATATTTTGTTTTCTCTACATTTACTCTAAACTTCAATTTCCCAGCCGCCTTCTCCAATGCCATAAAGGCCTCTCCTAGCTCAGCTGCAGATCTTGAAATTACATCCACATCATCAGCATATGCGAAAATATGTACTGATTTAAAAAAGACTAGTAATAAATTTATTAATAAAGATTACTAATTATTATTAATCAATAAAGCATTTGTTCACTCAATTTTTTCGGGGTTTTTTTTGCGAATTAGAAGTGCTTTTAATCAGGATATGTATTATCCTTTTTAAGAAACACAATGCCCTTTCTCCTACTTAGAATGAGCTCCGAGCCCAAGCACGTTGCACAGATGTGTGCGCATATGCATATACACGTGTTCATATACGCACTATGTATTTAGTTATCACTAACTATTATGAGTTTGCAGATACTTTTTGATTATGTGCGCAGATAGTTTTTCCTTTATCTGACTATGGGGTACTACTATGAGTTGATAAAAAGTAATGATCACTTTAAACAAAACTATGGAAAAAACACTCAAAATACTGGTGTTAAACATAAAATAAATAAAAACTTTAATGATAATAACACACACAATGATTTTTATGACACATATGATAAACACACATAAAATGATTTTTATAAGAGGATACGAGTTCTCACTATTTTAGTGACTAAGAGGTTTGACTGATGAACACTGAATAAATTTTCAGTCGAAACAATCGTATCTTGTTTTAAATATATCATTTATGTGTGTTTTTTCATGAAGTTTTCATTTATTTTAATGATCACTTTGTTGGAAAATGGCAATTAAATGCATTCAAACTTGTGATATTACCAGGTTTATTTTTTACCTGAACTGTCTGATACTGCATGGCGAAATTATCAATAATTTAGTCATTTAGCTTTGGATCATTTATTAATTACACCACACTTCCACAGAAGAGGTTTCAGTGCAACAGAAGAAAAAATGGTGTGGATTAACAATTTTCACTAGAAACCATTTAATTTTATATAATTATTTTTCCAACTTCAACATAAAGAGCAACCTTTTTAAAAATAATAATACCTTGAGCTAATTCTATCTGCAATATTTGTTTTGGAATGAACAGGTGTAGAGTGCAGGCAGGGATGTATATAACTTAATATTTTATCCTTTAATAGGTTTTTTAATATGAATAAATTATGCAATTATCAGTACAATCACAAAAAATAATCCTTTCCCAGATAAGAGAAGAATGAGAGATGTCTCTTACAGCTTAAAATCATGCATCTCAAGAATGAATTCAGGTTCAGGAAACCATCCTATATTGTGTTAATTGTTGCATGACTTTAGAAGAGAAATAAACTAATTCATCACACATAGTTTATATGGGATTTAATATCAGACATTAATTTTAGATATTTTTTAAAGTAAAAAGAAATATACATTAAAACCAAAAAAGAATAACTATAAAATTATTAAATAAATAGTAGTTCTGTAGTATGTTGGCCTGCAAGGGTTTACTGACTTATTAACTAGAAAATATAACTGACTTAAAAAACAAAGGTAAAAACATTCATTAATTTAAAAAGTAAAAGAAAAACTCCAATCAAAAACAAAAAATTTCTCTAAGTGAACAATAATATGTTTATCTATGCTCATAAAACAAATTAGGAGCCTCTTATGAATACCAGCAGAAAAAGATGGTACTACATTAAAGTTGAAGTTACTTTTATAGTTTAATTATTATCGTGTAATGAAAGTTTCTTTTAAGACTAAAATTGTTCTTTTTTGAAATAAAACTATAAAATTTAAATCCAAAAAGTGTTATACTATAAAAAATCTTAATAACCCCCCCCCCCATGACCACCAAAAAAAAACCCCAATAAAAATGACCTGGGTTAGGTTTCTAAAAGAAAGCCCGGGTTGATTAAAAACCCCGATTAAAAAAAAAAATTGGGATAAGATTCATTTTCCTAGTTTGTGTCTCTCATCCTCCCCCCACCCTCTCTTGGCTACACCACTGCTAGAAACTGCCAAACAGATTACAAGAAAAGTTCTAACTAAAGCAGGATTTCCTGAAGTCAAATATAGCTGTTTGAATGACCTTTAATATAACATTAATGCTAGTTGAAAAATAATTAAATTTTTCTCGTGTTTGTGACATCCTTTTAGTATTTGGCAACAAATGCTAAATTTTTCAACTTGTGATATCTCTGAAATAGTTCCACTCAGAGACATGGGATTATTTAGTTAAAATTTAAGCACGGAAATACCTTAGTAATTAGTTAAAAACATTAAAAAGCCTGAAATCTCCATAAAAAAACTAACGCACCAGCTCAGTTCTGATGATGACAGCGGGCTAGGCTGTCGAAAGCGCTCATGGTGCGTGTTTTAGTTATTTTACGGAGATTTTAGGCTTTTTAATGTTTTTAACTAATTGACATGGGATTAAGTAATTAAAAACTTTGTAAAAAACACATGTGTGTTTTTCACAAAGTTTTTAATTACTTTATCGTTTAACACCAGTATTTTGAGTGTTTTTTCTGTGACATGGGATTATTTACTATCTTTTTAGATTCAGATATAGAACAATACTTTTCCAAATATACATGGGAAAAAAAAAAAAAAAAAAAAGTGAAATTTACTTAATAAAATGCTTTTGTTAACTAATAATGCCAGTATATCACAGTATAAACTGTCCCTAATAAAGAAAAAAAAATGAATACATTAACTTAAAAGTTCAGCTTATAGACATTAAAAAATCATTTCAAATTACTTGAATATCAAATGGTTCAACTCCTGGTGCAACAATTTTGACAACAAACCCAGTGTCATGGATAAAAACAAATTCCTGGTCTTTAAGGCTGTCAACATCACTCTTTTTGTCAGAATCCTTGGTAGCATCTATTTCTTCCACATTGGGTTCAGAATTTTTTTTGTCCCCTTCATCTATGTCTTCTTCGATGTAAGAGGCTTCTTTGGGCTTTGTTTCCTCTTCAATTTTTTCAGGCACAGGACTAGTGGACATGGGCATTATTTCTTTAATTTCTTCACACTTTTCTTTCTGATCTCCTTTCTCACTGTGACCATTAACAGCATCTAATGGTGCATCTTTAACTTTAGGTGCATCTTTGATTTTTGATGGCATGTTTGATTAAGGGTAACAGACTAACTTCTTCAAAACCTGCAAAGTATATTCAGAGCTCAAAACAAATACTTGTTAGTAATGAGGAATACAATAAAAGAGCTAAATATAATATATTTATGTACTCGATACCAAATTTATAACTATTTATATAAAAATAATGAAAATCTAGTAAACTACTATATTTCAGATATCTACCCCACCCCTCTTCACACACTCTTTATATAAATGTCATTAAGAGAGTAGAAAATGTTGCATTTTAAAAAACTTCAATACTAATTTTAAAAATATGTCTGACTATTTGAGGGATTGCAATAAACTTTAGAATTTACTTTTTCTCAAGTATATAGAAGGTGCCACAAAGATCAAATTCATTCATAGCATCTGTAAAAACTAAAAAAAAAAAAAAGGAGGAGGGGGGTTCACTCCATTTTGATGAATTAAAAGCCTGGGTAACTAAAGATTCTGTACATAGATATTAAATCTATTTTTTTTTTAAATCTTACCACATACACAGATTAAAATTAAATGTCCTCAACATTTATTGAAATGCAAAATAAAATGTAAATAGGTTTAATGAAAGTAAATTTAGTTTTTTTATTATTGAAACAAACTGCAGATAAGAATGTAAAACATTTTTTACCCCTTCTAATAATTCTGACGCAATAAGTAATTTTTATCAAGGAAGAGAATCTTAAGATTATCAATCATTAATAAAAATCCTCAACCATTCAATGCACAGGGGAAAAAAATCCTAATAATTTTAAAAGTGACATAAATACTGATAGAAAGTTGGAAGACGTAAAATAAACTGTAAAATTAATTTACCGACAATCCCACATGGTCATAGTAAATAGGAACTTTATAAAACAATTTATTTTCTGAAATGAATATAATTTTTAACGAGAATTTTTTTTTATATATATTAGATTATGGTCTAGCATTTTTATTTCACAAGTTAAGAATATTCATATAATTTTAAAATAAACAATTTTTGTGTTATTATGTAATACCCCCGATAAATGAAGTAAATACTTCCCTCAAGGGCGTTTGTAAGAAATAAAATGCGCATCGCCAAAGAATAAAATAACTTAAACGACCTTAAACTATAGAGCGAGGAAACTTACAAGTAAATATTATGCAAAAAACTATCTTCCATCAAAAATTAAATTTCCCAAACGAAACCTTCGCAGTAAGCGCAGTTTAAAAGCACTTAAATTTCGGCACAGCACCACATGAACTTTTCCTACGACCTTCTCGAAGTCACTGAGGGACTGCCTGCGATGCGTGCGCCTTCGATCCACGTGCGGCGAACCGGCGTTGAGTTGACGTCAGTATGTTTTGTAACCAGCTGGAAAGGCCCCTCCTCCCAAAATGCCATTGTGATTGGTGGAACATTTGAGGCTTTTAAATGTAAAATTTGAAATAAATATCATCAAAATAAGTAGTGAAGGTGGGAGTTTATCTCATGTTGTATCAATGAAATTTTTTGGCGTTGTATGGTCAACTAACAGGTTAGTTTTTTTTTTAAATTAAGCCATTGCTTGCATGAGCGAAACAGAAACCTAAACCAAAAAATATTCAACTCTTCCATTTAAAAATTCTTATAAGAAATTTAGATTGTTCATGGAGGAACAGCACATCCAAGCATCTTATCGTCCTTGATTCAATTACCAGAAGAAAAAAAAAAAAAAATAACAATAACGATTCTTCTTTCTGAAGCGCCACCACACCTACACCAACACTATTAAATTCTGATTGTCATGCACGACCCGAGGCTGCGTTTCTACAATAATTTATAAGGTAATTCTTGTTTTGAAAGTTTAGTTCTTTTTTTCTTGTATTTGTAAACATACGATCAGAATTGGAAATTATATAGCATATGTTCTACGATCTCGGAACTATCAAATGAAGCTTCAATTTTCAAAATAAAAATAACCTCTTACACTTTTATGTGAACCTTGATTGTGTAGCTTTTGTAATATTAAATGCTTATTGAATAAAACGCTTTTATAATTTGCTGTACATAAGTTCCGGATCATTCCACTATTTCTTTTAATTTGAAATATTTCAAGACTTGGTGATAATTAGACAGAAATCCGAACAAGTGAATTTTTGTATGGGGAAAAAATGTAACGGGGGGATAGGCTTGTTTTATTCGGAAGTGCAGATTAAACATCTGATTTGATTTTTCTTTCACTAAAGAGAGAAAAAACAGTTTTACATATTAACTTTTGTCTTCTGTTTAATGTGATCGAAAGAAGTGTAGTTTACAATATATTGTATTTGTATATCAAGTGATCAATAAAATTAAAAGCGCATTCCGATTTTGTTTCCTTATTAATGTGAAATTATGTTTCTGTTAGCAGCACAACCAGTGTCTTAACATATTATAAAGCTATAAATATTGCATTGGGGAGAGAGGAGCACAGTGGGATAGTTTTTACTTGTTTTGCAATATTTTTTTTCCATTTTCATCTATTACATAAATGTGAAAGTTTATTTGTTTATCCGGGAACTCCTCCCACACCGTACGATCAATCACCTTGAAATTTTGCACAGACATGTATAACGGTACAGGGGTGGTCGTGGGCTGCTTTAAAATTCTGAAAATCCACCTGTTCCCTAAGTTTAACGATTTTTCGCAATTTTCGGGGTAGAGAGCTACTCAGATGTCCGATTTGAGCACATTAGTCAAGGGGGACGCCACCCCCCCTTCTTTTTTTCAGGAAGGACGCTGATTTTGCGTGTTTTAAAAAAACTGTAACTCAATGAGTAATAGAAGTACATTTCAATTTTAACCTTTAAAAAAAAAAAAGAATGATTAAATGAAACAGTAATCAACTATGTAAATGTTAATAAATTTGTTTTAAATTATAACTTTTTAAATCCTGCCTAGAAATTGCATGCTTTAAAATCACAACATATAATTTGAGAGAAAAGTCAGATTGATTTTCAGACAATTTATTTCTAAAAACTTGAGCACGCGCAAGGTAGTACAGCAAGTTTAAATTCTATTTCAATGCTCCACGTATTATCCTCCTACCCTGCCCCCTAAATAAATAAATAATATATATATATATATAGTTTCAGAAAAAAAATACGTACATTTGCATTGAATTTCTTCTAAAAATGAGCGCCCCCCCCCTTTTTTTTTCCAGGATTACACCACTGCACATTAGAGAGCATAATTGGTAAAGTTGGATTTATTTATTTGGTACTTACGTATTATCCCGGCAGTCTGCCAAGACAAGTGATTTTTTGCCAAGATAAATGTTCGACGCCTGAAATTATTAATGGTTTCGAATACGATTGGCAACAGTTTGCCATCACATTTGCTGAAAAAATAGTTTATCGGAAATGACCGCCGGGTTAATACGTAAGTACCATTTATTTATTACCTACAATAAGCAAGACTGATGGCATTTTCATCTCACAAGTGTAAAAATGCATTAGAAATCCTAATTAGGTTAACAAATTCTGACAAAAAATGACCCCATGAGTGAAATAATAAATTTCCATCCAGATTATATCAGATGCTGTAGAAAAGTAAAATAACTTTTTTTTTTTTCTTCTTCTTCTTCTTCTTCTTCTTTCACTAATTCATGTAGATATCACAACTGAGAATGATATCATTTTGACATCATGAGTTTAAAAATGAATTAGAAATCAAGGCTTTGATGCAAAAATTTACTATCATAAAAATTCAACGTATTTTGTTTAATGCCCCCGAGCTACCCTTGATAATTTTTGAGCACTATGGTTTTTCAGCAACCCTAATAGCGAAAGGAAACTTGCATTTTTTAAAATCGTCGGAAATTCAAATGTCGCCACAAGGTGGAAAATACTAATTAACATAATACAGGGTCATTCCATGTCAAATCAACACACTGTTTCAGACTTGATGTCTCAGATTTTTATAATTTTTGGTATTCAGTAATATATCATTGACTTATGAAAAATACCAAATTTCAGTTATGTAGCACAATTATTTTTGAAGTTATTAATTTTTAAAGATTTAAATTTTTATGAAAAAAATTCATATTTTGGCACCTTTAGATGCCTATAGGCTGGCAACCAGAGATGGTATAAAGTTGAGAGTGGTCTCATTTTAAAGCTGCTGAATGGGGCTTTAATATGATATGCCACAAGATAGGGGTTACAATTTTAAAAAATTGAAAATTTTAAAATTTAAATTTCTCAAAAAGTGACAATTTTAAAAATTCCAAAATATTATCAAATATAGTTTATAATGTCTTAATACATACAGCAAAATTCTATCATGGGATCTCAATGGGATCAGGAGATACTGTGCTTCAGAAATACACGTGTTGTGAAAAATACCAGAATTAGTATCGTTTCAGAAAATTTTGAATATTTCATTGAATGAAACAAGCAACACATTTCAATGAAACAAGCAGTGGCTATTACTTTTACATTTTTTTTTTTTTTTTTTTTTTAATGGAGAAAGGTCACATAGACACTTACCATTAAAACTCCAATATTATGAGTAAAGTTAAAGGTTAACAAATTAGTTCATCGAGACTTCAATTGTTGGAAGATACCCACACATTTGTTCTCTTCACTGTCTGGTAAACTGTATGTGCGGCCAGTCTGTGTGATGGGGTTAACTTTGCATATCACATCTGCAAAAGGGATCCACAGTGTATCAGGTGGTGTGGGATATATAAATGAGGGGGATGGACCTGAAGGATGGAGGAATCTAACTTGCACTTTACTGCAATCTTCATCTTTATCAAGAACATAACTCAACCACCAAGTGTCACTATAGATTGATGTTACATACCCACTAATATCTGCAAATAATATCTGCTGTATGTCCTTTACAACAGGAAATATGCTCAAAACAACTGCAGAAGAAAATAATTTCACATTTACTTTGGTTCCACATTTGAGAAGTATGAAATTTCTGTGTGCCTAATATAGTTACAGCTGTATTGTACCGGTTGGCCAATTGTTCTTAAGTTTTAATGTATTCTTCAAGGGTCACAAATACAAAGTCTACGTTAGATATGCTCTGATGTGACCATTCAAACAGTTGCCTCGCATCCATAATTTGGTCCTTATGCAGTCTTTGTAGGCTTGCTCTGGCTGCTAGTCTTTTGACTGTGGCGCCCAGCCCATCGCAATGTCCTTTACCATGTGCTGTTGCTGAAAAATGCCATTCAGCCTCAGTTCCAAAATCTTGCTTATGATTACACAAGGTAATAAAGTTTTTCTTTAATTTTTATATTGGGCCACATAGCTGTCAGAAAAATAGAAGATTTTTTTAGGAGGTCTTAGAAACTTGCATTTCAGATATTCCATCAACTTTGTCTGGAACAGGTAGACGGCTGTAGTGTTGTGGTTGAGGCAGTCTGATATTAATTACAAAATTTAAATGTTTGACTTCTTTCTCTTTAAAATACACCACAAAAGGGTGAATGGTTGCCTGACTATTTGACCAATGATATGATTGTGCCTCATCTTGCAAAATGATCGAATAGTTCTCAAAAAAGTCACAAATGACAGCCACTTCACATTCCAAAAGATTTTCTTTTGTTGGTCATCATCATCACGTAATCCAATGAGAATTCACCTTAGTTGTTAATATATTTACATATTTGAGTAAAAGGGGACTTGTAGGCTAATCAGCTTCAGTTTTCTTTTAAAGAGAGGTTTCCAAACATAAGATTATAAAGTAATCATTTCGTTTTATTAATTTAATAGTGTTCTGCACACTGCATAGCAAAATTAGCAATTAAAAAATAAAATTTTAATAATTTGGTACATTATTTACAAAACGTGTATTTCTGAAGCCCAGTATCTCCTGATCCCATTGAGATCCCATGATAGAATTTTGCTGTATGTATTAAGACATTACAAACTATATTTGATAATATTTTGGAATTTTTAAAATTGTCACTTTTTGAGAAATTTAAATTTTAAAATTTTCAATTTTTTAAAATTGTAACCCCTATCTTGTGGCATATCATATTAAAGCCCCATTCAGCAGCTTTAAAATGAGACCACTCTCAACTTTATACCATCTCTGGTTGCCAGCCTATAGGCATCTAAAGGTGCCAAAATATGAATTTTTTTCATAAAAATTTAAATCTTTAAAAATTAATAACTTCAAAAATAATTGTGCTACATAACTGAAATTTGGTATTTTTTCGTAAGTCTGTCATATATTGCTGCATGCCAAAAATCCTGAACAATGACATCAATTTGAAAATCTCCCAAAATTGTGTTGATTTGGCATAGAATGACCCTACATACATGGTTCGGACGGTGCTTAAAATACCTTAAAAAGTACTTACTTTTTTTTTTCATTTTTAAGGCCTTTAAAAAGTACTTAATTTTTTACCTATATCCTTAAAGTTTCTCAGTATAGCCGCAAGGTGCTTAAAAAGTGCTTAATTTCTAGTGGTAATCGACCATAAAATCGCCTGGCATCGAAACTTTTCGTTCCCCTTTTCCAGCCTCAAGCTGCGTTCATATTGATCGTACCGTAACGCGATGATGTCATACGTTGGAGCCCCTTTTCAATAGCCAAGGGCCCCTTAGGAGCCAGTCCGGGCCTGATTGTTCTTAAAATACTGAATCTCAACCAAAACTAGTCTGTTGCGCCCGGTGCGAGTTTAACCATTCTACCCCCCGAAAAAAAAAGTTCATCTAAAAGTTTATCTATAAGTTATTTCTGTTTTTTTCGCAGTGCGGCTTTGCGCCCTGTGAAGGAGCACTGTACCGAATTAACACTGCCTTACGCTATTATTAAAGTAAAAACTCAACTACACTACAAGTAATTGGCAAGCTCAGGAAACGCTGAGTGCTTTTAAAATAAACCCCAATGTTATAAATATCAAAAGTAATAAATGAATAGAAATATCAACAACACACAACATTCAAAGCTTAAAACAAACAATTCGCTGAAGCACACTCATTACGTAATCAACAGCTGGCCGCCCGCTGAGAAAAAAAAAAAATGTTTACTTTTGACTGGAGCTTGCTCATCGGATCACTGTTTCACTTTATCACCATGTGCTATACTGTCCGAACTTTTTGCGAATGCAAGAAGTTTTTACAAGTTATTTATTTATTTCTATAAATTTGCCTTTGTGAATATAAAAACTGATGTTTTATATAAAATCGGACACTGATTATTTGGAAATGGAAATTGTAAGCTTCGTAAAATAGCGGTAAATACTTTAAAACATATGGGAAAGGAGATATTTTTACCGCTTATCCCCCCCCCCCCCCTCATTTTCATGGGGAGCTCATTTTCGTGGGTGTGATGGTGCAGCGTTTCTGCCATAAATTACGGTATATGGACATACATGTTACTTGAGAGAAAAAAAGGAATTATATTAATTGCTTGTACATACATGTGCAAGAAATTGTAGGCTTTTCAATTTTGGAAAATTGGCACATTTGCATTTAAAGCAACAACCTGCCAACTTTACAATAAGAAAATCTAAAGTTTGGTAATAACGAAAGTAATAAGGGGCTGTCCATAAATGATGTCATGCTTTTTAAAAAATATTCTTTGCCTCCTGCTCACACTTCACCATACCACCCTTGGCACATGTCATGCTGTATTACATATACATATACTTACAGCTTAAAAACAAAGCACTATGCTAGAAATCAAATTTAATTTTCTGATTTTAAATGCTTTTATTTTAATGTAAATGTATAATGTCACACATCTTGTCCCCCCCCTACTCCCCCCTCGTCACAATTTCACAGCCCTCCTTTCCTCCAAGCCTGACATCATTTGTGGATAGACCCTACTTAAGAAAATTTTGGGGGTCCTTAAAAAGTGCTTATTTTTTTTGCTCTGAAAAGAGTCTGAACCATGTACATAGTAGTATTCGCTATCAGTTTGGAGACGGTTGTCATATGTATTCCCAAAAATCATGTAAAATGTAACCAAGTTTGGATGACTTTTGGCAGTAGATTAAGTGCGCCGAAAATATTTTTGATTTAATAGACGTGCAAGGAAGTCATGTGTTGTCCATATCAGATATTTATTAATTTTAACTCATGTTAAATTTTTAAAAACTATTTTATAGTAATGGTGTCATGTTACATATAATTTTAAAGCCATGACTTCCTAAATAAAAGTATCCTTTTATTTTTTATATATTTTAATTCTATGTTAATTTATAAAGATTTATGTGCAGCACAGTACAACATAAATTTGAAATTTTTTGAATTCTTATTATACCAAATTAAAATGAGATAAAAAAGAAACAAATATAGATTTTCTTTTTTCATAGTACATTATGTGTACTTAAAATGAAAACAATTGAAAATAGTAAGGTCATAATCCATCACTTGACATGGAATGACCCTGAGTACAATGGCCTCCAAAAGTTAACCCCTTCAAGCCCAGAATGTTCTGCAACGACGCGCTCCCACCAGCCCGCGCTCTTCGCAGACGAGATGTTTCCCCCGGCCCGGAGAGTTTTTGATGTTAAGCCTAATTCAGCAAATAAATCGTAAAAATTCAATCAAATTAAAAATTTTAATTCAAAACGTGGAAAATAAGAATATAGGCTCTAAATTCAACCCACTCTTAGATAAAAATGTCAAAAGAGGAAGATCTTTCATATCTTGACTCCATCCGTCATTAGATGCTCTATTTGCATCACTAATAACACTATCATCGTCATCATCATCTTCACACACATCTGATTCTTCACTCACATAAATATCTGTTTCACTATCACTCGAATTACTCTCCTCATTCATCATACGCGCAATTTCACTTTCCGTAAGATATTTCACTCTTTTCGCCATGGCTGCATAAACGAAACTAATAGAAAATAAACCCTCATGCACCCTCTGTACTACCGATAAACAAAAAAACCAACCCATTCTCTATCCCCCTATTCGTCCTAAAATCCAGTGTCACAATAAAAAACAAAAACATTAAACTCCCCACAAAACACGCCTTTGAGATCAGCTCTTTAACTTTACTGCTACTCCACAAAGCAATCACGTGTGTTTGTTTATGTTAACTCCTGAGTCATTCCCAGCTGTAGGAATTCCGATAACAGAAACACAGGCTGAAAGTTCAGACCTCATATGACCTCCACAATTCAAAATTACGGTATAGTATTGCCATCTAGTGTCATTAAAAAATTCTAAAAACACGTTCCAAAGTTTGGTTCCTTATACGGAACGATGGCAGAAACAAGCGTTCGCAACGAGTTCCCAATACGGAACGATGGGCCGGTGAGAGCATAATTTTCCCGTACCGTATAGGGTACGATGGGCGCGAAGGGGTTAAGGAACAACATGCTTTTTGAAGCTCACCATAAAATAATATGACACTTACAATAAAATTTATAGTTTATATAAATGATAAAAATGAACTTTATGCAAAAATAATAGCTACCACTTTTTTTTTTTTATAGAAAAGAACAGGCATATATGAGTGAGATAAAAATATGCAAATATCAGGCTTTCATAATTACGCGTGTAACTTTTGTTGATTTACAACTTTTATCAGCAGATTCGTGGACAATAGGCAGTAGGGTCCTGCAGTGTCTGAGAGAAGCCATTTGCCCAATTCATTAAGGTGGCAGATGGTCGGATGAATGGGGTCGTCACAGGCTGATACTGCTAGGCGTTTTAATGTCTCTCGCAGTGTGGTCCCCCGTCTCTGGAATCAATATCAAACTGAAGCTTCTGTGTCCAGAAGACATGTTTCAGGCTGACCATGAGCTACAACACCTGCAGAAAACCATTTTATAGTTCTTTCAGCCTGAAGGAGAAGAAGCATTTCTGTGCTGCAGTTTGTTGCAGACCACTCCGTAGCATCAGGTAGAAAAATATCAGTTTGTATAGTATGAAGCTGTCTTCACAATACAGGTCTCGATGCTAGGCAATCAGCTGTGTGTGTTTCCCTCAATGGACAACAGGGATCTTGGGCAAGAGAACATGTTTCCTGAACCATACAGCAATGGGCTTCTGTATTCTTTACAGACAAGTCCAAATTCACACTAGAGAACAATTCAGGCTGTCTGCCAATCTGGAGGAACAAAGCACTGATGCCATCAATCCAACACTGTTGAAAGACAGAGTAACTGAGGTGGTGGAATAATGGTTTAGACAGGGATCTCAGTCGGTGGTCACACTGACCTGCATGTGTTCCAGGGAGAAACTCTGACTGGTGTGAGATATCGGGATGAGATCCTTGATCAATATGTCCACATATACACTGGTGCATTTGCCAATAATTTCATTCTGATTCATTAAGTTCACCTCCAAGGTCTTTAGAAGAGCTGAAACAAAGCTTACTCTGTGTCTGGTCTTTGCTTCCCATGATTTCAGTAGCCAGCAACTTAATTGACAGCATGGAAAGTCGATGATGCCAATGCATTCAAGCTAGAGATGGGCATATCCCTTATTAAAACTCCTTTTTGTTATGTTTCCATGACATTTTACCACATAAAACTGTGATATATTATTTTTCCAAGATTGGACTTTTCCAGCGAGAGTGCTTTTTTTTTGGTGTTGTAAATCATTTTTGTGTTTTTCTTGCGTATCAGTTCAATACATAACTGTTTTGTGCACGTCATCCAAATTTGGTGTTTCTACATTCATTCATTTACAAATTAGAGGCAAAAAGCTGGTTGTTCCTTGACTTTTAGAGGCCTTTGTATATTAGAATTTTCACAAAAAATACATTTTCTATAGCATGTTTTTATGACCACTTTATTTAAGGAGACAATATAAACTGATGATACTGAAAGATTTGATTTTGGTACATTTATTTTTGTATCTGTGTAGTAACCATGTTCAAGTCCTCGCCAAATTCAGTGTACAACACACTGAAAGCATTTTACTAGAACACAGAAGACAGAAATACAGTGATAAGTTAAGGAATTACATATTAAAAAAAAAAAAAAAACATAATGTAAAATGAATAAACACTAATATTTTTATTTAGAAATACTTTCTGCAACTTTTCTACATTTAAGAGAACACAATTTTCTGATTCGCATTCTTTTGGAAATTTTTTTTTTTTTTTTTGAGTGTGTGTGTGTGTGATTGATTCTGTTGATAGATGGAGCTGTTCTTTTGCTATGGTGAATTTAGATAAATATCTTATTTTTTTATAGTGCTACTAGCTGCGTGCCCATTCTTTGCACAGTAGGAAAAGAATACTTTACTAAAATAAACTATCTGTGACAAAACAAAAGCTAAAAAAAAAAAAAAAAAATCAATTTAGGCTGTCCCTTTTGTTGAAACTATCACGATATACATTAATGCAAAGTAGAATTATAGTTGTAAAACGACTGTTAAAAAATGATGAATAGACCACTTTTAATTTCACAAAATATTTATTAAAGTATTATACTGTGTTTTTATTCATATTAACCTAACAAATCTACTAATGCTACCTATTACTTATACTATCTATTTCTTATATTAATATTATCGAACTTCGTTTCTCCCTCCTTAATGCTCAATTTAAAGAAACAGCTTAGATATTTGAAACCAATGGTGCCTTTTCTACTCTTTGATGATTCTTTGCAATTTATGCATTAGCATAAACAATAAACATTTTTTATAATGGTTGCCATAAAAACATTTCACAATATATTTTTAAGCATAATTCTTGCCAGATTGCTGTATTTAGCACTGCAAAATATTTCATCTCACTGTAGTGGGAAATATCTAAGCTGTACCAATCTAAATATTTAAATCCTCCATGGTTCAGTCTTGTGAAAAACATCAAACCGTGTAATCTCGAGGAGCTATTTAGAATCGCTCAAATTGCGAATAGGGTGTTAAATTGTGCAGCTCAGAGTTAAAGAATTTCATGCAATTTTTTAATTTATTATGTCCCGTTCTGACCAGGGTAGCTGAGTCTGGATTATTTCTCACAGTAGTTTTCAAAGAGTAATATTGAAACTTACGATGTTGAAAAATTCACTTGCAATGGAGCTTATTAAAGTTAATTTTGAGATGTTGGAGTTATGCCTAGCTAATCAGTATTTCAAACATTTTTTGGATCTATTTTGCATGCGACATAACTTTTGCGCAAGAACTTGCTAGAATTCAGCCCAAAAAGAGGTATAATTAATATATAAATCCAAAAGTCATCAAAACTTGGGTACATTTTGTGCGATTTTTGGGAATACATACAACGGCCATCATCAAGCAGATCATGAATACTATGTATTATGTTCATTAGTATTCCCCCCTTTCCCCCCCCCCCCCCCCCTTGTGGCACCTTTTGAATTTCCCACGATTTTAAAAATTGCCAGTTTCCTTTCGTTATTATGGCTGCTGAAAAATCATAGTGCTCAAAAATCACCAAGGATAGCTCGAATGCATTAAACAAAATACTTTTGAATTTTTATAATCGTACATTTTTACGTAGATTTCTAACTCATTTTTAAACTCATGCCATCAAAATTGCATCATTCTCAGTTGCGATATCTATCATTCATGATTTAGTGAAATAAGGGGAAAAAAAACAAACTACGTTATTTTATTTTTCTACAGCAACAGATAATCTAGAAGTTTATTATTTTGCTTGTGGTGCAATATTTTATCTAAGCTTGGTAACCTAATTAGGATTTCTAACGCATTTTTAAACTCATGACATATGATATCCCACTTTCATTACAGTTATGTCTATCTCCAGCATATAGATGGTATGCCACATGCAGGCGCGTAGCCAGGAAATTTTTTTTTTTTTTTTTTGGGGGGGGGGGGGAGAATATGCACCTGGAAAATTTTTCGGGGAAGGATATGAACTTATATGTGTATAAATAGACGGAATTTCATCACTAATTCAAAAAATTTCGGCAGGGGATATATCCCGATATCCCCCCCCCCCTCCAGCCACATGACCACTATTTCACACAATATTAAAATTTCTAATGCATTTTTTAACTCGACATCAAAATGATGTCATTTCATTTATAATATGCTATAGTTATGGCTACAGTTATGTATATTGCCAGCATATAGATGGTATATCACATGATCACTATTTTAGACAATCAGAAAGTGGAAACACTTTCTGAAGGTGAAAATTATCAAAAAATCAAAAAAAAGAAAAAAAATTGTGGAATGATTGAGTTTTCAGAATTTTATAGTTGACTATGGAGCATGCCTGTTCTTCGCATGGTAGGAAACAGAAATTTTCCTCACATGTGTAATTCGAATTAATTCCAGGGATGTGGAATCTAGAAAAACAAAATATTTGACTCGACTTCAAGTTTGCATCATATGTACTAACATGAGATCATTGCAATATAATGACACAAAAAAAAAGTTATGTCAGTGTCATTCGCTATCCAAAAATTGAAAAGTTTGACCGTTTGCAGTGAACTTCTCACTTTCAAAATGTCTTATTTCCACATCATGCTGTTTTTTAGGTTCACGTTTTAGCAATAAATACCTCAGACACTACATAAAACGGACATTTTTTAAAAATTTTAAATTACGTCACCCTCTCTTGTAACCCTTTACAAAAAGAAAAGAGATAAGACTGTGCTATTAATGACTATGTCATTTTATCTCTCAACACCCTTTATTGAAAAATATGTCCCAAAAATGCACCATAAAAAAGCAACATGAAAGTATGCGACAGAATTTTACATGTATTTAAATACTATTAGTTCGCAACAGCTTTAATCTATTGTTACAATATTTCGTAAGCTATAGAATATGCATCACATGTATTTTTCTATAAAAAGGTTACATTCATAAAAATTTCAACATAGGGTTACCAGGCGAAATACGTGAAAGATAAGCGATAAAATGACAAAGTCAATTAATATCGTTTTAATATGGCAATAATGAAACTAAAAAATTAGGGGGGTTCAGGGGGATCTCCCCCTGACGAGGCTCAAACAGCAGAGTTTTTTTTATAGAGGCTTTAAAATTATTTTTCTGGATTACGCAGTTTATTTTTTCTTTACACAAATAAATCAAGTATTTATAAGCAGAAATCGAGCGAAGCAAAGAAATCGTCTGCATAGACATAAGAATATTTATGTACACAAAACGAAATCTTTGGAATGCGAAACTTTTTTCACGTTTTCAGAAGAGCACTCGTTGTAATTGCTTCACAACTGACTTTGACTTCTAGTCGTACAATAACAGCAGTATTTGGCGCATTTTGGCTTCAAATATAAGGCAATAAACAACAGATGTTCGAATTCGAATTCCAGAGGAATCCGTCTTGGCAAATGACCATACAAAATTTGGTAGGCCTACGATTTGGCAGAATTCAACCAACTTAAATCAATTGACTTAATTTAGTGAAAATTCTGAATTTAGACCGTCTCAAATCACCTTAATAACTGCATTATTTCTGCACCGAAAATTAAAATTCCACGCTGTATTTCAATAAAACCTTGTTTTTAAAAATACGCTCTCATTAAATTTCTCCAAGCACTAGAATCATCTTCTCAAAATCGCATATCAACCATTTTATTTTTTGCCAAATTAAAAAGTTGCTCATTTATTTCCGGAAAATTTCCAAATTCAATTTTTCTTTTGAGTTTAAATCATTTCATTCCTGCTCTGATTTCACATGCACATGATATTTTAATTAAGAAATAACCTTACAAATAATCCAAACAAAAAAAAAATCATTATTCTTTTATTTTTACTTAAAGATTCTGAATAATTCAATGAACTTGCCAAACAAGGCAACCTAGATATGCTCAAACCTCACTCTTTCCACTGTGGGGTTACAATTGCGAAATGGCGAGAACAAAAATGATCCTTTTGCGACACTTTTTTATCCATATCTCCTAAAATAATTCGAATTTCAAAAAAATTGCTTCGAGGTGTGTCGGGACCCGTCCTGGAGAATTTCCGTACAAAATTTGGTAGGTCTACGATCACCTGTTTCGGAGCTACGTGAGACACAGACCGACAAACTAACTAACGGACAGTTTACACATATTGCTTTATTTATATAGATTATCGATTTTAATGTTTAAGTGTAAGATTGTTCCTTATTGGAAATTTTTAATCACATATTCTGTAGTTTATTTTATTTTATTATTTATATGTGATTCTTAATATGCTTTTATATATTGGGTTGGCAACAAAGTAATTGCGTTTTCTGGTATAAAATTCAAGCAAATAAGTTTTCAACAAGTTTTTAATTACAGGTAAGCTGTGCCTGAACATACAATTCATATTTGTTACATTTTAAAGAAAGAATTTCACTGGTAGTATTTTTTTTCGTCCATAAAAGATGGCCACCCTCCCCCTATTTTCGCTTCTATCCTCCTTAGAGGACAATATTAAAAATGTCCTGAAATTAATTTTTAGGTATTCGTGATTGCTGTATTTTACAGAAAGAATTTCACGGATATCTCTATTTTTATTTGAGATCACGCGGGATATGTGAAAAGAACTTTTTGGCCCCTTACCCCCCCTAAGATTACGAATTTTGGAAAATGCTCTCTGATCTAGCACCTATGTTGAAGAACTCACGTACGTGCCAAATTTCGCAAAATTAACTTCAGTAGTTTTGGCCAGGCAAAATATTGACATACGGAAAAACGCAATTACTTTGTTGCCAACCCAATATTTTTGTTTTTACCTAGAAACTTAATTACTTATACAGAATTTTATGAAAATGTTAATTGTGTGGTAATCTGATTTACAACTAAATTTCATTTACTGTGGCCAAGTGGGTAAGACATTGAACAATGAAGTGGGAACATCCAATGTTCTGGCCTACTGTATAGCTGTCAATCTAACAGTCTCGGGCATTTCCTCCAGATGTTACATGAATACCTGCTAGAACCCCTTAAAAAAATCCTTCATCCAACGCAACCCTTTTTGCAGATAGCCCCTTTGTAGCTTTGCCTTAACCACAAAAACATTACTACTAAATTTCTAGATCTTTTTTTGTAATCATGGTTTAGGAAGGTGAAGGGAGGTAAACAAGGTCCTAGTACTACTAGTTTTTTTCTAGCCTAGTACTATTCTGTATCTCTCATTTATTGCTAAAGGAAATGGTTTGTCCATTTAAAAGCACTCTAAGCCACATTGTCTGTCCAAATGCAAACATGGCATTTTATAAGATTCATCTTTTTATATTTACTTTGTCCAAATTCTGTATGGTATGTTTATACACTGTTATATGTATATATCTGGTTTTTAAAAATATTTCTAAATATTATTTTGTTCAAATATAGGTTATATGTGAGATCTCCCAAAAACAATGGCATAGGCTTTTATAGCCCCTCTCTGTTTACACATATCTCTGAGCCTTTTATGATGAAAGGCCGGAACTTTGTACATCACTAAATTAATGCATGGGGCACATTTTGCTGATTATTTTTTTTTTTTTGGAGTGCTTTATAAAAATTTTAAGTTCTGTATTTATTTAACATCCTGAAAATTTTAATTAAAACCATGAAATTCTGCACCTTTTTTTTGGGGGGGGGGGGCGGGATAACTTTGTAATTTATTGTGTGTGCGGCTATAAACAATATTTAAGGTATATAAGTCTAGGTCAATGTTTTGGGGAAATCCTGCATGTTTATATATATATATATAGACAGATAGATATATACAGTTAACTCCGGTTATAGTGAACCTCTGGGGCAGAGACGGCCCGAGGGGCGTGCGGGGCCTCAGGCGAAGCGCAAGAGCGGGGCCTCTTCTCTATCATGTCATATGAGATAGCAATAAAATAGCCCAGGAGCGGGGCCTCTATAAGCACGGGGCCTTAGGCGATTGCCTACATTCGCACCCCCCTTGGGCCGGCCCTGTCTGGGGACTATCAAATTTCATCCATTATATCCAAGGTTCAATAAAACCAAAGTGTCCTCATTGTGAACAGAGATACCGTATGTGAATCGGGACTAAAGGTTTGCGTTCACTATATCTGGAGTTGACTGTATATATATAGTGTGATCAGAATATGAGTATACATTTGAAAAATTAATGATTCACAGAATAATGTAGGCAGAGAGAGATGGAGATTGTAGCGGGTTCATCTACGTATGGGGAAGTGCTTGTGAAGTCTCTATGTGCGGAGCTATTGTTCAGGAATGACGGTCGACATGTTGAGCATCTGTTCTGAAGAACATCACCTTTGCTTTTTCATAATTTGTTATGTGAATTATTACTTTCCTTATCACATGAAGCACCATCCGACGGCCATTTTTTGAACTTTTTTTTTTGCTGGATGCAGTAAAACCCCCATGTCATTCCAAACATGTGTGTTAATTTTTACCTCTCTACCTACATTATTCCGTGAATTATTAATTTTTTAAATGTATACTCATATTCTGATCACCCTGTATAGATAAATATTGGGTAGTTGGCACTATTGATTTTAGAATAGTACTTCCAATTAGAAAAAGTTTTTTTAATATCATGCAGTTACTTTTTATGTCATAAATTTTGTAAGGGGCCATGTATTAAAAATTTGAAAAATAAATTTTTAGTGTGTGCTGTATATAAAAACATCCAATGAGAAAATAAAATCTTCGAAGTTTGAAGCCACAGGTTATTTAGACAACGTGGCCCGTAGTGGCTGACGGAGCCAAAGTGCAAGATTACAAAGTCATTCACAAAAACCTATAATGTAAATAAAATAGTCACAGATAAGCTATTCCTTAATTCTAAAAAAATCAATTAATTGCAAAGTGAAAGAAATTTTTTGTAATTCAGGACTATGGAAAAATGAATGAACATCAGTACCTTGGCAATTATAATTTAAGTGAAAATACATTGTTTTGGTTTTCAAGATATTTTTGCAGGTGTTTGAAGATTTTTTTTTTTTTTTGTCTGAATTTTTCCTATCCAAAAACACACCCTACTGTGGTCAAGAGGATAAGACACTCAAAATGGTAGACAATTGAAGTGTGAAGGTCCCAGGTATATGAATATGCATTAGAATCCCTTAGAAAGTCCTCTGACCAGGAGCAAAAAAATCTCAAATTTACTTGCCCCCAAAAACTACAATTCATTGCTCTGTAAAATTTACTTTATTCATATTATTTGCATTGAAGGAAAAATCAGAAAATCCTCAAGCACACGTGAATGTGGGGTTTTTATCTTTCCCCATTATTGTTGGGGTTCTGTATTCTGTTTACATTACAGTTAAGGTATTGAGAATGCCACTAGGACATTGATAAAATCCCAGAAATAGAAATGGACATTTATTTTTTCTGTACCAAATTTGAAAAATTGATGGCTTTAAAGAGTAATTTAAGAATGTCTTAGTCGATTTTTTTATATGCCCGGTCGGACAACTGAAAAAGAAACACGTGCCCCAGGCATGTCTGACAATAGATTTTTCCGGCCCTGCCTCTTATCGAAGCAAACCCCCATCCTAGGCAGATCTCCCATGGGCCAAGTTTGTTTTGTTTGTGTTGTTACAGCAAAGATTTAGTTTTATTCTAAATTACTAGTATTACCTTTATGTGATTAAAATTGAACCTGTACTATCTGGTTTGTGCTTTGTAGGGTTTCATTAATACAAGACACGATTCTGTCCATATACTTTTTAATACTGTGAAGCACCGTTTATACGTTTTTATTATTTATACATATTTCCAAATGGTCCTGGTGAAATCCATTGGATTTTAATGCTAAATAATTTCATTTATATGTTTTTCTGAAATCAAAAACATCATTTATACTTTTTTTTTAAACTGAAGAGGAGAGAAAATGTGTGATCTGCAAGTTTTCAACAAGCTTTGACAGGTTCTAATTTTATGAAAGAATACTATATCTGGCAATTTAAATGATAATGTTTAACAGGCACTTTTAACTATGTACAATAAACTTTTTCCGCGCATTCCCAGACAGCCATACAACTGAGAAGGTAATTTTGTGCATACAGAATGAATATGAATACACGTACTAATTGTACATTAAATTCAGAATAAAACTGTTGGTATTATATACCTATTGTGTATTTTGCTTTCATTTAGTAATATAAGATGCAGCATTTCAATTTAAATCTGATATTTTATTTTTGATTATTAAGAAAATATATGTACTTTTGAGAATTTCATTTATACGTTTTCGCCCCGTAGTCCCTTGAAAAATGTATAAACAGTGCTTAGCTGTATATACAGTTTTTGATAACGGGTTGTAATGATTGTAAGAAATTAATTAAATAAATGTGCAAAAATAAATAAGTAAATAACACCGACGCACACATGCACAAAAAACAAAAAAAAAAATTTATATTCAGCTTCATAACAATGCATTAGTTAGATTTTAAGCCCCCAAACACCAGTAATTTGCCAAGAAAGTTCATTTTTATGTTTTCAGTATCTCATTCAATACTACATTTTAAAAATAAAATTGAATTTTGCAAATGACTTTTCAAAGGTTGGACTTCATTTTTCTCATTGGACATTTTTGTATACAGAATCACCCTAAAGTCATTTCTCCTTCTAAAATATATATATATATTAAAATTTGTAGAGTAAAAAATAATTGAAAGTATAGTGCCAGAGTCAACAGTTTAGAAAGTGTCACATTTATCAATTTGGAACATCTATATAGTATAGTAAAAATTACTCTAAATTCAAATCATAATTAAATTATGAAAATCTGATACCTTAAACTGTATTATGTTTTCATTTATAGGCACAAAAATGGATACTGCACCAGTAGCAGTAATAGTTTCAGTCTCAGATGTTACACTGCCTGCAGATTGCCAGATTGCTACTAAAAATGAAGTATCAAAGAAAAAATCTAAAGGACATCGTTGTTACTTTTGTGGGCAAAGGTTTTTGGATAAAAACAAATTACGAAAACACATAAGTATTCATAAAGATAGAGATTTTTTCTGTGATGTCTGCGGTAAAGCTTTTTCTGCTAATTGGGGTTTACGAAAACACATGAAGACACACACTGGTGAGCGTCCATTTCAGTGTGAATTTTGTGGCAAAACTTTCATCCAGAAATGCACGTTGCAGCTTCATATCAAGGCTTTACATGGTAGTAAATCTTTTCCAAGGTGTAAATCCTGTGGAAAAAGAATGAAATGTGCAACTGATGCCCAGTGTTGGTGGTGTAAGTATGAAGGCAGAGAAATAAAAGAAAATCAGAATGCACTACATTTAGCATTGACAAACAAAAGTGAAAACCATGTAGATTCATTTGTTGAAATTACTAATCCTGAACATAATAATGAAGCATTGGCAGGATCTCAGAGTATTGGCATAACCTCTTCTGTAAACATGTATGCAAAAGAAACTGACTTGCATTCAGATAGCAATATTGATTGTAATCTAGAAAACAGTTCTATATCTGATAAAGTTGGTGTTTTTGGTGGATCTTGCATTATTTCATATCCTAGTTCTGTAGAGGTAAAAAAGCATGTTATAAGTAATAATGAAAATGTGTGTGCAGAATTCATCTGTGATCACTGCGGTCTAAAACTGGAAGATTCTTTTTCAATGCAGCAGCACTTGTTGACTCATCCGAACTTACGTCCATATGTTTGCCAAAAATGTGGAAAAGATTTTAAAAAGGATCAAAACTTAAAGCAACACATGGTTACTCATAAGGAGGATCGTCCTTACATATGCAAGTTATGTAAAAGTGCTTTTAAATCCATAGCATCCCTTAAACAACATTTAGTTAGTCACAGTGAAGAACGTCCATATAGTTGTAAAGAATGTGGCAGTAAATTTAAATCGATGCAGGGATTAAAGACACACGTGATGATTCACAGTAAAGTTAAACCACTTTCATGTAAAACATGTGGCAAAACATTTACTTTTCTGGGAAATCTTCAACGTCATTTTCGTGTTCATACTGGTGAGCGTCCTTATCAGTGTAAATCTTGTGGTAAGCGCTTCACACAGTCTAATGGTTTGAAAGCTCATGAGCTAACACACCAAAGACCAGGAAAGTCAGTAGAAGAATCAACTTGTAATATTTGTGGGAAAAAGTTCAAGTCCCTTTCTAATTTTAAAAAGCACATGGTTTTACATGACAGATCTTTTATGTAAATTAAAAACAAACTTCCATGTAAACTAATATTTCCTTTATCATACAGGAAATTTGGTAACTGCATTCTTAATTTTTTTATGCATTTTCAGGATGTAACTAGTGTTCTCATAACTTTGATTTTTATTTATTTTTATTAACATTATTTTTATTTATTTATTTTTATTTTACAAGGCCTTAATTTTTATATGCAGTGTTGTAAAAATGTTTATGCTTCTCTGTTTCTCTATCCATATCAGTCCATACTTGAGATACCTCAGGTAAAAGCATAAAACATTTTAAATACTTTAAATTCAAATAAACATTATGAATCTTTATTATATTTTGTTGAGAATTCTTTATTCTTTTATGTTTATTCTATTTTGTTGAGATATTGGAGTAACTAAAAGGCAAGCAAAGCCAGAGGCAGACAATACACCTGTCTTACTTGGTCACGATCTACTGAGCCAGCTTCTATTCTTTTTGGTCCCTCGTACCCTGCCTTATAATGAGTGTAGCTCAGCCAATAGGAAAATTTCACGGTACACAGTCTTTCCTAAATCATTTTGTATATGCTTTTATTTTCTGCCCACTGGATAGCAGCATTATACAGTTTTACATTACAGTGGTATCTTGCTTACATGGGTGCTCATTGGAAAAGAGGAGGGGGGGGGGTAAGGTTAAATACGAAAATCCCATGCAATCAAATTATGTAACATGGCATATGGTTGTTTTAAACCAACAACTTACCAAAAATTAGGATTTCACATGAAAAATCTTGCGCATGTAGATGAAATCTGCAATTTATTACTTCAAAATCAATAAAAAGTAATTAAAGCAAATATTTGGTTTACATCAAGTGATTTAGAAGAGATGATACATAGTGGATAATTTAGACTTGAGATTTCATCATTTCTACTGACATGCAAATTTTTGGAGTGTAATTCTTTATCCTAAAGGTTTTAAAGTTTATTTATATTACTCAAAATCTATGACTTTGATTAAAATATTTTTTTACTCACGTTTCTCAAATCATTGCACTTTTTATAATTATGATGGACATGTCATGATAGTAAAAACTTACGTTGTGATTATACTAAGACCACTTTGACTATAAAACTGGTGTTAACTGCTTTAAGTTATTTCCATGAGCTTATTAAAAAAATGAGAAAATTATTTAAAAACATTTTACTGCTTTTTTTATTTTTATCAAGCACATTTATTTGATGCACTGTATGTAAGATTTTTTATTATACAGATATTTTTCTTTCACGTAATCATTTTTTGGGGAAAAAATTTTTATAAGCTTTCTAATATAAACAAATTCAGATTTCACTATATAAACAAAATTTATTTATTTAAATTGTTGGTAAAGATTAACAAATTCATAGTTTTCATAAGCAATATTCATTCCTCTGTTTAATTTGGCATTAAATACATATATCATATACATTACTCTAAGTAAGATTGCAAATTTAATCATGATTTTAACTTCCAAAGCATACAATTTATAGAAAAACGTCTATATTTACAAAATTTTAACTCAGATGAAGAGTTGTGTATATGCTTAGTGACATATTGTCACATTTCTGAAAGCTATATAATTACATTTAAAACAAAAAAGTATATTATGTGCTGGTACATTATTATATAGTTAAGAATTCTAAATCTTGTAACTTTAAAATATAACACACTTTCATTCTTTAGCAAGAAAATACTAGTAGAATGTGTGTAAATGAAGTTCAGTTTTAAATACATCAAATTGTAAAAGATGTTTTTAATATCTTGTCAGCATATAATTCTAAAGTAATTCCCCATACAGTTAAAATCTTAACAGAATCAGTAGTGGAGGAGGTTTATCAAACATTCCTTTTCATATACATATTTTTGAAAGCACAATAAGTAATAGTAAGTGTTAATGTAGAGGTTAAGGAGGAATTAAAGGATTACAACTCAATATGAATCATTACTAAATAATATATTCAAATACAATATGTTAGTTTAATTCTACACACTTTTATCTATACACTTACTAATTAAATCAAAAGATTCATTTTACAAAAAAACTGATTACAAAATTACTCGAATATAAAGCAACAGAGACATTTTTATGGCTAACAACTGGCAGGAGAAATCTTAATGGCTTTGGGAATTCAATGATTGTTTGGCAAAAATTATAGATTTATTGGCAACTCAGAATTCTGAAAAACAATTATTAGACTATTCATGTATAAGCACACTTCTAAATATGAATTCTATGTAACTGTTGATTAAAAATATAAGATACTCATAAGAGACTCAAACTTACAAAATGTCTCATGCAAGCATATTTTTGCTACTATTGATGAAATATTCATATCACAGCCTTTAAAACAAGCTTATAAGTCACTAAAGTCCTTAAAAATTAGCTTTCCACTCAATGAATTTACTGAGCATAATTTTATGATGAATTGTGAGGTTCTTCTTGTATTATCTGCAGAATATCTCTGCATATGGTTGCAACAGATAAATGAACTTCAGGATTATCAAGCAAGCCTTGTAGAATAAGAACTCCACCTTCTTCTACAATCATGTGACAGTACCTTTTAGCTAGAAAAGGAAGAAATTATTAGACAAACTAACATTAAAATAATCTTCTAGTACATGGAATGGTCACTCTTTTTCAAAGAAAAAAATTCAATGATTTCAAGATTTATTTTATTTTTATTTTTTTAATCTAAGACCAATTTTTTGCTAAAAGCACTGTGAACATATATCTTTTTCAAGAATTGAGGTTATGTTATTATTCTATTTATTTTCATATAATAGAATTTAAGCTCCTTTTGTTATTTGTTTATTTATTCTTGTAGATGTGTCAAAAAGAAAAAAAAAAACTTAATATCTGTTTTATAATAATGTACAATTTAGGATAAATATTTTTAACACATGAAACCTTTGTAGACTGTCTATAAGGATAAAAACTACTTATAATGATAATTTCTTTGGTCTCAAATAAATACTTATTTACTCAACAATTTTTTAACTTCTCTATAGCGATATTCACTTTTTACATGCACCTGTTTGTAAGGATAATTTTAACTCATATAAATGTTTTATAGTATGTATAACCCATATTCTTTTTAATTTGGAAAACTTACCAGTGGTCCTTTGTTTCTTTTTTGAGGAGCTAAAGCTTTTAAATTTGTGATAGTGTGGCATGAAACTTTGATGTTTGAAGTAAGCAATTTTTTTTTTTTTTTTTTTTGCAATCTGTAAAGGAAATTTTACATGCACCTTTTATGCATATTTTTATGTACATTGTGAGTTAAAATTTTATCTAAAATTTCCACCTTATCAAATCATTTTAAAAAATGCAATATAGTAAACTCTAAATCAATGAAAGTTATTAATACTTTATACATATGCATTGAACTTCTATACAATAGATTCATCATCTGAACCAAAGGCAATTTACAAGGAGTACCTATTGATGACTAGAGTTTTATTTCTGCACAGGAAATATTAATTTTCATAATTAGAAAACACCTTTAATGCTCAAATAATATGCAAAAGCTCAACTTATCTAAAATGATAAGCAGTCCAAATGATATTATATTTAGATCCCTACAGTATCGTTGTATGCAGGTTTCAGTGTATTTAGATTTCAGATCATACGTATTTATACAAATATTTTGATTCTACTAAAACTCATAATATATTATAGCATCTCACAACTGATAACAAGCAATTCACCTATAAAATTTTAATGAGCAAATCACATGAGAATTTACAAATTAGTCCATATTTACAAAGGCAGATATCAGTACTGAGATATTTCAACCTTCAACTGGATAGAAAAATAGACTTATGAAACACTACATTATATACTACATTAAAATTTCAAACAGCATATGCTTCAGCTCATTGTAATTGCTCATAAATAATTTCTGATAAAATAACTCAAATAATTTATAATAAAATATTGAGGATACCATAGATTAAAAAGACAATACATACGATTTTTTGAGCACACATGATGTATAGCCCAAGCAGCCCATAACTGAACTTGATAAGCTTTGAAGCAAGAAAAAAGTGGGTAAAAAGGATTGAAGGATCTAGAAAATACATAAAATTACTTTTAAAAAGTAACAAAAAACATTATTTTTGCTCACCAAACACAATTATTTGGTGATAGTTACCAGTACCATATAATAAAAAAAATATATTTCCTATTATACATAAAACAAAAGTATTAGTTATTTTCTTACATATTTATGAAATCACAATAAAACAGAATTTAGAATTCTTCAACAAAAAGTGTATCTAAGTTTACAGGATACACACAAATTGTTGCTAGTACAGAAAACAAAATGCAAAACATGACTGTCATAGCTATAAATGTTAATTTAATTAATTAGCATGACAGTGTATTTTTAAAGTACAAGATTTATGAGACTATAACAACGTTTTATGTTTTACTGTATACTCATTATATTTATCTATAATTTTCTGGGTTCAGGGGGTGGGGGTGGAGAAGTATGTGAAGGGAGCACTTAATATTGATAAAGGAGAATTTTATAGCTGGCTGCTTTTAGAAACAGCAGACTGTGACCTTGTTAAAATTGTTATCTAAAAACTTATCAGTACACTGCCTCGTAAAAATTTTTCAAAGTTTATGAAAGTAGTGAACATTCTATTAGATTACATTTCTTGAAAAAACTGCTCTGGGAATTTTATTACTTTTATTTTCATTAATGCTGACACTACTTTTAGAGACTGAGCAGCAATTTAAAAAGAGTGTATATTTGAAAAATGTGTCTACAGTTTCTTTAAATTGTCCTGTATTTTTAAGTCAAAACCTATCGCTAAAGTTACAGGATAGCACCATTTCAGCAGCATCTTCTATTTGGAAAATATATATTAGATTATAGATCTACTTCTGAACTAGAATCAATTTAAAATATAAATTTAAGGAAAATGTAAAAGTATATCCGATTACTTAACAAAAATTTTTATTTCCTCCATTCAATCTATAAGTTAATAGAAAACAAAAATAACAGAATTGAAAATTTATTTAATATAATTTTAATTTTATATAAATTTTCAATTCTTAAAATTAATTTCCTTAAAATTAATTTTTCCAAATAAATTTTAAGGAAATACTGATATGTTTTCAAAATAAACAAACCTAACTAAACTACTGCATGGCAATAGTTATTACACATATTGGATAAAAATGATAATTTTATAACCAATCACACAATTAGATATTATTTTAGAAAACCCTATTTTCTAGGAAAATTTTCATAGCTTAATTATTCTAGTAAAATTTCCATTCATTTTGTAATTAATAGTCAAATTAATAAAAAAAAATTGGAAATAATTATGAATACAAAAGTTTTAAATTATTAATCAGTTTCTGTTATTTTTTTATTTACAAATTTTAATTTAATATTTTTAATTTAAGGATATTATTTATTACATCAAATCAATTTACAGAATATAAAAATATTTTAACCATACTACAGCAGTCGCTCATTTAAATAGTAATCTAGCACGGTCTGAATTACCACGAGAGGATTTAAACAAATTTGGGCATCCAGGCAAGAACAAAAGTCTGTTCTTTTAAGAAATCATGCAACTTTTGAAGAGCTTTTTCAACAATCTAGTAATACTAGGGACTAGAAAAATATTGAATGTCTCTTCACAAGTAATGCTATGTACTTTCACAGACAGTCAACTTAAAGAGTTTCAACTGCCAGAGTTAAGAAAAATTTAAGTTAAATCAAGCATATATGATATTTTGCAATATTTTCTGCACAGATAGCATTAGATTTATTCTGTAAAGCGATTTTAGAGCTAAAATATTTTTTCTGATAGTTATCACAAGGCTCTTGCTCTATATGAAGAAATAATACACAGATAGATCAACTGTTTATAAAAGTGCATAGTGTACAGTTTGTGAAGAAGAAACATTAATTTTTCGATTGTTTAATTTATTGATTTTATTAGACAATCAAAAAAATGCTTCTTCACAAACTAAACTATGCACTTTTATACATAGTTAATCTATCTGTGTTATTTCTTCATCCAGAACAACAGCCTTGCAATAACTTTACCTTTCTTTTGCTTTAAAATTGATCAACAGTTAGGTGATGCTGCATTCCTTTAAAATAACAGCCTTATAAAAGTTGTATGTACATACTATTGCATTACAAGAAGAAAATTTTAATGGGAGGGTGGGGGACGAGGATAGAAAATTTCTAAACTAAACATTGGCACAACAGCCCACACAGGGCCAAGGGTTGTGCTGCCCAACTATGCCTTTACAATCATGGGCTCTGGAGTGCAGATGTATATATTTCTGCCAGGTGGTGAGCCTGACATGAAGCCCTGAGTGTTTAGTCCTCAATTTATCAATCCCTCAAGGGATGAAAGGTTCAGTCAACCTTGCCCAGTCCAGGAATAAATTCCAGACATACGGCATGGCAGCACAATGTGCTAACCGTTACACCAGCTGAGCTTCGATAGGAAATTTCAAGCACTTAAAAAATCTTCATAATGCTGGTTAAGTAAATAAATCATTCAAACCTGCCGCATCTGCAATGAATAAAAGAAAAAAAAACTAAATATAAAGCATTCTTTGAATTAAAAAATAAAATAATTATGTTATTTACAAACAAAAAAAAAACCAATCAACATCTACAAAATAACAATTTGTGAGTATTTAGACATGACAAAGGGGGGTTTTTTTGGGGGGGGGGACTTTACAAGAAAGTTATACAACAGATGCTGTATAAAATTCTTTGATATTATAAAATAAGAAATGAAATTAAAAGTTACAGTTGTAGAATAAAATGTGCTACTTAATAATCATTGACAGTTACAAAAACTAGTTGTTAAGACAGTACAGAAGTAAAAGGTTTATAAAATACATAAACACAGTATTCCTAGGCTAAAATACAGTATATCAAGATTTAATATGAAAAAGCCATCTAATTACATTGTAGTAGCTAATAGAAATTGAATTCTAGATGTGCTATTCATAGATTGCTCTTTTCATTCAGAATAGTTAATACAGCAATACACTAGAATGTGAAAATTATTTTACTAGAAAGCATCAAGATTTATTACAACTAGTATGTATATCTTACCTGTATGCAACCATTTCCATTTCAGGAATTTCCCAGCTGTTAACAACCTCACCCTATTAAAAAGAGCAACAGAAAGGAAATAAATATTAGAGCTGAATAAATAAAATAATATGTACTTCTTAAAAAAATCATAGATAAGTGATACAGAGCTGAATAAATAAAATATAAATACGGATTTTTAAAAAATCAGAGATCAGAACAGTATTACTTATATGATTTTTTAAAATATTTGTATGCTTTATTAGGTTTTAAGTTAGTTATATACAGGGCGGGCAAAATAAAAGTGGCCTGGAATGAAAACAAAATGACTGGTGATATCGATGCAAAAACCAGTGTCTGTGACCGTAAAGTACATCACCACACATGTTCATCACCCGCAAGCTCTGTCCCGAGTTGCAGCTGCGTCAATACAGTCATGTGAGTGAGAGGGTGCAGACGTGTTTAGTGCCTGTAGTTTAATACAACATGAAATGAATAAAAGAATACATGTTCGCTGTCGAGTGTTATGCAAAGCACAATTCATGGAAAATGTGTGTGGAACTGTACGCACAAGAGTTTAAGAATGGGAGTATATTGAAGAAACCTCCAGCAAAGTTTGCAATGCAAAAGTTTGTGGGAAAATGGCGTGAAATGGGCTCTGTCGTTAATAAAAAATGAAACTATCCAAAGAGGTGCAAACACCAGAAAACATCACTAAAATAAAGGACAGCCTTGAAAATACTCAAATGACATCTCAATGCCGGTTATCTGCACATGTGGGCATTACTACAATGTCGTGTCGAAACATTATCAAGAAGGACCTGCAACTTCATCCTTACAAATTCAGTGTTGTGCAAGAGTTGAAGCCTCCAGGCAACAAGTCGCGTGCTGAGTTCTGCCAGTGGTTTTGGGGAGAGGTAGAATCAGGACTTAAGGATCCTGCATATTTCATTTCCACAGATGAGGTCTGGTTCAGCTTCTCAGGGTATGTGAACTCACATAACATGCGGTATTATGCATCAGAAAATCCCCATCATTACATTGATCAGCTGTTGCATAATTTGAATCTTGGTCATTTGGTGCACAAGAACTGGCCTCCGCATCATCACACGATTCTTTCAGCAGGACAGTGCAACAGCACACACTGCTTTGACAACCTTGCCACGTGTGCATGAGGTGTTCAGTGAGGAGCAGATAGTCAGCAAAGACAGTGAAACCAGCTGGCCACCTCATTTGCCGGATCTCTCACTCTGTGACTTTTACCTATGGGGCAAATTGAAGGGTCTGGTGTACTCCAATAATCCTCAAACAGAGGAAGTGTTGCAGCAAAACATTGGAAACGCCACTGCTGCTATCCCTCAAGCAGAACTTCAATGCGAGCACAATGCTGCTTCTACGTCGGCAGAGGACATTTCCAGCACTTACTGTGATGGCCGGTTCACCTGTTCATTATTAGGGGTCAATATTATTGTCCTGTTGCCACAATCTGACTTGATTTTATGTACTGTATTTTGTTTTGTGCAAGAAAATTGTTCCAGTTTGCTAAAGTGTCCTGTGTGTTTAGAATTCTTCATTTTCCCATCTCATTGCTTAATAATGTGCACGTGTCATGTCTTAACACATATAAACCTTTTCCAGACCACTTTCATGAATATATTGTCCGGGTCACTTTTTTATTGCCCACCCTGTACGAAAAAACAATAAAATTGCCACAGTTGTTTTAACTCAAAAAAAAAAAAAAAAGATTATATTGTCCAATGAATAAAGACAGGCAAACCACTTCATATAAGCAATCAGTCAAGATTTTGTTATTATTGCATAAATTTAGGTAATTTAATGAGGAATAACAATTTATATTTAAAAAATGACTTAAAACAATCATTTAAATTATTTAATAAACAAATATTTGATGAAACTTTGAAAAAGAAACTGATTTTATATTTTGTAAAACACTGCAGCACATTTTTTTTTTTTTTTTCAGATAAATTTTACTTGGAGGAAAACAGTAATCAGTAGTATAAGTAGACAATTATAAAATTCGTGGGCTTAGTTGTTTTGTAATATAGATACTATGTTGCATACATAACCAATAACAAATATGCTTGCTTCATTTGACGTCACTGAACTGTTAACTTGAATTTTTGAGAATGAGTTACTGTTATTACGCTAATGTTTGCATTTAGGTGTTGCCATTCGCAGCATAGAAATACTGTCAATTTTGGTACTGCATACGCTAGTGTATTATATAAGTAGATTAATAATAAAACATAACAACCAGTTTCAGTTGTCTTAGTAAATAGAGTTGGATAAAAAGAAAAACTTGAAATACAAATGCTTAAGAAAAAATTGCTGCTATATTTTATCAGTTTATAGCATTAACTTATTAAATAGGACAGTTTAATAAAATAAATAATTTGTCTACATAAAAAAATTCTTGATTTTCCAAATCTTCATTTTTTTTTTCTTGTCCTTTGAAAAGATCCAAATAATTTGGGTTGAAAGCCATTTATATCTATTCCCATTCCCTCCCCCAATGAAATCTAAAGTAACATATTTTCAGATTTTCATATAATATTGAATTCTTGCATTCCAAGCAAATAACTTCATGCAGAAATGCAGCCACTTCAATAAACAATTAAAAAAACAATCCAAAATTTTGCTTTTTTTATCCTGCTTTTGGCATACATTTGCTGCGGACACCATTTTTGAAACAATATAGTAATTGAAACTAGCAATTAAAGACAAGATCAGCAGACAATGTGGAACAAAATGTAAAACAGATGTTGAAGTGGTAGAAAGAAATACTGCTATGTACAATAGGGTACCAGCAGTACTCTTGTATATCTATAATTGGAACAGTTTAGGTCCAAATATCTTGTGAAGATCCAATCACAGCCATGTAGGAGCGAGTGGAGGCAGACATTTAGAGAGGAAATGTGATAGATGATGGAGGTATGGAATACTTCAACAATAATAAACAGAAAACATTATTTTTAGAAATAGAAAGGAAATTTCTTTTTCATGACTGTAAAAAAAGAATTGACACACAATACTCTTTATGCAAATAATCTGCAGACTGGGAAAAAAAAAAAAAAAAATCTGCCAGATAGGTTTTGCTTCTCCCATTTTTTGCTAAGGAGGGAGGTTAGACAAAAGAAAAATGGTTCATGCATTAATAAGCAATGATTGCATCTGCATAATCTGCACTTAAACACACACACTCACCAATTCTTGAACTATATCGACCCATGAAATGAAATCACACGTCCAAAATTCTTCACCTTCACTGGCAATGTGAGCGACAATACCAGCTGCAAAGTAACTAACATCAATGTGCTCAGAATGAAGCAGAGATCTTAAAAAAGGGGAAAGCAGAGAAATTAATTAGTCAATTTAAATCTAAATCACATTTATATAAATTTCTGACTTAAAAAGAAATTCTATTCATGAACTTTGAATACTGAGGAAGAGCTTTTTAAATGAAAATTTTAAAATGTTTATGCAAGTTTAACACTTGCAATAATAATATAATGCATAACCAAATATATTTACAGAGGCATAAACAAATATATTTACAAAATCACAGTATACGACAAAGAGCTTCATCTTGAAGCTATCTAGATGATCTAACCTTTTACCACATGAAAAACATTACATCAATTATAGTTTTTCTACAGGGCTACGGCAAAGGTTTCTTTTACATTATGGCCTATGGGGGAAATTCTTGAAAGTGCGCTAGCATTTAAACGATACATTCAATTGAGCACAAATGGGGTATATTTGTTATAAACCACCATCATAATATCGGTATTGATTTTGGTGTGTATAGAACTTATAGCTTTTCTACAGGGCTATGACAAAGATTTCTTTTACATTATGGCATATGGGGAGAAATTCTTGAAAGAGGGCAAACGTTTAAACAGTGCATTCGATTGAGCTTCAATTTGGTATATATGTTTGAATTATTCATCAATTAAAATTTATTTAAATCCCAGGTAATGATCTTAATCGTGAGTGTTCAGAAAGCCAAGTGGAGTCACTGCAGATTTTCTTTTTATGTGCATTGTACACTGATACAGACAGTGTTAACTTTTACTATTTTCTTTCTTTTAAGAAAGAGTTTATTTTGAATTCTTTTACTTTTGATGTAATGGCTGGGGTAGTGTTTATTTGTTTTGGTCTAGAGTTCAAGTTACTGTAATGAGCTGATTAGTTTAGAGAAAATTTTGGTGAAGTCTTTTATATACTAATCTCTACAAAAAGTGTTGTCATGATGTGATATATATATATATTTTGTTTCTCCTATACATTTTGTGTAATATAGTCGGGTGGTTTTGCAAGGTGTAAAATTGTGATATTTTAATACTTTTAGATTTTTATATTAAATGTTGGTGGTGTGCAAAGCTCTATTTAGAGCAATTTTGTTTTCTCATAGATTTTGTGAGATTTATTTTGGTTCCAGTGAAGTTTTTCTTTTGGGGATGCTGTAGTTTTAGGTTGTGATTTGGTTCCTGTTTTGTTTTTTTTAAATGTTCCGCATTTTTTTTGGGGGGGGGGGCGGTGAGGGGAAGGTATTTGTTTTTATTTGATATCTGCAAAGATTAACCTTTTAAGCCTTGTCAATTTTCATAATAAACAATCAAATTGTGCAATAGATCTATGTTTAAATAAAGTCAAGTTTTATATATTGATTTTTTGTGTGATTAATTTTGTTAACTGAATAATTTTTTGGGGGGATTATTTCTCTGCACGGCACACACATTTTTTCTTGTTTGTTGTTTACATGCGAGTGGTGATCCATGCGGGTGCCAGATGAGAAAAACAAAACTTTGGTAATTAAAATGATTTAGTAATATCATTATGTTTGCGAATTATTTAAAGTTAATAATTTTTTCATGTGTTTTTATGGTAATAGAGCTGACTTTTCCTTTTCTCAATGCCGGCAATTTTTTAAAAAATAGTTTTTATGAGTAGACATCCTATTGTGATTTGGAATTATGTGTAAAACTTTGAGTTGTGATTTAAAAAGTTTTTTCATGCAAACGTTGATTTTTATACAATTCCTTTTTATTTTTCTTTTCTTCCATATTTTTTTAATATTCTCTCTCTCCACGAAGTTTGATATCGATTACAACTAATTTGATATAGAATGACATCGAGATTGGCAGATGAACAAGTATGGAAAGCAACCACGTGCAATATTTTTATAATTTTTTCTGGATTTATTTCCACTAAGCTAAATAAGTAACTCCCAGCTAAATTAATAATATTACTACAGCCTACAAACCAAATTTTTACTACAATCTGTGTGCACATGAAATAAGAGTGTGACAATGTGGAACTACTTCAATCGCATGGTTTTGGAAGTTCTACAGTAGATCAGCTATAAATAGAAGTGCTGGGAAAACTCCGAAAATCTTCATCTTCTTCTCTCTCGTTTTGATGGAAAATGCTGTGGTGGATGATGGTAGACAAAGGAATGGATGGAGAGAAGATTTGGCCAAGATAAAAAGAGAATTCCGACGGGGGACCCCCATTTCATCAACATAAGTCATTCTCTTTTTCTTTTACTTTCCTCTCCTTTTTTTTTTCATTTTAAAGCCAGCAATTTTTTTGGTTAAATACTAGTGTTTGTTTGAATTTGAGTGTAGTAACCTAGAAGTTTAAATAATGATTGATTTATAACTTCGAGTAATTATGTATGTAAAAGAATCAGTTTTTAGTTTGTAAAAGGATGATATTAAAATTAAATCAATAAACTCTGTTATTTAAAGTTTATATTGGTGGTATATTATTCATTACACCTTTTTTTCAGCTTGGCATTATTGCGGCATTTTGTTTTTCTTAGGCCATTATGCCGACAGAGCTAGGGAAATGATACTTATTTTGGAAATGATATTACTCTATACGATTTATGGCACTTTTTACCAATTTATTTAAATTGTCAGGGAAATTAATGTTTTATCTTATGGATTTCTTTTTATTTAACTTATAGTGAGATTTTTTTGTGAGAACATGGCAACACACACTTATATTTAGAAATTGGTGCTTTTAACATGTTTAAATTAATGCAGAATAGAAAAACAGAAGTGTACTTGCCATCAATAACAGATTATCTAATTAATTATAGTAATTAATTTTGTTCTAATTTGTCTAACTCTAATATTAAGGTATTACAACAATAGGAAGATTTGTCCTTATATGACACATATATATTTATTTATTTAAAAAACAATCTTTTATTTGGTTGTTATTACTGCATAATTTAAATCATAATTTTTTATATTGATTGTTATAGTCCATAACACAAGTTACTATTTTTCTATTTCTGGTTCTACAAATCTTTAGAAATTCTTAATTTCTGTTCTTGTTTTAACAACAGAGATTTTTTTCTTGCCGATTCTTGATTTACACAGCTTTTTTTTTTTTTTTTTTTTTTTTTCAAAGTAGAATAGAGGCTCATTGAGGAAATATTCATTATTTTTTATTACAATTCTAAAATCTGAGTGAACATGGGCTTTACTCAGAATTTAACTCGTAAATATTTCAAAGCTCTATATGCACTTCCATGTGGGTGACAGGAAGTACCGATACGGTAGGTTTGGAATTTTGCTATTTACGATATAATACAACATGTGGGTGAATAATTTACATTCAAAAGTATTACAGTATTTCACTATGCTATTTGACTAAAAAGGAAAAGTATTTTTCGTCACTTAGGTATCTAGGCTTTCCCATTCAACTGACTCAAAACTTGGCCATTTAGAAAAAATGCATCTATTCTTTATAGTAAATTAATAAGGCTCCCTAATAATCCTTTTTGGTGGGAATACAATCATAAAGAAAAGCATAATCTAAAAATTCAAAGGGATTCCATTCAGTCTGTACTCAATATTGCTAGTTACGAATTAATTCATCATTCTCCTATTGAACTCCTCTCTTTTGATAATCCTGTTACGTGAATTTCACACTATCCCTTGCCGGGGCCTCATGACTGCCTCACCACTAGAGGTCGCTGGACAATCTAGAACTCTAACTCTTTATTTTCTTTTCAGATTGAACCTCGATGTAATCCAGATAAGACGTGATGTTTCCTTTATTCTTAATTTTGCGTGTAAATTTTTGTATATAGGATAATTAAAATGAGTGTAATTAAAACGTTGAAGTAATCCTTGAAACGCTAACTCTACTGCCGGTCGACGACGCGTCTCGGGAATAAAAGGTAAGGTGAAGATTTTTTATTTTTATCCAGTCCTTACCAATAGACATTGCCGATGTACGCGACAATTTTCTGGCGCCCGAACAGGGACCGCCAGTAGAGATAGTGTAGAGTAATTTGTTTGTTGTCATTTAAAGTGATAAACTAAAGCAACTCTCCTTGTAGGACATTAAGTGTGAAGAGATAAGAAAAATTAATTTAATTGATTCTATATTTTTGATTCCATAATTTTAATAAGATGGAAATTGCTAAACAGAAGCGTTCTACATTAAGACAGTTAACTACGAAACTTATCTCTAAAGTCCAAACGAAAATTCTTGAACCGAATTCAGAACAAGCGGAATTAGAAGAGTTGTTTGAACAGCTATGTTTAAAGGAAACACAATTAAAGGAAATTGATAAAGAGATTCTAGACGGAATAGAGAAAGTTGAGGACATTGAGGAAGAAATTATAAAGTGTGACGAATATTTAGAAAACTTAGTCATTTCTAAATGTAGAGTAAACCGAGCGTTAGAAAAATGTAAACCGATACCCGAAGTAATGCAAAATAGTTCCGAACAAAAAAGTAATTTATCAGCGAGAAAAATTACAGAACAATCATCTATCAAACTTCCCACGTTAACAATTGAGAAATTTACTGGCAATCCGAGTGATTGGCAAAGATTTTGGGATCAGTTTGAATCCGTCATTCACAAGAACGATGATATAACGAATGTAGAGAAATTTAATTATTTGAAAACATATTTGTCCGGAACTGCTTATAATGCGATACAAGGGTTTACGTTAACTAATGATAACTATCAAGCGGCAATAGATTTGTTAAAACAAAGATTTGGAAATAAAACGCTAGTAATAAATTCCCACTTAAACAAGCTCTTAACTTTAACGCCGGTTAGAAAGTCTTCGGACATTCATCTGCTTAGAAAGATATTCGATACATGCCAAACTGAAATTAGAAATTTAGAAGCATTAGGGGTAAACCCGGAAACATACGGATCATTATTGTGTCCAATATTAATTAAATTACTACCCCAAGACATTGTACTAGAAATTATGAAGCACTGTGAATCCGATGAAAATTTCAACGTGACCCAGATACTTAAAATCATGAAACAAGAAGTAGATAGCAGAGAAAAAATGCAATATTTAATCGAGACTCATTCCCCGATAACGATAAACACACAGCTCACTATTCCACTACTTACAGAGCAACAGGCGCCACTACTCGTTCCCCCCCTGCACCTCTGAATCAGCTCGGAAAGAAAAACAATCTGAAAAATCGAGACATATGGTCTGCATCTGAGTTATTTAATGACAGTAAAGCTTATCGTAAGTGCGCTTGTTGCAAAGAGGAATCGCACTTTAATTTGAAAGAGTGCAAAAGATTTAAAAATTATTCGATGAATGATAAAAGGGAGTTTCTTTTTAAGCATGGATTTTGCTACTCCTGCTTAAAGAGATTCCATACCCAAAAAATGTGCAGAAGTTTAATAACATGTAAAAAATGTGACGGCCCCCATCATGAAATAATGTGTGACAAAGTTGATAATCACGAAAATACATCAGGCGAGAACACTGTAAAAAAAGAGCAAAATTTGGCGAATAAAACCTCGTGTCACGAAGTTTTGATGCAAACGCTTACAGTAATTTTGAGAAACAAGGATAGAGAATTAGTTTTGCGTGCCCTATGCGACACTGGGTCACAAAGATCGTACATTTCTAAAGACGTAATAAGAAAAATTGGATATATAGCTGTGGGCCAGGAAAAATTAAATCACAGTCTATTTGGGGGACTAGAAAATATACAAACACATAAACGCTACAAAATATTTTTAAGTAGCTTAGACAGGAATTATTCCTGCAACTTTGAAGTATTTGATCAAGAGAAAATATGCGCAGAAATACCCAAAATTAAAGATGGACCGTGGATTAAAGAAGCGAAGCACTATGGTATTCACTTTGCCGATTATGAAAATTCTAAAGTAGTTAAACGTTCGATCAGTGAAAATATTTGCTTACTTTTGGGAGCTGATGTTTGTGGAAGGCTTCTAACTGGAAACTTTAAATTATTATCAAGTGGTCCAGTTGCGATTGAAACTCACTTGGGATGGACTTTAATGGGCAAAATACCTCAACCCGCGAAATCTAACAATGCATCTTTACTCGCGATTTCGTTACACCTTAAAAGTGAAAAGATAAAAGATCTATGGGAACTTGACTTGCTTGGTATTAAATGTCCCATTGAGAGTAAAAAGGCGGATGATTTAAATCAAGAAACGTTAGACTTGTTTAACGCAACCGTCGATAGAGAGATGAATGGTCGATACGTAGTTTCCTTACCATGGGTTGATAATCACCCTCCTCTGCCCTCTAATCGTGAGTTAGCTGAAAAAAGACTTAAGTCAACTATTAACAATTTGAAGACTAATGGAAATTTGGAAGCCTATCAGAACGTATTACAGGAGTGGGAAAATGAGGGAATAATAGAAAAGATATCTAGTGCCGATGATGCGAGCGCCGGCCATTATTTGCCACACAGGGCTGTCTTGAAGCAAAACGCAACTACGAAAATCCGCCCCGTATTTGATGGATCTGCGAAACAGAAGCATTCAGTTTCATTAAATGATTGCCTTGCAAAAGGCCCAAATTTAATTGAACTCATCCCCTCTATCCTACACAGGTTCCGAAAAGGGAAAATCGGAGTGAGTGCCGACATCAGAAAAGCTTTCCTACAAATAAGTCTAAAAGAGAAAGACAGGGATTTTTTGAAATTTCTCTGGTGGGAGAACGGGGATTGTACTCGGTTACAAATATACAAGCACTGCCGAGTTGTCTTTGGCATAAATGCCAGTCCATTTTTGCTAGCAGCCACGCTCACACATTTATTAAATGGAGTAGAAGAACCACTGAAAGAAACAGCTGAAAAATTAAGGCACAGTTTCTATGTCGATAACTGTGTAACAAGTGTAGAGTCCGAGGAAGAATTAGAAAGGTTTATAAAAGAGTCTAAAATGATTTTAGCGTCTGCTCAGTTCGATCTGCGAGGTTGGCAATTCAATTCAATTTTAGGAAAGAACGTGCTTGACAATAATTTTATAGAGGAAGCTAGTCAAAATTCTGTAGAACATTCAGATCCTAATATTCCCATTTTAGGATTAATGTGGAATAAAAGTGACGATACTATTAGTTTGATGGAAATCGATGATGCGAAAGATACAAAACATGTATCAAAGAGGCTTGTCTTATCGACTGTGAACAAAATCTTTGACCCGATTGGGTACACTGTTCCAGTCTCCTTAATACCCAAACTTTTACTTCAAGATTGTTGGAAGATGAAACTAACTTGGGATGCCGAATTGCCCAAAGAAATGAGAGAAAAATTTGAAAAATGGAAAGACCAACTTAAAATACTGAAAGAAATAAAAATTCCTCGCATGCTTTCTCCACATAATCTGATTGAAGGTGAAAATAGTATTCACATATTTTGCGATGCGTCAAAGGTTTGCTATGCTACTTGCATTTTTCTTAGGACTGATTTTAACAATCGAATAACGTGTCAATTAATTCAGGCTAAAAATCGAATAGCTCCATTGAAAAGTGCATCAATTCCTAGGCTTGAATTGTTATCGTGCGTTATCGGAGCACGATTAGCAGCAACAGTTATCAAGCAACTGCAATTAGAAAACTTGAAAACATATTTTTGGTCTGATTCCATGAACGTACTTCACTGGATAAAAAACGATGGAAATTGGGCTACGTTCGTGTATAATCGGGTTTCAGAAATTAGAGCACTGAGCAATCCAGATGATTGGAATCATTTACCTGGGGTTCTCAACCCAGCAGATTTACCTTCACGAGGGTGTTCTGCGAAAACTCTTGCGCAGTCCCGATGGTGGGAGGGACCAAATTGGTTAAGAGATCCTCCAGAATTTTGGCCGAAAGAAGAGTGTTTTCCCGATCCCGAAACAGTTAACTCAGAAAGAAGAAAATCAGTAATAACCGCTGTTAATGTAACTTCAGAAAAATTGAATCTATATGAGAACACTTCTTGTTATCAGAAAATGATTAAAATTACAGCTTGGATATTTAGATTTTACGAAAATGCAAAAATTGATAAAAGCCACAGAATATTCAGTAATTTAACTGCACAAGAACTTAAACATGCCGAACTTGTTATTCTAAAGTATGTTCAAAACCGGAGTTTTCCGGATCCATCTAATCAAAACTTTCCTTCAATACAGACGTTGATTGATGATAAAGGATTAATTCGCGTTCGAACCCGTATTGCTATGAGAAAAGATCTAAAAACTTTTAGATATCCAATTTTACTGCCTTCCGAACACAATGTTACTAATAGATTAATATTTCACAAACATCAAGAATTGAGTCATGCTGGAATACAAACACTTATGTCAACATTACGTGAACAGTTTTGGGTACTTAAATGCCGAAAAACAGTACGGAAAGTATTAAAGAAATGCTTGACTTGTAAAAAGTTTGCAGCAAAACCCGTAGAAATTCCGAATGCCCCTCTTCCTGAAGACAGAGTCAGGGATGCAAGAATCTTTGAAGTAGTCGGAGTAGACCTATGTGGACCTTTGTACCTGAAAGACGGAAGGAAATGCTGGGTAGTCCTCTACACTTGCGCTGTGTACCGCGCTGTTCACCTGGAGCTGACAACTTCGCTTTCGACGGACGACTTCATTCAAACTTTGAGAAGATTTATTGCCAGAAGAGGAAGACCTCATACCATCTACAGCGATAATGGCACCAATTTGGTTGGAGCTAATAAAGAGCTGAATTCCCTTAATTGGCAAAATATTCAAGAATACTCGGCGTTAAGGAAGATCGAATGGAAGTTCAGCCCTCCATCGGCTCCATGGTGGGGCGGCTTTTGGGAAAGGTTAATAGGAATCTTGAAAACTACGCTTAAAAAAGTCCTAGGAAAATCTTGCGTACATTACGAAGAATTAAGCACAATTTTGTGTGATGCTGAGAGTTTAATTAACTCACGACCTTTAACATACATTTCCGAAGATTCGAATGATTTAGTAGCGTTGACTCCAGATATGTTCATCAAAGAGATTCGGGAATCAGGCGTACCTGACTTAGACTCGATTGATTCCACTAGAATGAAGAAAAGGTTTGCGTACAGGCAGAAGTTAAGAGACGACTTGAGAAGAAGATTCAGAAATGAGTACTTAGGAGCACTAAGAGAATTTAGTAAGATAAAACGACTAAACTTCTGCATCAAGGAAGGCGACATCGTGCTGATAAAAGATGATAACACCAAACGAATCAATTGGCCTATAGCCAAAATTCTGAAACTTTATCCGGGTAAGGACGGACATTCTAGAGTGGCAAAGTTAAAAACTGCAAATGGTGAATTATTGCGACCATGTCAACGTCTATGCCCTTTAGAACTTGAAGATCCCCAGACTTTGCCTACTTCCAGATTTGAACGAAAATTGAAATCAGCTAAACTTGGAGTGTGAATTCGCCTATTTTGAGTATGTCAGTAAACTTTCATACTCAAGGTGGGAGTATTACGTGAATTTCACACTATCCCTTGCCGGGGCCTCATGACTGCCTCACCACTAGAGGTCGCTGGACAATCTAGAACTCTAACTCTTTTTATTTTCTTTTCAGATTGAACCTCGATGTAATCCAGATAAGACGTGATGTTTCCTTTATTCTTAATTTTGCGTGTAAATTTTTGTATATAGGATAATTAAAAATGAGTGTAATTAAAACGTTGAAGTAATCCTTGAAACGCTAACTCTACTGCCGGTCGACGACGCGTCTCGGGAATAAAAGGTAAGGTGAAGATTTTTTATTTTTATCCAGTCCTTACCAATAGACATTGCCGATGTACGCGACAAATCCCTTAGACTACACGGAACTGGGTGTGAGACTGAATTTAACCCTTTGAAGATGGGCGGTCGTTTTTTCAACCAACCAGTAGAACACCTTAAAGGACGAGCTTGGTTCATATTTCGACCAACTAATATTTTCCCCCTCTGTAATTGTTCACCTGTACTGGACCGGCGGGGAGAGATGTCAACATCCATCCATCAATTCAGTTGCACCCCAGTTCGTGAAAAGGAGAATATACGCATAAAGGTAATCCCCTTGTTCAAGAAGTTCGTTTTACTTCGGGGGCGGGAAAGAGTAATCCATCAATGAATGTTGCACAAATAGCAGCTTCAGCTAAGAGTCACTGAAATGGGGGAAAGCATTTTTCAGATGCTCCTGTCCTTCTGAAACAGCAAGGCCAAAATTTCCACGCCGGGAAAAGGTTAAACCAGAAAATTAAAAAGTCTGACTTCCATCCAAAAGTCTGAATCCAAAAATCTGACCAGTACTGAAGCACTTCGTATCCTCGCTCTTGAGATCATTCATGATCGTTATCCTACTCCTGAATGGCTCCATGCCTATACGGACGGTTCCCTGTTGGATTTTTCACAAGGTTCATATTTCGGGCGCTGGTGATCTTTTCGAAGGTGCTGGTGCTGGAATCTACTGTGATCTTTTCTGCTTTTACCTGGTTGATGGAAGGTGCTCAACTAATTTCAATGGAGAGCGAGAATCAATTTATGTTGCTCTCCAGCAACTCAATGTCAGACAGGATTCTTTCAAGAGGGCGGTGGTTCTCTCCAATTCCACTTCTGCCTCACAAGCTCTCTTATCTAATCAAGAAAGCAAAAGCATTCATATTCCCCAGTGGAAATCACTTCTTGAGCAAATGTATCATAAATTGTCTTTCCAATGGATAACCAAACACTGCGGTGTCAAGGGTAATGAAAAAGCAGATTCCTTGGCAAAGAGAGGGTGCAATATCATTCAAAAATTTGACTTTTCATTCTGCAGAGACTTGAAATGAAGAAGGTCTTTAGACATTCCTTCAGAGTGGCAGCTGTTCAGTCTTCACAAACTAAACCCTGGAGTGTCCTTGCTGACTCTGGCTCCCACTGCGTTCTAGATTCCCCTCATCCTGCTGCAACTGCAATTTTTAGACTTCTGACTGGGCACGATTTATTCCATGCCCACCTTCACCATTTTAACATTGTGGATTCACCTGTGTGTGTTTTGTGTTCGAGTGGGCAATGTGACTGCTGTGCATTAGGACAAATACATGACTGCTGTGCATTTGGATGAATGGTCTGCATTATTGTCTCTTAGGTCTATTGTTCAAAACTATTGGAGAGCTCAAAGCCTCATGACCTAAAGGTCAAATGGCTGGCATTTGCTAAATAAAACATTTAAGCAGCATTTTATATACAGTGGAGCACCTTGTTAGGAAAAAACGCTATTTCTTTACTTACCTTTTATTTCCATGACATTTTATCTCTAAATTTGCTAAAGTGAAAAACGAAACTTTTGTAAACTCCTTTAAAAGTTTTCTAAGTGAAAACGTAACTTCGTTAGCATTTGAAAATGGCAGTGTAAACATCGTCATATCTTTAACGCCGTAATAAAAAGTTTACATTTCTCGCCGATAGATGGCGCTGTTCCTAATTTGCATAAAATAAGAACTCTTTTTTTCCTATGCAAATATCTATCGTAGTCCCGCACTAACTGGCAGATATAAAAAGGGCATCACAAGTTAACTTTTCAGAGTTCTCGGTCTGTCTCTCCGAAAGCTCAGCCACTACTATTGTGAAGTGTGTGTAATCAAAGATGTAGCTATGAACCGTGTGGTTCAACAGATGTGATTCAACTAGAACCGGATCCGGGGATCCGTGCAAACCATGCTGATGTATTCAGTGTGATGTGTTTTTGAATCCAAAAGATCGCCGCTGGCGACTTCTTCTAAAAGCTTGTTTCTTGTGCTACTAGATAAATGCTGTTTAATGTATTGTGTCTTCATCATGTGCACTGTGTAAGTCTACCATTGTCATCTTGTTTCAATAAACTACAGAAAAGGTACCTACTTTGTCTTTCTTGTTTAAACACATATTCAAACCAAAGACTTCTACTGTGCAACTCAAGTTAAATGAGTTTCAACTCTGCCTAAAATCTACAAAATCATGTAGAACGACAGTTCTACTAGTGACACAGCCAGCCCCAACCAACCAACCGTAAAATTTCGCGGCACTTATATATACAGCTAACTTTTCTATTTTCAAAAGTATCTCATCTGGATCTCTGAATCCGCTCTAACGAATTTTTTACAATTAACATATGATTTTAATCGGTGCCAAATTCGATGAGTGACGTCGCCGGTTAAGCTAGGAAAACTCATTTTTTTTATTTAATCCAGTTCAAAGAGGGAACTATTTAACCCACGTAAGGAAATACGGAAAATGATCTCGTTTTAAAGGCGGTAAACAAGGCAGGGAGTAGGAATACAGTGCTGTAGATCCGTGACAAGATTTGTACAAGTTACCTTATATCGTAAACCAGTTTGGTCCTAGACAGCTGGTACCTTTCGCTCCCTCTTCCTGAGCAAATGACTTGAGTTCTGTCCTCGACGTCGCACTTTTGCGAGATGAGCTTTGTGTTACTGTCGTTTTTCTTTTACTTCATTTAAAAAAATAACAGATTATTATATACTTTACTTATTTTTTCTGTAATTTATTTTGCTATAATTAATAATTAAAAATAGTTAAGACTGAATTTAAAAAAAAAATTAATTTAAGTATTTTTTGGTAAAACTCCTTCCTAACTTTTTCTTTAAGTATTTTGTTTCCCTAGTATTTTGATAGCTATTTCTAATTAAATTAAGTCTTTATTTGTCTAATATTATTAATTCTATTTGGAAAATTCAATATGTAATTAATATTTCAATGATTTTTTTTTTCTCTTCAGAAAGCTCACATAATTAATTAATAATAATTATTTAGTATTCAAAGGAAAATAAATAGTAGTTTTACATACTAACTAGTTTTAATAATAATTCTTTTACTCTTCATGTATATATAAAATTTATTGAAATTATTGAATTATAATTTTAAAACCAATATTTTTTCCAAATCTTAGGTTTTTCTCACTTTTATTTTGTATTCCTTTAAATACCAGATTTAAAATTTTGTTCAATACTTTTCAGATAGAAATTTGATTAATTAATCTAAATTTATACATGCATTATATTTTGTATTAGACATTTGAAGGCCGGAGATGGCATCTAAAACAAGATGTTGTGCCCACCCGAGCCGAGTTGATAAGATACCGAAGATGATAGATAACTGCAGTATAAATGTCCAGGGTTCTGGTCTGCCGGATGGCTGATAATCTAAAAATTCGCAGTTTTGGACGTTTTTTCTCACGATGTAACGTAAATACGCTTCAGAAGCACTGAGAAAGTCAACCGCGCAAGACCCTTATTCTTAAACTGGTAGTTCATCTAAACGTTCTCTAAAAAAATGAAATTATCAACTGATAAAAAAACAAACAAACATAGTATGCAGTTTTCTAAAAAGCGACATAAAACCAATTATAAACAATAATTTTTTGAGTAATTTTCTATTTTATTAATGATTATAGTCATTAATAAAAACTTAGTATATCATAATATAGTTAAAAATTTATCTTAGAGATAGCTTTAAACTGAAAGCAAACATTGCATTAAAATAATAGAACGAGTAACTAGACTATCATTAATTTAGAACGAGATTATTAAATTAATAATTTTAACGAAACTTAACTTACGGTGATCGTTAAACTGAATGCAAATTAATGAATCACGATGCATTAAAACAATAGAACGAATAGTTATATACTGTTGTTGTTATTCTAGAATTACGGCCGATTATAGCTACACGTAGGCTCTAAGCTGAGACGTGGGGTGCCCTCCGTGGGGGTCTTTCTAAGGGGTCCTAACCCGTATTTACGCTGTTATGGAGGAAACCACGGAAACTCCGAACGATTAGGTCGGCGGACGCAACTTGATTTCGAACCAGGCACCTTCCGTCTCCCAGTTCAGAGCGCTATGCGCTCGGCCACTGATGGGGCCCAAGAGTTATATAATTATAGTAAAAAAGTTAACTTACGTTTAGCATTAAACTGAATGTAAATTTATGAAATAAAATCAAAGATGGTGGCAAGGATACTAATCTGTACTCGACCCAAATTATAAATGGAAAATTACTCAAAAAATTATTGATTATAATCAGTATTATGTCTCTTATTATAAAATTCTAACAAAAATATGTCAATTTTTTGTTACATGTTACAAAAGAACTTGCTGTGACTTTTTTAATCAAATACTCTGATACTGCAAGAAAACAGGTTTGTATATTTATTTACATAACTTAGTGTCAAGCAAACTTCCGAAATTCGCCCTTGAAACTAATTTATTATCTTCTGGCCATACCCTTAAAAAGTAATGATATCCCCATGCAAAAACCCTCAACTGGTTAAAAATTTGTGACGCAGCATTTTACTTTATAGATCTATGAATTTTAAATACGGGTCTTAAAAGTAATGATATCAAATTTTGAGTGACACTTTGCTGAGAATTTTAAAGATTTGTTTTTAAATTCCATTACAGTTACTTTCGTTTTATTTTCTAAAGAAGATGTACGCATTTAAGCAATGTTTTTAATTATGAAATACACTGTCAAATATATCACACTTTCACTGAGTCTGTATAATGTATTCAAATGAATTTATTTCAATAATTTAATTTCTTTTGCGTCACGCTATCCAAAAGGGCAAGTAAAATTTACGTAAATATTTAGTTAGTGTCATAGTAACCAAACTAAGTGCAATGTATATGAAAATTTTGCTTGCCCTTTTGGATAGCGTGACGCAAAAGATAAATTAAATTATTGAAATAAATTCATTTGAATAAATTATACAGACTCAGTGAAAGTGTGATATATTTGACAGTGTATTTCATAATTAAAAGCATTGCTTAAATGCGTACATCTTCTTTAGAAAATAAAACGAAAGTAACTGTAATGGAATTTAAAAACAAATCTTTAAAATTCTCAGCAGAGCATCACTCAAAATTTGATATTACTTTTAAGACCCGTATTTAAAATTCATAGATCTATAAAGTAAAATGCTGCGTCACAAATTTTTAACCAGTTGAGGGTTTTTGCATGGGGATTTATTTTACAGATAAAATCAAGTAACTATTCAACTTCAGTCAATGACTTCAAAATTTTTGTCAAAATTGACTTCCAATTTGTTTGTTGGAATACTTTAATAATATAATTAATTTCTTCACAGTTATGGGCCTCCTTGCCAGGGTTTAAATGTGTTTTGAATATGTTGAGTGTATTTATAATGTGTTTAGTTTTTAAAGTGTTTTTAACGTATACAAACAGATTTTAAGTGCCTTAAAATTATAAGAGGGTGGGCCTGTAGTGTTTTTAATCTTTTCTTGTGAATTGTGTTGTATCCTAACTTTTCAAAATGGAAGCTTCAATTACCCAAATAGAAAAATTGTCTGCCGACAATTACGAGTCTTGGCAGGAAGACGTAAGAGTATTGTTGATGGACAGGAATTGTTGGGAAATAGTCAGTGGTATAGAAAAAAGACCCCCTGACACTGACGCTAAGGAATTGAGGGATTACAAGATTAGATACGGGCATGCTTATAGCACGATATTTTTGAACATTTCAAATGAATACAAGCCTCTTATTTCTGGCACTTATGACCCCAACGAAGTTTGGGAAAAAATAAATAAACACTTTAAACCTGAATCTAGAGCTCGTGCTATGAGACTCACAGACGACTTTTTTTCATGTAGATTGAATGAAGGGGAGGAAATAGGCTTATTTGCAGCCAGGTTGAGGATGATAGTTAAGCAATTAAAAGATACTAATGCTCCCCCAGCTGACTGGTATCAGTCATTTCAATTGCTAAGGTACTTACCCTCGGAGTATCAGGGAATTGTTCAAACAATTTACCGCTGGCCTGACGAAACATTTAAGTTCGATTTAGTTTTAGCCGAACTTTTGGCTGAGGAGGCCAGACTAAAGCAAAGTGTAGGGGATCAAGCTACCGTCGCGATGTCTAGTCAAGTACAAGTGAAGCATGTCCCACCTAAAAATAGTGTAAAGAAAGACACTAGAAAGTGCTATAGGTGTGGTAGAATCGGACATTTAATTGCTAGTTGTAGGATCCCTCCCCCCAGTAATCGTAAAAGTAACAAACGACAACCGAAGAATCATATGATAGAAGCCCACACAAGTGAGGATTCAAACAATTCTTCATGGATCTTTGATACAGGGGCTAGTGCTCATTTTTGTCGGGATAAAAGACTTTTAAAAACTTTGAACCAATTAAAGGCCGGTCGATGTCGGTCGCCATAAACGGCATTGATTGTTTCATTGAGGGAAGGGGAACAGTCAAGTTAAAATTTCAAGGTGGTAAAATTGTTAAAACATTGAAAAACGTCCTCTATTCCTCTAAGTTAAGGAGAAATCTCCTGTCAGGTCCTGCGTTGGACACTGAGGGCATTACATTTAGAGGGGGAAATAACAAAGTAGAGGTATTTTCACATAACCGACAAAAACTATTTACAGCACACAAAAAACGTGGTCTGTACCATGTTTACCCCACAATAATAACTAGTAAAAAGAAAGTAGAAGCTAATCTTTCTTCAAAAAATGACAACCAAAACTTAGAACTTTGGCATAGCCGTTTTTGTCATATTAACTGTAATGCTATAATTGAAACTAGTAAGGGAAAGGTATTTGGCTTCCCCGTTTTTAAGTCTAAATCATATAAACCCTGTCATGTTTGTAAAATAGCAAAAACTAGAAGAAAGAGCTTTAAAAGTATTCCTAAGATTAGATCGAACAAACCCCTCCAACTTCTGCACATGGATGTTTGTGGACCTTTACCTAACCCATCAATATCGGGACATAAATTCTTTTTAACGATAACAGATGACTACTCAAGAAAAATCACTGTTTATCCTATGAAGCAGAAATCTGAAGTCTTCGAGAATTTTAAGAGGTACCAAAAACATGCAGAACGGTTTCTAAATAGAAAAATTATTAATATCAGAACTGATAATGGCATGGAGTTCTGCCATAATGAATTTAAGAAGTTTTTGGAGGAGGAGGGCATTAAAGCTGAAAGAACCAACGATTATACGCCGGAACAGAACGGTGTATGTGAGAGATTTAATTACACGGCCTTGGACGCTGTAAAAGCTATGTTACACTCCAGTAAACTGGGAAATGGTTTTTGGTCGGAAGCACTGTTATGTTTCACATACACCTGGAACAGGGTATGCCACGCAAACCAATCTAAAACACCATTTGAGCTATTTTGTGGTCGCAAACCTTCAGTAAAGCATATACGAACTTTTGGATCAAAAGCGTTCGTAGGTGTACCACGTCAATTACGAAGTAAGCTCGAAATGAGGGCAAAACAAGGCATATTAGTTGGGTATGCTATGTTTACCCGTGGCTAAAGAGTATGGCTACCGAGTGACAGGAAAGTTGTAGAAACAAGTAACGTAACCTTTGATGAAAATTTACCCACTCGTGAGAGCAGTGGAGCCATGCTGGAACCCATTACAGCAGAAGAAAGTTCCGATGAGGAAAGGGAACCAGAAATAGAAGATTACGAGAAACCTAGCACATCCGAAGAAAAATATGAAATAAGTAGCGGTGAATCCGATGAGGAGGAGGGAGAAGAAACAATTCGTTTTTCTAAGTCTAAAGACCGAGTAGCACCACTTAAAGATGTAGTTTGAATGAGAAAAGCCGTTCCTAGATCAGACAGGTCCAGAAATGATATATACTACGGTATATCAGGGAGCAATATCAGATTACGATCCTGTAAAGAGGTTGAGGCATATTGCAAGAAACATGGACTTAAGTATGACCCAGAAAAATTTAGTTTCAAAGGTAAAGATACCTACACCGGCATTGTGAAAGACGAAACTAATTTAACCAGTTCCTGACTAGAGGATGTAGTAATTCCAAACTCATATTTTCAAGCAATAGATTCTCAAAATTCAGATGAGTGGAAGAAAGCTATGATTGCAGAAATGGATGTTATGTACGAAAGGGAAGTGTGGAAACTTGTACCCGTACCTCAAAATACAAAAAAAATAGGCAATAGATGGGTATTCACAGTAAAACAAAACTCGGAAGGTAAAATAGTGCAATACAAAGCTAGACTGGTCGCTCAAGGATTCGGTCAAAGAAAAGGTGAAAACTACTAAGTTTTTAGCCCAGTGGTCAATTTCTCTGTAATACGATTATTTTTCTCTTTATTAGTTGGACATTTTCATTGGTTTCATATGCAAGTAGACATAAATTCTGCATACCTATACGCCCCAGTAAAAGAAGATATTTATATGAAGCAGCCCAAAGGATTTGAAGAGGAAGGTAAAGAAAACTATTTCTGTAAGCTCAACAGAGCTATTTACGCTTTAAAGCAGAGTGGACGTGAATGGTTCAATGAAATACAAGGAATTCTAAGTGAATTAAATTTTAATAAGCTAGAGTGGGCTAATTGTGTCTACATTTATGAAAATAGTTTAGTTTTACTTCTGTATGTTATGACATGGTGTTTATATCTAAAACTAAAGAAAAAATAGAGAATGTAATTAAACTCTTAGAAGATAAAGTAGATCTAAAGAAATTGGGTAGAACGAAGAAACTACTCGGGGTACAATTTGTTGAGAATAGGGAAGGACTATTCATTCACCAAGAAGATTACATCAATAAAATTTATGAGCGGTTTAAGAAGTATCAGATACCATTAGTTTCATTGCCAATTGCACCTGGAATTGTAATGTCAAAGACGCAAAGTCCTAGTAACGATGCAGAGACTAAGGAAATGGAAAAACTGCCCTACCGCAATATTTTGGGATGTTTATCGTTCTTGGCTAGTAGAACCAGATCTGATATATCTTACGCTGTAAATATCCTTTCTCAATTTCAATCTAACCCCGGCCAACATCATTGGAACCAATTAGTAAAACTACTGGGATTTGTAAAATCAACATCAAAGTTAAAGCTTAAACTTTCAAATATTAGTGAAATTTCAATAAACTGTTATTCTGATGCCAATTTCACCTCAAATAGAGATGATCGTGTGTCGATGGGAGGTCACATCTTAATGTTAGACAAAACCCCAATCTCGTGGCGAACCTTTAAGCAGAAATGTGTAGCCTTGTCATCTATGGAGTCTGAGTTTATTGCCCTGACAGAGGCATCAAAAGAACTGTTATGGATGTATAGAATCCTAGATGAACTAAGAAGTTTAAACATTTTTCCAGAAAATTTAAAGGTTACCTTATTTTGTGATAATCGTGCAGCTATCGATTTTTCAAATTCTCCTATAGAGAACAATCGCACTAAACATACACATGTAAAATACCATTTCTTAAGAAGCCTCGTTTTAGAAAAATTGTTTAAATTGGAATATATTAACACTAAACAACACCCTGCAGACATCTTCACGAAACCCTTACCCAAAATCAGCCTTTCCACTTTCAATGACAAAATTTTTAGTTAAGTGTGAAAGACCTACTCCCGTTTGTAGGAACCTAGGCAATTTTTTTGTCTCCTATAAGCCCTTCGGCTTGAGACTTTTTTTGAGGGGAAAGGGGAGAAATTTTTGATAAAAAAAAAAAAAAAAACCCAAAGAAAAATGAACTTTATGTAATTGTGTTCGTCCAATTATGTCTGTCTGACATCTTTACAGTCGAGGGAGTAAAGTTCCCCACGAAGTGCGATATTCTTAGCTCTGGTCTTTTTCTAAAGTTTTCGAGCAGCCTCAAAAGCGTCTCGCGAGGTGAAACTGTAATTTGCCAGAGAATTCTGAGGTGATTGGTTAGTTCTAAGAATAGAGTATTTTCGTCCCAATCACAGGAGATGTTAAAGTTTTATTTCTGTAAGTCCCATTTTTGCCAGTGGAAGCTCCTGTATGTCCACCCTAGTCTGTAAGGTGTTGTGTCAGGCATATAATGTGTTAACCTATAACACGAACTTTTTTTTACAAATTTTTTCGGGATGCATCCCAGTTCGATCTCAGCTAGATTTCAATTCGAGCCTTTTTTTCAAATTTAATTTGTATTTTTCATTGCAATGTACTGTACTGTATTATATTGAATGAACTTTGCAAAATGTGAGTATTTTCTTAAGTGCACTGAACGTATATAAGTATTTTTGAAGTATGAATATATTTGGGATTAGAAATGTGTTTATTAATGTTCTAGCATAAGTGTTTATATTTGAATGCATCTATATAGTATTTTCTAGTAGTTGAAGTATTTTTTGAAATGAAGTAATTTTTGAAATGTGTTCTAACCATGCTGGCCAGCAACAACTGTATAGTGTTTCTACTAACCCTTAGTGAATTTTGAAGTATTTTTTCATGCATCATGTTTAACTTACTTTTTCGTTAAAGAGGAAAGGTTACCTCTAATTTTAGTTCACTTTCTGCCAGTTTCTTAAATGTCATGGAAGGCGAACCCTTGTTAGGAAAAAACGCTATTTCTTTACTTACCTTTTATTTCCATGACATTTTATCTCTAAATTTGCTAAAGTGAAAAACGAAACTTTTGTAAACTCCTTTAAAAGTTTTCTAAGTGAAAACGTAACTTCGTTAGCATTTGAAAATGGCGGTGTAAACATCGTCATATCTTTAATGCCGTAATAAAAAGTTTACATTTCACGCCGATAGATAGCGCTGTTCCTAATTTGCATAAAATAAGAACTCTTTTTTGCCTATGCAAATATCTATCGTAGTCCCGCACTAACTGGCAGATATAAAAAGGGCATCACAAGTTAACTTTTCAGAGTTCTCGGTCTGTCTCTCCGAAAGCTCAGCCACTACTATTGTGATGTGTGTGTAATCAAAGATGTAGCTATGAACCGTGTGGTTCAACAGATGTGATTCAACTAGAACCGGAACCGGGGATCCGTGCAAACCGTGCTGATGTATTCAGTGTGATGTGTTTTTTAATCCAAAAGATCGCCGCAGGCGACTTCTTCTAAAAGCTTGTTTCTTGTGCTACTACATAAATGCTGTTTAATGTATTGTGTCTTCATCATGTGCACTGTGTAAGTCTACCATAGTCATCTTGTTTCAATAAACTACAGAAAAGGTACCTACTTTGTCTTTCTTGTTTAAACACATATTCAAACCAAAGACTTCTACTGTGCAACTCAAGTTAAATAAGTTTCAACTCTGCCTAAAATCTACAAAATTTATTTTACAGATAAAATCAAGTAACTATTCAACTTCAGTCAATGACTTCTAATTTGTTTGTTGGAATAGTTTAATAATATAATTAATTTCTTCACACCTTTAGTACCTCGCTCTAGGGACTGCTAGGAAAAGTCGTTATAATGAAAAAGATGTACAAAAGAAATGATTAAAAAAAAACTTACCCAGTAGATGGCATCACCATAAAACTTCGATGTTTATTTTAATTTTATCATTGTCACTTAAATTGTCGTTGAAGATAAAATAAAAATATAAAAAACTTTTATGTGCTACGTATCACAAAAATTTAATATTATTTATTATATATATATATATTTTTTTTTGCACTAAGAAAAATAGTAATCAACCATAGATGTTTGACGGGAACTATTTCTATTAATATTATACAATGCGTGTTGTATATCGTTTAGCTGTTGCAATGTTCTTTTTGTAGTTTTTTTGCATAAAAAGTATTTTCTGAATCCTTCAAAATACAACACAGCTTGCTGAAATGTTGGAGGAGCAGCATTCGTTTCATCATCATCTGTATCATCCTCACTGCTACTTGCTTCTTTTGGATTATTGCAGGCAATTAATTCTTTAACACTAAGGACACTTGTTGTTTGCACATTACTGTCGCAATCTGCATATTCTTCAAATGAATAATCAGAATTTAATAAGTGCCATTCGGTATTAATTTTTGGTTCTGTTTCTTCTACTGTGATCTCTTCACCCCGAGATGGATAGCCACCTTTGATAAAGCAATGCAGAATGGTTTGCTTTGATACACTATTCCACGCAAATGAAATAAAATTCATCGCTTGTAAGATGTTTACCTTTTTTATATTGGCGTCCGATATATTTTCCACAGCTAACTGCACTAACTTCTGATGATAATGGTGCTTGAAGCACCTGATTATTCCTAAATCAAGGGGCTGCAAATGACTTGTGCAGTTAGCCGGGAAGAAAACAACTTGTATATGTTTGAGAAATTTGGTATCGGGAGGATGAGAGGGGCACTGATCCATGAACAATATTATTTTGCGATTTTCCTGTGCCATTTTTCAGTCCAATTTCATCAACCACTTGTTAAACAATTTTCCTGTCATCCAGGCCTTTTTATTGGAGTCGTACTGCACGGAAAAGGTTTTAATATTTTTGAAACACCGGGGATTTTGGTACTTTCCTATAACAAATGGTTTTAACTTTTCTGATCTATCAGCATTCGTGCACAGTAAAACTGTTATACGCTCTTTGCTTTTTTCCCCACCATGACATGGCTCACCTTTTAGTGACAGAGTCCTTGAAGGAAGCAAGTGATAAAAGAGTCCGGTTTCATTACAATTGAATACGTTTTTTAGTTCATATTCAGTAAGTTTGTTGTCAGTGAGTTTTAAACGACTCTTCAACAGTTTCAAGTGGTACAGATTTCGATTCACCACTTAATATTTGGCAGGTTATTCCATTGCTTATTTTAAATTTATGGAGCCGTCCTCCAGAAAATTTGCACTCTTTCACTTTCATTTGCTTGGCAATTTCAAGTGCCTTATTAATGAGCATCGGCCCGCTCACAGGAATATTAGCAGCTCTGCATTGCTTGAAGAACTGCAAAACCAAAGAATCAATTTCCGGAACTTTACCGGCACGTACACGCTGCCTCTTAGCAACAGTAGAAGAACAGGCAGATGCATTATTTTTGATTTCTTGCCTTTTATAAATAAAAGTTTTTAAAGTTGATACATTAATGTTCAGCTTTTTTGCAATGTCTACTTTAGAGATGGAGACATTTTTATCCACTTCTGTTAAAATTGCTAAAATATTAATTTTTTCTTCCAACTTAGAGCTTTTCGTTTAAAAGACATGTTGGAGAAAGATAAGCACAACCTACCAGCATCTCTGTAAAAGTCAGACTGAAAGAAACAAATTTTATTTGCTTTCACAGGCCTCATCTCGATGGGGGGGGAGGGGGGGGTGAGATTCCAGACTAAAGGTTACCATCTTTGGCGATAAACCTTAATTGCCAACTGGGGGAGAATTCTATAGTCATCAGAGATCGTCCTCCCCCCTAACGAACAAGTTTCTGATTGTTCCCGGATCATTGTGCAGAGATTTCGCACTCGCTTAATCGCAAGTTTTATCGCCCCGATGCACGTTAAATCGCCAATAGTGTGGAACAGCATTAGAAATTTCGGGTGCAATCCTATCGCAGGTGTAAAGAGGAGAGAAGTCATGGCAATAGTTGTTATCAATGAGGGGGAAAAATTTCAAAATGTTTTGAGAAACGACGTACTAAAGAAAATCCTAGACGCATAAAAGAAATTTTTTAACGTTATAAAGTATAGGAATGACTTCGGACTTTACAAAATCGGTGTATAATCGATAAAGACGTACTAAAAAGAGGCGTATTAAAGATGCTCCACCGTATATTACTTGTCTGCCATTTCATTCTCAACTACTGTTATCAAAGGATAAAAATAACAGAAAAGCAATATGAGGTCTAGAAAGTGATATGAGAGAAATATTTCAGCTTGCTAAACATGTGAACATAAGTATTTTACCAGCAAACAAGTATCAAAAGAGCAAGTCTATACCTCAGCACAAAAACAATAAACACTATCCTATATAAGAAAGATTAAGTTTTAAATGAACTCACTTCAAAGTAGCCAGAAAATCCTCTTGCATGAGATGTGGTCTCAAATAATTTACTTCAGCAATGTTATTCTAAAAATGTACACAACCATTAATACATTAAATACAATAGGTACTAGTCACTAAACGTATAACTGTTTTGAAATACCTTTAAAATAGTTATGGATTAAGCCCTTAGTTAAAACTTTAAAATACTACCTAATAACACTGAAGCTTTTCTGGCTGCCTTTATAGCCCTCTTCAAGACTTCTGTCTTGGTTTTCCCCATTTGAAGCACCTCCCCCTATCTCTCATACATACATACATACATACTTGATGAGCTACATGAGCTTTACAAGGCTTTCCTCTGATATACAGAGTTCTTATTTTTCTATTTATCATATTTCAAAAATCAACTATCGTTGGTTCTTTTTGAATTATTCTGGATTGGGTTGCAGTCAGTTTTAATGCTTTTATGTCTTTCATTTTTTTTTTCTTTTTTCCTGATTTTCACTTTTTGTTACACCTTTGTATCAGCCTGGCTTGTTTGAATTTAAGTTTATTCTATAAATTCTTGCATTTTCCTCCTTATTTAATCTATCTTTATCACTCCGGATTCTTTGCATGATATTTACTTTTGGTTTTATTGGCATAAATATAATGCAAAGAATAACACAGTGCAAAGGTAAAGAAAAGTATGTAAATAAATATTCTAACTTTATATGTAGTAAATAAAATTTATTTTCTCCCATGATTTATACTTGAAAAACTAAAATAATCTAACAAAGAATACACACAAATTTTAAATATTCTATTCCTTGTCTATTCAATTTTTGAAAGAGTATTATAATATTAAAAAAGCAAGATCTTACAACTTTATAACATTACTAATTGCATATTCACCGAATTTTCTGCACAACAGAATCAAACACAGGATACAGCAAATTAATTTAGCACAAAAAAATAAAAAAATAAAAACATTAATGCTCAAAATACCTCAATGTAAACTGAAATAAAAATATAAACTGATAATTTTAGACAACAGCTATCTGCTTACTAGCCTAGCATTTAGTCCACTGAAACGCAGTTTCATTTGCAAAGACAGCTTGCGTAGCAATACATACAGATAATGCACAACAAATTTTATTTAAAAATTTTGTTTAATCACTTGAGAGTTGTATTCAAGTTTGGACTAAAGCGAGAGGGTAGATGGGGCAACTGCTCCTCCCAGGAAAAGAAATTAATGTAAAAGATCTTATTTAACTTTGATAAAATCAGGGTGTCTACCGCTCCGGAAAATCCGGAAAGTCTGGAAATTGGATAATGGGTCCGGAAAATTCAATAAAAGAATCATTTTTTTTTTTTCTGTTTCGTGTCCTTTTTTTTTTACGCTTTCTCTCTAATTGTCAGACTGGAAACCAAAAGCAACTGTAACACATTTTTCGAACCGCGAAAGCATCTAACGATGTGTTTGTGTAAGGAGGGAAAAATGGGGGCTCATCAATCGTGATGGCAGGGTAAAAGACAAATTAGCTTACTTGGTAACTTACGGCTTAGGACCCTATTTCCAAGAACAGTTAGTTAATTCTATCAGAAAGTGAGACTACTTCTGTTTCTCAATTGATGAAAGCTTAATCCTGTGTACTTCAGTTAAAATTGATTTCAAGAAGTTTTACAAATATGCAAATATAAAGACAAGGGAGGGGTCATTGTGCAATTTCCCAATGTAAAATACTGGTCAGGAATTTTTTTCCTGGGACCTCCCAAAAGTCAGGAAAAAGTCCGGAAATTGACTTTCAGAAATTTGGTAGACACCCTGAAAATGGATGTGTATGTTAATCTTCCAAATAACCATCCTCACTCACAAAATGGCATTAATCCGTCAGAGGCTGCATTGACTTAGATTAGAACATTATACCCTTGCAAAACTCGATTGATTACTCTAAGGGTGTGTACTTCTCTTACACTGAAAAAACTGAACTGAGTACTGTACTGCTCATACTGTCAAAATTCTGGAAAGCAATTACATTCTCTGTTACTGTAACATGGCAATTCAGTAAACATTCTGGGGGGGGGGGCTTTGAATCCGTATAATAGCTTTTATACATTAGTCAAATATTTTCCAATCCTTTATAGAAGCAGGACTACTGAAAATAGAGGGGCTGGTTTATTCACCATATTTTACTAAAGCAGCACTTTTCACCTGGATGACGTCATGGCACTGACTGCGAAAAGATTCCTATGAGAAAGGAAGTCGATTTTTCATTTTAAATAACTTTTAGAAGGAAAATGGATTTGAATATTTCTTCCTAAAGCAAATAAACTGATTTATACATATTTACTTATGTACAGTTATTGCAAAATATTGTTATTTTTTTTAATATACTTTTAATATATGAGTTAAGAAACTTTCAAATGAAATATATTTAGATACTGTTTCATTTAGCTTGTGACAAAATATAAGTATTTAAATGTACGGAGCTGCTTATAAACATTAGAAATTAATTTAAATATATTTTGTGCATATCTTTGAAGAAAGATTTGGAAGCTTATTGGCCATCAAAATGTGTTTGAATCTTTTTATAACTTCTGAAGGAGTTGGGTAGTCATTCAACTGACAGAGATATCTAATTTGACTAAAGAGACTCTCTAGGGCATCCTGAGTCAATCTTGTCGTTAAGTTAGTGAGTATTTCACTCCCATACATTTTTAATCTTCCAACAAAGAAATTAACAATTTGATTGAAATGATTTTTGCTTTTTTGAAAGGGTAAAAGCCCTTTTCTCACATTTACTCTCATTTTTTCAATAATTTCCATCATTTCATAAAAAACACGTCTTTGCTTCAGAAAATAATTTTGTCGGCCAAAAAGCAGCCTTCATACCTTTCCTAGCTGGTGGTTCCAAAGTCTTGCTGTTTATTACATCAAAAAATTATCTATTAATTTTTTTAAATTATAAGTTTTCTTATCTCCTGTAAATTTTAAGATTCTCTTGGCTGTGGTGGCTTTTACAAGTTGCTATTACACACACGGACATTCCAAAAAATTGAACAAAAACCCAAGAACATTAACTTAAGTAAAGTGAAAATAAACTATGAAAATCATTAAATTTTAAAACAGTGCTAGAATACAGGGCATTCCAAATAAAACACTAAAATATTTCCTTCCAGTCAAAGTCCTGGGCAAGAATGATGCATTTCTTCTCCATTTTACCATAGTCAGCGCGATGGCATCACAAGCAGAAACTGGAAGACTCTGAGCGACAAAGGAATGACCCAGTCCTTATATCTTATCTATAGTCCTAGTATAGGAGCCCTCTACACTTTTAGAAACTTTTATTTCATTTTAGAATATGACTAGTTAAATTTTTTTAAATTCAAATAAAGGTTTGACTGACTGATACATTAGATTTTAGCTATATAAATATATACTGAATTCATCAACATAAAAATCAAACTATTTATTTGGTTAAAAATAAGTGCTAATATTTCTAGACTACCAGATTCCTTATCACAAGTTTAGAAGAAAAACAAAATATGTAAAATAGAGAGATAATACAATAATGGTAGAATCACAGCAAAACTACATCAAAACAGTTAAAGTAGTCACTGGAGGATACACAAATGTAGCTGATTTATGTATGGAAAATTATAAAAGCTGTCCTACTAAATTACCAAACTTATATACATACCAGAAGTCCTAATACTTTTGTTTCAATTGGGCTCTCACCAGGAAAACTCTAAAATTATAATACTTTAATCAGATTAATATAATAAAGATAAATCAAGATAAAGTAAAACCAAACTTTTGATTCATATTTTAAGAATTTCCTAATATTTATGACAGAGTACACAAGTGCTATCTTAAGGATTCTTCTAAAAACATATGTTCCATGATTACACAAAAACATACAACAGTTTATTATCATTGCATTTATAAACAAATGTTCACTTTTTAAAAAAAATTACTAGGAAAACTGAATTTTGCAAAGTATTATGTCAGTCCTCAATGTAATAATTATGTGTCATACATAAAAAATAATCACAGTAAACATCTCCATTTAAAATTTTGTAATAAATGAACTCAAAAATTAAAGATTACTGTGACACTGTAAGAAGTGAAGTTGGGACCCATGCTTCCTACCAGTACCAGATTGAATAGTGGGTCAAATCACTAGGCCATCTCGGAGTTAAATGCTTAAATATAATTTTATTAGGTGAAAAATAGGTATAGAATCTAAATGTTTGCGTAGTGTTGAACTATGAGTGAAAACCCATCACTATATAAGCTAAATCTCAAAGATCTGGCTTGACATAAAATGGGAAAAAAAACTGATTGCAAGATTTCAAAAAATGCAAGCCAAGAGAACAATAAAGATGAATACAAGCTTTTAATTAATAATAATAATAATAAATAAGTATAGATTCCAATTACAGATGCACCAACTTACCAAAATTAAATATTTTGAAAAGTTGGTACGTCTGTAATTGGAATTGCCTGATATCTCCTGCTTTTTAATGTCAAAAAGCCTGAAATTTATTTATTTATTTATTTTGCATTTATTTTAGCATAAAATGGATAGATAATCAATACTACCAAATTAGCCCATATATAATACAATGTTTTTTGACTGATAATTTCTCAGAAAAAAATCTCCGACATGCTAAATTTGCTTAATTCGAGGGCTAAATGTAGGATTTTTCTAATTATCTTGATGAAATTTCAGGGTCACATTATATTTGGGCTATTTTCTTTTCTTAAATGCCATGTGTGGCCATATAAATTTAAGTAATAGGATAGAGCTAAGTTGTATAGTGTAAATAAATTAAATTTCAAATATTTGCCAAAGAAAAATCAGAAAGTACACAGCACCAATCAAAATACATGGAGTAAACTACTCAAATCTAAAAATTACATAAAGATAACTTATAATAATATAAAATTAAGTAATATTTCAAATATTATAACTAATTTTGAGAACCTTATGAAGAAAATTGAGGAAGGTTTCAATTTGTTAATACACTCTAAAAAAGCCTGAGAAAATTAAAAATCCTGAGGCCCAAAACAAAATCAAAAAGCCTCAGGCCGAAATCCTGAGACTTGGCAATTTTGCAATTTTATGCATAATACTGAATTGTCGCAAGAAATCTGCCATGGTAAATTTCACAGTTGCAGCTTGATTGAAATTGAGTAAAAAATTGACTTGATCATAAGCTTTGAAACTGAGGAACATAAAGATGAAGTTCAATACCAACTTACAAAAATAAAAATAAATAAAAATTGAAAAGACTTTACAAAGGTCATTCTGGTGGATTTTTAGATTTTCTGCAAATAGTCACATTAGTCTCAATTATGTTACTACAGTCTCTGTTAGCTTTACCACAGAAAAAGAAGTATTTTCGTATGTTTTAAAAATATATTGTACATATAAAAGCAAAGTGGATGGGCATATACCAAAGGAAATCAGAATACTATCTACAAACAGAGTTAAAATGAAATGTTTCATAATTTTATAAAAATATCAGTATGTCAACAAGCAAAATAAAATATTTAACTGTGTTCTGCAAGAAGGACACAAATAAAATGCAGAACAGTACATATAATTATAAAATTAAAAAACAGACAAATAAAAAAAAAAAGTTAAAACAGACTTCAAAAATGTAATGTTGCTACTCGTTATGGACTTTTTGAGGTCGCTGCCACTTGTTACAGACTTGAAACAGCCAAGCAAGAGATGGATGAGGTCGATGCTGGTACCATCTGTCGCTATCAGGGAGAAGGAGAATGCGTGTTTGTTTTCCAGGTCATCAATGTAGGGAGAGCATGTGGTGGGAGACGGGTTTGAACCTGAAAACTCCGTGTGTTAGAATGAGGCGCAATCCAGCTGAGCCAAAATGTACCCATTTGACCGACTTTCAAATGCTAGGTGTTGTGTCTGAGCAGCGTGCACTGAGTGTCTCGTGCAGCTATACTACTCCTCCCCTAAAGAGTCAGTCAGAGGCTGACAAACGATGTTCCAATCATTATGAAATGTTGCTCTCGTTATGGACTTTGTGAGGTCGCTGCCACTTGTTATGGACTTGAAACAGCCGAGCAAGAGATGGATGAGGTCGATGCTGGTGCCATCTGTCACTATCAGCGAGAAGGAGAATGCATGTTTGTTGTCCAGGTCATCAATGTAGGGAGAGTATGTGACGGGAGCCAGGTTTGAACTCTGCATGGTAGAATGAGGTGCAATCCAGCTGAGCCAAAAGGTACCCATTTGACAGACCTTTAATTACCGGGTGTTGTGTGTGCGCAGCAGTGATCTTGTGTCGCTACATGCATTTTCTAACATTTATTGTTTTTTAAAATTACATTTTATTGATTACAATAAGTACTAACAAACGTATTTTGTTACAGAGCATTTTATCATGCAATTATTATGCATTTTCCCTAATAAATATTTTCAAATAAATCTTAATTTGTATTTAAATTCCAATTTTGCTGAAAAGAATATCAATTAGAGAGTAAATGGATAAATATTTGTGAGCTTAAAAGGTCATTAAGATCATCAAGTAATCTGCCTTTCTTAATATTTAAAAAATACTAATTTTTAAAACTCAAATAAGCTGTCATTTGTAGAAAGAAGAAAAAACCCGGTTTTCTCCTTAATAATCATGCTGTTACATAAGCATATATCTGTATGTTTATGTTTCTCACGTCAAGTAGGAAAGTATATATATTTTGTGTTTTTGAAAGGAAAGATTGTTTAATTTTTAAAAAATTGTTTCCTGGCCTTAGTTACTAACAGTTAAATAAAAAATATTAAGTAGTATTAGTTGACATTTATAACAAGTAATTTTACAGAAACATTAAATTAGAATTTATAGCACTAAAATAAATAAATGCAGAACAAGTGTGGATAAGGCAGTTTCTATGATAAAATATTTATGAGCTTAAAAAGGTCATAAAATATCTGAAACAATAGTCTAAAACGAGAGCATATTTATTTATGCATTGTTTAAATTGCATACTCACATTCAAAACTTCCAAGAAAAGTTCCATGCCCCCTAAGTTTAGAAATACACTACAAGTTTTAGGAGATTCATCTGAAATAACAAAATTCTACAATTTAAAAAAAAATATTTTTTAAGGGAGCATAATATGCATATGCACAAAGATAATACATAAATACATGGTGGGAAAACGAATATTTTCCTTACACATATAATTCAAATTAAACCCAGTAATGTAGAATCACAAAAAGTGAAAAATTACTTGAATCGTGACTAAAAGTTGACGTCATGGATGCAAATCTGAGACGATTGCAACGTGATTACACAAAAACTACCTCAGTGTCACTGACGATTTAAAAAAAAAAAAAAAAAAAAAAAACTTTAAGGTGTGCAGACGAAACTTTTGTGTTTCGAAATGCCTGATTGCTAAATCATATAATTCTGTTTTTTAGGTTTAAATTATAGTATTAATATATGCCACATAAATAACATTACATGATGTTGACAACTATTTTATTTTATCTTGCATTTCGTAAAGCGTGGACAATGCTATAGTTCAGCTATGTTACACATGACTGTTGAATTTTACAGTCATGTGTAAATTCAAATTCTGATGTTGACAACTATTTTATCTTATCTTGCATTTCGTAAAGCGTGGACATTGCATTAGTTCAGCTATGTTACACATGACTTGAATTTTCCCTAAATTGAAAAACCTACATGAAACAATGGATGCACCATTTACGTTTTAAAGCCAAACATTCACCCTGTTCCCATGAAAATCATGTCGCTTTTGTAAATGAAAACATTCGTTGCGGAACTTCTGTGAAAAAGCTTATTACCCTTACTAAACTCTTAATGCAATATCACACTTGTTACATAAAACTGATGTTGATCTCACTGCCAGTTAGCACTAAATAAATAACTAATTTCATATTTATTTTCAACAGATTAGTTGAATAGTATTAAATTCAATATTTCAAAAAAATCTGAAGTAATTTCTAGAGTTCTTGCTGTAACTTGGAAATAAATGAAAAAATAAATAGAACTTTAACAAAAGTCATTTTTAGAGAAATATTCTAAGCATATTTTATCCCGTTATCCAGAAAGATTCCACAAACATCATGGAAACAGCAATTACTTACACATTGTATTTTGTATTACTTGGGAGTGCCTTTGTTGTGGACATGATTGCAATATCATTCGCGTACATGATACATATCCTAAAATCTCTTGTGATTTATTTTTAATTTTCATTTCATATTCCTGACTTTGCAAACTCTCTTAATTTTTGATGCTTTGCACATGCGCATAATCGAATACATTTCCCCATTACGGTTACCTACTAAATAGTTTTCTATATTGCTACTAAGTTTCATTGCTTCAGTTTATATTGATTATTCAATTCTCTTGTAAAATAATCTTAATTAAGACATGGGCTTTGGCAAAGTATACCAGCATTGCTTAGATGACTCGATAATGCATTTAGGTAAAAATAACCAAAATTGCAGATTCATGTTTTTGACATAGTGACATAGATATATTATGCATAAACCTTGTTAGGTTGCCATATTTAGCAAAATTTCATCACACCATAGTGGCAAATATCCAAAATGTATCAAAATTAAACTTTACAAAATTTTGAATTATGTATAACCTTTGGAACAATTTACGCACACAGATTTTAATAGTATAGAAATTACACTACTTTTCTCTGTTTTTGGCAGCATGCTTTAATAGTGATCTGAAATTCAAGGAATGAACAGTAGGTTGAGACTAAAAACAAAGTTGTATTAGTAAAAATAATTTTTAACACCAGCGTTTATCACTAAAAGATCTATAATTCCATAAATTAAATAACTAATATGCCAAACTGGTGAGAAGGGGTGGATATAAGTTAATAAGTAACTTCTGTTGGTAATGATTTTTTATTACTTTCCGAACATGTACCATGTAAGGAAAGTATTGTAATCATGAAAAAATTCGAATTCGAGATTTTGGTGTATTTACACGTTTTGAGGTCTTCTGAATTCATTTATGCTATTTTTACGAGATGTATGTATGTATGTGTGTGTGTGTGTGTGTTTGTGTGTATGTGAGTGAACACAATAGCTCCTGAACGGGACATGCGATTGAGCTCAAATTGGGTATATATGTTATAAACTACCGTCACAAGACCTGTATTGATTTTGGTGTGTATAGGATTGATAGTGTTTCTACAGGGCTAAGACAAAGATTTCTTTTACATTATGGCCTATGGGGGAACATTCTGGAAAAGTGCGCTAGCGTTTAAACGGTACATTGGATTGAGCTCAAATTGCGTATACATGTTATAAACCACCATCGTAAGACACGTATTGATTTTGATTTGTATTGGACTTATAGTTTTTCTACAGGGTCACGACAAAGATTTCTTTTACATTATGGCCTATGGGGAGAAATTCTTGAAAGTGAGCTAGCGTTTAAACGGCACATACGATTGAGCTTTAATTTGGTATGTATATTTGAATTATTCATCGATTAAAATTTATTTAAATGCTTGGTAATGATGTTAATCGTAAGTGTTCGGAAAGTCGAGTGGAGGCACTCCAGATTTTTTACAATAATTGTATATAACAGGCAAATTTCAGGAAAGAAATAGGATTTTATTAAATTGTGAAATTTATCTTCTGTGCAGAGCCAGAAAACAAATGAATTGTCAAAAAGGCTTTTAACTAATTTTTAGGCATTAAAAAAGGAAAAATAAAATCGCGATTAGATATCAAAAGAAAAAAAAAAAAAAATCACCCGTGCTTTTACTGTTAAGTTCCATCATAAAGCACACATTGTTGCAGTATTTGCATTAAAATTTATCCTTCATACACTTATCCTTTTTAAGAGATATTTTTAATTGATTGGAGAACTTTTATTCTACGCAGCATAAGTGACTTAAATTTGAGGCTTAGCTACATTTTTTAGGTATCGTGACAGTTTGATAATTTTTAAACTTCTAAACTTTACTATTTTAATTTAACATGAGTACTTTGAATGCATAAAAATTTAATTTTACCCTTTATTGTTTGTAACTTTCATACTGTACCTTCTTTGCTAAGCTAACCTAGCAGATGTTTAAAAACACATAAAAAAGAACATTTTGATTGTTCAAGACTACTATCCCATTATTAATGCCCACCAATGAAATTTCTAGTGATCAAATTTAGAAAATATTCATTTTAGCGCAAAAATTTTAAGTTCAATATGCAGAAGACAGAAGATAAATGCCAATTTAAAAACTTATTTATTTGCAATCACACTAGATCATAGAACAATCCTAAATATAAAATTTCAACATTCTACGACCAATAGTTTTTGAGATATGCGAGTTTAATGCATTTTGACCCATAGAGCGTAATGTATTTCGAATCTTTTGGGCGGTCCTGTAGATAAACTATCCATACATACATGCATACATATGTACACACGTACATATGTACAGACGGCATGGAAAAACTGGCCAAAATAGACTCTCAACTGGTCAAAATGAGTTGCAGACATGTTTATATGATCGTGCATGCTAGATTACGATGAGATGCATCTAAAAAATTCTTAAATTTAGAGGTAGTCAAAATCGTTTTTTTCGTCAAAATTTGGCCCCTGAAATTTTTCGGGATCACATTACTTCTTTATACTCCACACAAGGAAGTAAAAATTTTAAAATACACTCAACAACATTCTGATGCAAGATAAAAGCTATAAATTTTGTCATGAAAAATAAGTGACAGAAAATCAAGTTATAAAAAATCACCCTAGCTGAATTAGATAATACCTTTGCCTAATAGATATTAACCACATTTTGAAACAAGATTAAAGTTGACTCAAGTTATTCTGAATTGTAAAACTTATTCATGAATTTGAAACACTATTAGCTCAATACATATATTAATAAAGCAATATATTATTGCTTAATTATAATTATATGTAAAACATTCATTTTGGCATACCACTTAAATTCCACAGAGCACTTAAAGTGAACTTCATCATAATATCCACATTTCTTTGCTCTGATTTTGTCTTCACTATATTCAACAATCTTTTCATATAAGTTTCTTTTGCACCCAAAATTGAAGTCTCAGCAGTAGTTATCTAAAAATGTACAAATAGATACTGGATATTAGTTTTCATGTCTCACTAATTTACTAAGTAATATAGATGGAAATGAAGAACAATAACTTATAAGTCATTTACCCTTGCAGTTAATATTGAACATATTGCCACTGACATTCGATTCATAGCAGGATCATCAAATGCCAAAAGAGAATTCATGACTAATTCAGCACAGCGATATCTGTTGAATGACTGAAAAATCAAAAAATAAATAAATAAATACATCTTTAAATTTAAAAAATGCATAAATCCAATAGTCAAAACATTAAAAAGTGCATGTACTTACTACATCTTGAAGCATCCTATCACTACAAAGAGTTAGCAAAGAGTTCTTTTGAAGCTAAAGAACAAGATTTTTACATAAGACAGTAGCTACAGATGAATGCATAAATAAAATAATATTATTCAAGTATTATTATTTAAAAGCAGTAATTTGTCACTCAATTTTTTTATATCAAAAATCCAGGCCTTCACTTAAATGACGAGACACCCAGAGTTCAAACAAAACAGTTCATTAAACATCACTAAAAGCAATTAATACGAAATATTTGTAGACAGAACTCTCAACAAAAACATCAATTGCAGCAGCAGATTAAACTATACAGCACAAAGAACACATTATGCCATTTTTAAAAAACAACTTTTATGTGTGCATAGCACAGAATCCTGGCAGAGTGAAAGTCACAGTGAAGCGCACACAATAATCATCACAAAAGAATCATGAAACATAGATAAAAAATGGCGGTTTAAAATTATTCTATTAATGCAAATACTGATGGTGGTTACAATATTCATTTAATGATGATAAACAATTTTATAAATGTTCTCATACTTAAAATTTCAATTAATAAAAAACATAAAGAAAGAAAAAAGAAAAGAAAGAATCTCTATTGGTAAGACACATAAAAATCACATGATATAAAGTCAGTTTGAATCTGCATTAACCTAAAAGTTAAACAGCATTTAAACTTACTTGAGGTTGCTTAGGAAAATTTTCCATTGATATTAATGTAACATCCACAATTTCTTTTAACCAGTTAGTATGTATCTTTGAACTTAAAGGACCTTTTGTAAGATTATATAAACAAGCAGTTGCAGCCATTTGAATTCCTAAGAGATGGGGTGAAGTCTTCATGCTTTGAAGGACAAGCTAGAATATTTAAACACTGCTTTAAAAAAGACAGAAATAAAACAGCTATCATTTAAAATCTTAATATATATATATAAAATGCTAATGTTCGTTTGTAAAGACAGGGTTTTCTCTATCACCACCAACTCGAATTAACTTCTCATTGGGGTGGTAAATACCCCTTGGCCTCACGGTGAAAGTAAGGGAGTTTGGTCGCGGTGGGTGGAAGTGGGTGGCGAAAATGTGAAAAAATATATATCTGTCCTATTCTAATTCATGAGAACTTCTGAATTTCAACTCCAGTAAAATATTAAAATTTAACGTTTATCATCTGTTGCCATATCAGCAGGAAAACTGAATCTCAAGCAATTATTGTCTGCGAACCATTTTACCTGAAACAAATTCAAGTTATTTTAACAAGTGAAAAAGAAGAAATTATTTGAATATTCTAGAGTGTTCTGATGCTAGCAATTTGGATGTGTTATGGTATATAAACCGAAATTCAGTGACTTTTCGTCAGTTTGATCGTGTTTGCAGTCGAGTAAAGATTAACTGAAATTTAGAGTGAAATTAAACAAATTCAAATCATTTTGACAAACGAAAAAGAACAAACTATCTGATTATTCAAGAGAGTTCGTCAGTGACACCATAATAGCAATCAAGGTATTAATTTTGTGTAACTTTATTACATTACATATACACAATGTCAAGGTGTAAAAAAATATTTACAAAACCTCGAGTGGATTTTAAAAGAAGAAAAGTAGCACGTCAACTTGAAACAGAAGAACAAAGAGAGAAACGGCTTTCAAATATTCGTAAAGGAGTAAAAAAAAATAGAGAAATTTAACCGAAGAAGAAAGAACACATATTAACGAATAAGTGCGATCCCAAATGAGAACACTTAGAAATTGTCAATCTGCTGATCAACGTGAAGTGGAAAATAGAAGAAGTAAAGAAAGAATGGCTACTTTACGCAAAAAACGAGCTGCTACAAGTAAAATTGAGAATTTAGAACTTCGGGCGTTCCATTATGATTGAAAAAAACAATACAGTGAACATCCAAATATTGTCATCGGAAAAATAGACACGATATGTAGTGCGAGTATTGTCATGCATGGAAATTTAAAGGCGAAACTGCTGGTATGTGCTGTTCGAGTGGTAAAGTCAATTTACCAGCATTAGATGTACCACTACCACAATTACTCGCAAATATGACAGGAAAACACCAGATTCCAATCATTTTCTGCAAAATATACGTCGATACAACTGTTGTTTTCAAATGACTTCATTTGGAGCTTCATTAATATGCAAAGAAGAAAATTTCAACCCGGTTTTTAAGGTTCAAGGACAAATTTATCATCGAGTAGGTTCACTTCTGCCGATGCCAAATGAAACTCCAAAATTTCTTCAAATATATTTTGTTTGTAGCGAAGAACTTGAAACAGACCAACGTTGCTCTAATATTCAAGGACTACAACGAGATATTATTTAAAAATTACAACGTCTACTTCATAATAATAATCAACTAATCAATGTGTTTAAGACTTCTCTAGACCAAATGGCTGCAGATAATTATAAGATCGTTATTCGAGCAGATAAAAGACCAGCCGGTCAACATGAAAGAAGGTTCAATGCACCTCAAACGAACGAAGTTGCCATAGTAATTGTTGATAACGAATGTAGTCATCGTGATATTATTATTCAACACCGAAATAAAAAATTGCAACGTATTGCTGAAATACATTGTAGTTATGATACACTACAGTATCCACTAATTTTTTGGCAAGATGAGGATGGTTATCACTTCAATATTCAACAAATCGATCCAGCTACAGGTGTTGAAACTAACAAGAAAGTATCAACTATGCAATTTTATGCTTATCGAATTATGACTAGAAATGATGAATATAATCATACTTTAAACTACTCGGCAGTTATTTCAGCAGTTTATTATAGAGATGTATGCTAAAATTGAGATGGAAAGATTAGAATTTATTCGACATAATCAACGAAAGTTGCGTTCGGATAAATACATCAATTTGAGAGATGCAATGATAAATGATGCAAACGTCGATAACACAAGAAAATTGGTCATCTTGCCATCGACATTTACTACTGGATGTCCACGTCTCATGCATCAATGTGCTCAGGATGTGATAACATTTTTATTTCTAATGGCAAGATAGGAAGACAAATACAGCAAAGGAATAGTAAAAAAGAAAGAAACACATGAACAAAAAACTCAGCAGCATCAAATAGTCTATGTATCCAAATGACCCTGGCCTCCCAGTAGCGGTCTGCAAGTGAGGACTTAGATACGGCTAGATAGAAGTTAGAAATCTAAATTATCTACGTTAAAAAATGGATCCTTAAATATTTTTTATACTATTAAGCATGCGGTGTATTTTAACCCGAGCAACGTCGGGTTTCGCTGCTAGTTAAAATATAAAATTTATTTTCTTTTAATAAGCCAATCCAACCTTAAGACAAGAAACAATTTTTAACATATAGTAAAATCTCCTTGCAATGAACTACACTTTTGTGATTATTTCAGATTAGCGAATAAAATACTTCTATTGAAAGAAAATCTTACTGTATAAATTTAGTGAATTTCATCTTCAGTCCTTAAAAATTTGCTATACAGAAATTTTACTGTATTATAAGATGAACTGATTCATAACATCTATTCATCATCAATGTGAATTGATGTGAATAACATCAATATGAGTTTCAAATGTTTACTTCCCCTCCCCCCCCCACTCATAAGAACTTTTGGGATAGATGCAGACTCACTTAGATGGACAGATTGTATAGAGGAAGATCTGGATATTTTGTAAATCTCACTTAATATAAATTTCATTGAAATACAAAAAATATCTGTAAAATAATACAAGATGGTGCGCACCCCATATAAACACGGTGACAATCACTGGAGCTTGACGGTCGCCTAGCACCAGTGACTGTTGCCAACCATTTTGCACGATCAGCAAAGTCAAAGCATTTTAACACATTAAAATTGCACATATATTCCACTAAATAAAATATTAAAACAAAATACACCATCCCTATTTAACCTAAAAAACATCTGAAAATTCAGTAACAGGTAATTTAAAATGACCAAACAGTGGATTGCTTTTAACTAAAAAAACTACAGTGGATTTAAGCAACCTAGTTGCACAGCTAATGTAAACTGGGCAAACACTGGCACGTTTTCAACTCAAAAAAACATCAGTGAATTAAACAACCTAGTCGTACACCTCATATAAAGTCAGTATGATTAGAATAGCACATAAATAACACTTAAGAAAACATAAAAACATCAAATATCAATTTAAAATTCACATTAAAAACCTTGAACATTGCAAAGATTCGTTAAAAAAATACTTACCTTTGTTTTTTTAATTAACCGCTCAGAAATGTCTCTAACACCCACCAGCTTATAACGTAAAACCAGCATGCTTTCTTTTATTTAGCTTTATATTCATACTATATTTCTAACAAACACACACAAGCTTTCTTTTCATACAGTAACATAACATATTTCATCCCCTTCCATCCATAACATGAAACAATTTCAAATTCCCAAACTGACGACACATGTTTTTTTATGGTTGCCAGTCAAAAATACCACCGGCAGGTTACTTCACTAGTGCTGCGCATCGGCCACGATGGCGCCAGAATGACCACCAAATGAAAGGTAAACACAAACATTGATATGTAAACAGCACCATATACGGAATATAGTCCAAAATATCTAAGCAGAAGATAATTAGTTCCCATAAATTTTTTAACTGTCACAAATAACAATACTTTTTTATTAGTTTCAACAGAGAGACCCGTGAAATTCTATAGATCTATGCAGAAAAATACTATAGAGAAAAATCTTAGTTACTTTAAAAATCTATCCATAGCAAATTTCTTGTACTTTTCTTAATTTTCAAAAATAGAAGAAAACATTTTTTACATCATTGTTCCGATGAATTTGAACATTTACACAGATATTCAGAATATATAAAAATAAATCTTTACTGCTTTAAAAATCGGAAAAGATATGTTCCCCAATTTTTCTTAGTTTTCAATTCCAGAGTTCTACTGATTTTTCATGATTTTCCCTATTTTAACTGTGAACTGTTACACATAACAAATTGGTTAGAGATTTCACAGAGATAAATGCAAAAAACCTGAAAATCGTTTAAGAGATTTTCAGGAGAATTTTTGGGAAATATAGGGATATTTTGAAGATTTTGAGATGGGGGGAAAATGCAGTGGCACAGCCTTACCATCAACCTAATTCATGGACACCCTTGGTAGAAAACAAAAATATTTCAATCCCGTAAAATTTCGAGTACATATTTTCATATTTGAATTATGAGTAAAAGTATGGTTATTATTTTTTAACAAACTAAGTTAATCCTTAAAATTTCTATTCCAGTTGGTTTCTTTATGATTATTATAAACAAATTTCCAAGCTGAAATCAAAAGGACAGCAAATTATACACAGTCAAAATAATAATATAACAATAATAATCAAACACAGCCACACTTGAATAAAATGTTAATAATCTAACTTTATACTTTACCTTAATTATATCTATTCGTACTTCTGTGAGGTTCTGTATATATGAATATAAATAACAAAGACATTTCTGAACAAAAAGAGTTCTGTGTGTATACCTTCGAAGAGATTCTAAGATTTGCTTCTCTGATGCACGACCTGTAATCTGTTCACAAGCAAAGGTAAATATAAGCAAAAATCAAAGGGTGGTAACCAGAGGCATATCTAGAGTATAGCAAGTAGGGCACCACTTGAAAGGGGCACAGAAGATGTTCACTATGTGTGAATTAAAGAAAGAGGTAGGTCTCGACTATCTGCCTATCAGTCAATATTTAGTGATTATCTCTCAGAGGAGAAAAATGAAGATTGGTGAAAATTTTTTCCTTGGTTGTAGTAATCCCATAACTATGTTGTCTGCAGTGGATGCATGTGTAGTTTTTTTTCTTTCTTTCCTTTTTTTTTTTTTTTTTTCAACTGTTGACACAGACTGGCAACAGCCATCTTGGAAAAAATCATCAAGTTGCTAGTGGGTGATTAACTGTTAAAATAAAATTCAGCTGAAATTCTTTCTTTGTATTATAAAATTTTATTTTAATCATCTCATAATTTATTGAAACAGAAAAGAAAACTAATACTGTGCATGTGCATAATAAACCACGGCTAGATTTTTATTAGGCTGAGCAGGCTACAGCCTATGGGCCCCGAACATTTTAGCGGCCTCATAGCAGAAATAAATAGAAAGTAATAATGAAATGTTTAAAGTTATTTCAGTGATTAGCAATTTGTGTGTCTTGTTCTATGAGCAACTTCTTGACATATTGTCAGAAATTTTTCATGGGGGTGGGGGGTTATGACTACTTCAACTCACATATATGCAAACATGTGTGTGATAAGTGAGTGAAGAATATACATTTTGTATGGCAAGAATTCCTCATGGGGAGGGGGGGGGCTAGGACCCCCTTAATTCCCCCCCCCTCTTGGCTACACCCTTGGATTCTATGGTAACCATAAAAGGGCTTTTAGATAAAATTAATTCAGGGCTATATCATCACTTTTTAGTTTGGTTAAAAAATAAAAACTGTATAAAGAGGGACCTTATAAATTTCACAGCCTGGAGCTATAAGGCTGAATTTGGCTGTGTAATAAATCCTCATGATAGAAACCAACATAAAGTGGTACAGCGCCAAGGTTTATGGAAAAATTGGCTGTTACTATATAAAGGAGATTATCACAAAATGCGATAAAAGATTGGTGTTTCTGCATCATTTATGTCATACATTTTTAATGAAAAGATTTTTTTTCATTAGTACTTCTTTTGATCCAAAATGTTATTTTTTATGTCTAATGAAAAAAAAAATGTATTTTAGTATATTTTGTAGCCCTGGTGTGACAGAAATGATGCATACGGTACAGAAATGACAAGGACAGTGACCGAAATTACTAAAACGTTTTTTACAGCTCTCACAATATAAAATAAAATCCTTAATACCCAGCAAATTATGTTTTTTTTTTTAAAATTCCTTCTTCAGCTTCATGAAAAACTTACAGAACTTAAAAAAAGTAATTCAAAAAACTTTAGAACTAGTAGGGACTGATTTTGTAACATTTTGTGAGAATCACCCAAAGCCAAAATTATAAGCAAGTATGATAGAAACTTATATAGGGGTTCATAAGTGAATAGTGCTATATGAGCAATTTATATGAAATATATTTTCATGGTAAACAACAGCCAGTTGTTATAATAAAATTTTCATATAAAAAATTTCTCAAGAATCATTTTACTATAAAAGGGTTCATTTACTAATATAAATAAGCTAAGTATGTAAAATATGTATATATGGACACACATATAATATATTACATACGTATTGGGGGAAGGGGGGGGGGTGCAGATTTATAATCTACCATGAGCACTATTTCAACTTGATATGCCTCTGGTAGAAGCTTCAAGAAATAATTCATAATGGATCAAAATAATTTAACCATGTAAAACAATAAGAAAAATATTTAAGTTGAGGAACATTGTTATGAAGTTAAAATAAGCACCAAAAGTACTACATTGCTACATATACGGCTGAATAATTTCGGAAAAAAAGAGAAAATATTTTTTAAGCATATTTGCATTAAGCATATTAAATTATGAATATCTCAAAATATAATTATCGTTACGAATTTTCGGGCAACCTGCTATTCTTGGGTTTAAAATTTGCATTCTATGCTTCAAATAGTTAAAATGTGCTTTTTGTTGCATCAAAATTTGTCAACTAGAGCCGGAGATACGGAAGTTTGGGTTTTCAACTGATTTGTATGTCGTTTCCAGAAATCTTGAAAAATATTGGTCCTAGGCCTTCCATAACTTCACTTTTAGGGACTTATTTTTGGCACTAAATTTGGCAATATTTTGCTAAAAGTCGCCAAGCTTGGCAACATTTTGGTCATTTGGTGCATTTTCGACAATGGGCTTGTAAAGTTAGTTTTGCTGCATTAACATGCATAATAGTTTAATATTTCTCTTCTATGACATAATCAAAATTCCTGCTTTATGTGGAATCTTTGAGAAATAGATTTTTCTGGAAGCTCCTTGTAGCTTCTGCCTCTCCTATAAATATAAGAAGGCTACCTCGATAGTCTTAGTCTTGTTTCTGCTTCCACCAAGAGCAGATGTCCGTGAAGCTTAAGGTTTGTATTGTTGCTACAGAAGCAGTGTTTTCGTTTGTTTATGAAGCTGATTTTTAAGTGCTGTATGTAAATTCTTCATTGTTGAGTCTTGAGGGACTGTTAGTGTTATCCTTTGTATATTTCTACTGAATTTTGCCTGTGGTATTGTTTTATTTTGTGTGAGAATTACAGCATTTGTGAAAATTTCTGTACTAAGCGGACTGTTAAAAGCACATTACTGTTTGATTGTGCTTATGAATTTTGTACAGCTGCTTGTTCGACGAAGTTCTAGAAGCAATAAAGTTTGTGTTCCATCCTGACCAGTGGACTCTTTTCTAGAACTTTCTACACCTACTGGACGTTAGAACGACGAACCCAGGAATTAGCAGAGCATTCTGTAACATTATGCTGTTATTAGTGTTTAACTTTGTAAAAGATATTTTATCATGGCCAATATTTTTTTAGTTTTACAGATAATATACTGTTGTGTGTTTTTAAGTACCTACAAATAATATAAAATGAATTTTAATTAATCTTTATTTAGTATTTAACTACAAAATTGAAAAGCAATATTTTATTTACAGTTAAAATGAAATTGAAAAAAAAATGTAATATTCGGTCTAAACTATGTGCTGAATATTCGGTATTCGGCCTGAGCTATTGGTCGAATATTCGGTATTCGGCTATTCGGCCTAATCACTATTCGTTACATCTCTACTTCATAATCAAATTTTCATGTGTCAAACTGCACCACTTCAGTAAAACAAGACCCCAACTAGTGGCCTAGAGCATAGTGCTTTGAGCTGGAAGACGGAAGGTGCCTGGTTCAAAACCAGGTCGTGTCCGTCAACCTAACTGTTCTGAGTTTTCCGAGGATTCCTAAGAAATGTAGTGTAAATACGGGTTAGGACTCCCTTAGAAAGAACCCCCCCCCCCATGGAGGTCACCACCCATCTCAACCTAGATCCCTCATGCAGATAATTAATTGGCCATAATCCCACAACATCAGAAGCTGAGAACTGATCTCTTGTCCTTTCCTTCCAGCAGCATTCACCAACTTCCATACATGTGAGAGTGTGACATCTTGTTAATTGTACTCTTTGATGACAGAAACTTGAGTGCTTCACTCTGATAAGCTTAGTGTCAGTTGTTAAAGTTGGAAATCATAAATATTTCAAAAATCTATTGTTACTGGCAAAGTTTGTGAAAGGTTGCGCTTAATTTTCTGAATTTTACATTGCTTGTAATTCTCGTTTTTCTTTTCGTAACTCTTATGAAACTTCCTGTTTCTACAATATTATTGAAGATTAAATTTAGTTAATAGATTCCCTGCTGCTTTTTCTGGGTTAATATCCTTTTACCTTAATATAAAGGTCATCAGACATAAACTGGACGAACTCCTTGCTACTATTTTCCAAAAACAAACAAGATATAAAGAAATTATCATAAATACTCCCTACAATTAAAAAAATCAGAACTTTGCATTCATATTTTTTTGTGAGTGCTTTAAACATTAGCCCAAATGAGCCCCTCTTCAGAGAAGAAATTAATTTTATTACTAACCAGTGTAAAGCAGCCCATTAACCAGATTATATCACCTCAAGAATTTTAAAAGAAAAATTGAATAAAGTAAATGAACAGAAATTGAAACTGACTAATGCAACCATACAGAGAAGGCTTTGTTCTGAAAATTTCAAATGCTGGAATTAAGAAAGGAATCCATATTCTGCTAAAACCAAATCCTAGCAGTTTTAAAAGAATTCACTTAGAAATGGACGACATTGACTCAAGAAACAGCAGGAATCTGTGAAATAATTTAATCTTCAATAATACCAGATAAATGAGAAGCTACATAGAAAAAGAAAGAGAAGAAAAAGAAGAAAAAAGAGCAATAAAAGTGAAGTAAAATTTGGAAAATGAAGCACAGCTCTATTGCAACTTGCACTGACTTAACCAATAACAATAGATTTTGAAAATATTAATAAGATTTCCAACTTCAACATCTCACACTTAATAGATACAGGAAATCAAAAATACTAATCAAATGTTTAAAGTTATTTTAGTGTTTATCAACCTGTACAAGTCTTGTTCTATGAACATCTTCTTGACATTGTTATCCATTTATCCATTCAAATTGATACCCAGGAAAATTTTAGATTGATTATGCAGCTAAATTTTTTGTATACTTTTATGATGCTTACTCATTAGCAATTGACAGATTGTGATACAGTTCGCAAAATTCAATAAAGTAATCAACATATTATTAGTATAATAGCGGTATTACTGTAAAAGCACTTACTTTTGCGAGCCATAATTTTCGTAGAAATGAAGATATCAGTGATTTTGCAAGCTAAAAATTTCACGAATTTTATATGAATAGTACCAAAAGTTGAAAAATCCCAAAATATAGAGCCACTTTTGCATAAGGCATTTTAGGAAATTTCCTTTTGTTCAAAAAGTTTCTCCTCACCCACCCCATTTTGAATGGCTTCAAAGAAGCTGGTATAAATATTTTAAGTGAATGAGCTGCATTAGTTGTATTATTATAGTAAAAAAAAAAGTCGTAAAAAGGAAAGTTGCCAAGAAAGAGTTTTTAACTGTGCAATAAATCATTAAATCTCAGTAAGTGAAAAATTTCTGATATTTTATTATTATTTGAGGAGAAAAAAAGTATTTCCCGAGTCTTTAATTTTATGATTACAACGGACTCACAAAAATAAGTGCTTTTACAGCATATAATTAGTAGTATAGTCAATAAAGTAATTCTTAATAGAGAGAAACACTCGAAATTCTGTCAACAGAGGGCAAAAATAACCAGATGCACACTCGCACATGCATAAAAGTAGGTGAATGCTGCTGGCATGCAGAGGGAATGAGAGATGAGTTTGTGTTCACCTGAATACGACTGCTTTTTGGCACCTCAAAAGTTTATCATGCAGTAGTTCTTTTGTACTTTTTACTCTTAGTAGGGGCCAAGGCCACTACACTCGCTTTTCATATGAGGCATTTGGCTCCTAATGAGGCTTATTCGTAAAAAAAGGCATGATTTCAACAAGTAAAACCCAAAGCTTGGATCAGATAGAATGTTACTGAGCTACACATTGCTTGGTTCTTGCATGTTCATTGGTACATAAAAATTTAAACTTCGCACTATTTTTAATTATGTGAAACCCACGGAACACCTTGCGTATTAGCCAATTATGGTGATTTTTCATAATTTGGCGACTTGTGTATATGTATAGTTAATAATTAACTCTAAGAAAATAGTACTCCATATGTTTTCTTTGATAAAAACTACGGAACAGCTAAGATAGCTTGCCACCCATGGCGACTTTTCATTATTTGGCGATTTACACTTGCTCACAACCTATAATTACTGCTCATGTAAGTTTCCCGGAAACCGTTATCCATATTTTCATATACATAATCCTTCACAGATTGGTGTATTTAGCACCACGAATTATATCATCTCGCAATGCTGGCAAATATCCAAAGTGTACTATAACTGCTATAATGATATAGTTAACACCACCAAATATTTCTACTGGTAGCAAATACTCCAGCTGGACCGAACTGGCTTTAAAATAATCTGCATTTTAATTATTTTTCAAGATAACTATTTTTCTTATTAATTATTTTTCAAGGGTTCTAACATTTCGGAACTCGCGGTTTAGATCCAACCCTGCTTGGGAAGATACCATTTTGCCATATCGTACCTAATGCTAAGATAGCACTTTTAAAATCAGTTACAATTAGTTATTCTGTTTTGGAAAAACGAATAATCGCTAATTCTAAACTCCTGTTGTCTAAGGGAACTTACTATTTGAAATTGTCAACTTTGCGTAACACACTTTGAGTTATTTATTTCATATATTTTTTAATTTGGCGTAAAATGGGTGTCATTCAACTTCATGTTTGTCAATTTCACACGATTCTACATACTTGAAATTGCTTTGTTGCAAAGCAATGAATGATTTTATGCCAAATCTGGCAACCATTAATTTTATTAGTCTAACAGTTGTTTCTCTTGTATAAGAGATTAACCCTTACTGGATGGGTGCCATGTATACAAAGCAGGGCAAAATTTACCGCAAAAGGCGACAAATGCACATACGGGATGCCAACATGCAGAAAATAATTGATATGGAACACAATTTTATTTTAAAGACTTTCATTTAAATAAGTAAGTCATTTAAAGCATTTTGCTTATAATGAGGCATGTAGTAAAATTTTTGTGTGTGTGCTGTAAATGGAGTCTTTCAGTGCACCTTTTGAAATGTCTACCTGCAAATCTTTGACTCGATTCTACATACTTTTTACTTTTAGCTGAAAAGTGTTCTACAGTACAAGTTTAGTTATGATATTATCTCAAGGAAATTAACTATTTACAAAGCTAAAGAATTAAAAAAAAAAAAAAAAAAAAAAAAAACATTGAAAAGGGGGAAGGAGAGTGAGATTTTAAAATTTTGCTTAAATTAAGAGAAACTACTTATAAAACTTTTTTATACACTTCAAATTTATATTTGATGTTAATTAAAAGCTACATTGCTGTAATTTCAATATTTGAAATGACGACATTACAATTACTAAAGAAACGTTCTGCGGCTATGCTATCAGTTGGGATACAAATGCTTTGTAGAGCTGCTTCAGCTAAGATTGGAAAAGAGCATTTATTAGCTCACAATATGTCTTACCAATAGAATCTCCATTCCTGTTTATTGATTGAAACACTGGGCGATGGATATGGGTATACTCGCTCATTTAGAGAAAGTGCTCTGAAGAAAGAAATTTTTAAGCATATAAGCAATATAATTTGATTTAAGGTAGTTATAGTTGTCAAAATAAGTGACCAATGTGAAAATAGGCTTCATTTGTTGTAGTTAATTTCATGTGAAAAAAAAACTACTGAAAGTTTTTTCAGATGTGGTTTTTAGCTTTTTGTTTAGATATAAATTCCCTGACTTTGTCTTTCAAGCCTTTTAAGTTATACAGTAAAACCTGTGTTGAACGAACCCCGTATTTAACAACCACCTGGTCTTGTCGACCATGTCTTAGCGGTCCTGAGTACCATATAATTATAAATAATGATTTATTTTCCTTATTGAACGACCACCTGCCTGACGCGACCAACGACCGCTATGCATAAGAAACAAATTTATTTAAAATCCTATTTTAACGACCACGAATTCTTAAAAAAAAAAAAAAAATTCTTATTTTCCCCTATTTGAGTAGGTTCGTTGTTCGGATGATCAGAAATCACGTGGTATGATGAAAACGAAAGTTGACACTTGTTTATTTGAGTTGTAACACAGCTTCCAGTCACTAAATAATCCATGGAATCACTGAACGCAATAGCGGCATGCACGCAGTTACTTGTGTTACTGCTGCTTGGAGGATATTTATTGAAAATAGAATTTTATGCATTTAGACATTACAGTGAATCGTTCAGCACAATTTCTTCTTTTAAAACATTTCTTCGAAAAATAATTCCATCACAAAATGTGCGCACCGTAGGAAAACACTACACTGAGAATGACATCAATGTTTGAACCAATGAGTAATGCAGATACTGGCGAGAGCTAAGCATGCAAAATTCAACACAGAGCCTGTGTTTATGTTTACAACTTGATTTTTTCTCAGAGACGAAATTACAATAGCTATCGCAAGGAATGTTATTTCATATTAATTGCTTTCTTCATTTTTTATTTTCATTTTTAATAACAATGGAAACTACTAAACTTTCTCGAAAATTCCTGACATTGAAAGAAAAAATTGAGGTTATCAGTTTAAATAAGTCAGGAATGAGAGCACGGTCACTTTTGACTTAAAATTTTGTCAAAATGCATCGTATTACCTGAATTCAAAGACCGACCCTCCTTAACCCTTTGAAGACGGGCGGTCGATTTTTCAACCAAGCAGTAGAATACCTTAAAGGACGGGCTTGGTTTATATTTCGACCAACTAATGCTTTCCCCCTCTGTAATTGTTCACCTGTACTGGACCGGCGGGGAGAGATGTCAACATCCATCCATCAATTCAGTTGCACCCCAGTTCCTGAAAAGGAGAATATACGCGTAAAGGTAATCCCCTTGTTCAAGAAGTTCGTTTTACTTCGGGGACGGGAAAGAGAAATCCATCAATGATTGTTGCACAAATAGCAGCTTCAGCTAAGAGTCACTGAAATGGGGGAAAGCATTTTTCAGATGCTCCCGTCCTTCTGAAACAGCATGTTCAAAATTTCCCCGCCGGGAAAAGGTTAAAGACCACATTTTCTTGGTCCCAGTGGTGGTCTTTAAAAACAGGTTTCACTGTACCACAAAAAGCGAGCAAATGAGTAACTTGAATCTTGTAACCTATTAATTAATTATATTAATTTTGTGCACATTTCAGATATGAAGCTTATTAAAATCTTGAGTTTAAGTTTGAAAGATTCATTAAGGCAATTTTCTCTCCTAAAATCTATATTCTACAGCTATTTAGAAAAATAAGATTGTCACATAAATTTGTGCCTATTCACAATTTGCTTGTATTTTGTCACATCTATTAGCAATTATAAGAAAATTTTGCATAAATTCACATCTACTTCACAGAAACAAATTTTATACCCTTAATTATTTATGATGGTGAGAACTGCAAATAAGACCTTGATTATGATTGAGAACAGCACACACATCATACGATTAAAAAGTTTATCTAGCATGTTTTTCACACTGAAATATTTATTCTAGATTAAATGTAAAGGAAAATTAAATCATTGAAGATTTTTATGCAACTAATTCTTTTTTTAAACTTACAACAAGTTTTTGACTCATTCTATCATTTCCTTTACAAAAGACATCATCTTGAGAAGCTGGCACTTCCAGTAATCCCAAAAATCTCATCTGGGGATGATTATTTAAAAACTCTCTAGAATTAAGTAAAAACATTGGGATACAATTACAATATAAAATTATATATACATCATGCACTGATTTATTAATATAAAATATCTAATTAACATTTACAAGATTAGTTAATTTATTTTTAAAAAGGAGTCTTGTAGATACTATATGGCAATCTGCAAAAAATCTCTTTCCCTCCTCTCATTGAGAATTGATATTTTGTCCACATTTTGTGAAAAAAAAAAAAAAAAAATGGACAAAATATTGAACATAAAGTGTGCTAATTTCGGGCATTATCGAATTGGGTAAAGTGTACCCACCTAAATGGCCAGTGGCAAATTCAGAAGAAAAAAAAAAACTGTCAGGAGCAAAAAATTTTGTCTTCTTTTTGTCACATATGCACTTGAATTTATAAAATAAATGAATCTTTAACTGATATAGTTCATTTGGAAGCAGCATGTGCCTCCTCTCTAAATGCAACGTGCCCAAATTCCAAATACATAGTGACAGGGCAGGAGCTATATCAAACTTAAGATCTTGAGTGTGCTAGTCTTTAGGTTGGTTTCTTTGTTTATTTTGACAAACCACACTAAAGCTTACCATATTATTTGATATGGGACATTATGTTTAAACACATTTAAAAAAAAAAAAATTGTTTAATAAAAACAAAGAACTGTCAAGATTTAAATAGCATTTATTAACCCTTAATTGCATCAATTTTAAACATGTTTGCTGCCGATCATGTGATTGTCACGAGTGCAAGCTAAATTTTCCATCCCAATTTTGATAATAAATTAATTAATCTTGTGAAAAACATACGGTTTGAAAGAAATATCGGATATTTTTATTATTCACAACATGAAACATTTATTATCAAAAACTATATCTCCTACGCAACTTTGACATTGACAACTTTGACAGAAATTTGGCTCATACTCTAATTCAGCAGCAGGGCCCACGCTAGGGATTTCAAATTGTTAGCCAGTAAATTAGTCAAATTTCAAAAGTCTTAGCCAATAGACCAATCTTAGCTATTTTTTATTTTTTTTCATTTCTTACGGAATTTTTAACACTCTTTTGACGTAATTTTGATGATCGAGGGGATTTTTTTTTTTTTTTTTTTCCAGTAGAAAAATCGTTTGCTAATACTTTCGCCAAATTTACGATTTTATCGCATTTGGCGAGGTGGCGAATGCTTAGCGTGGGCCTTGAGCAGTAGCATGTTTTAAACATACAATGTAAGTATCCATTGCTGTGCAATTAAAGTTTAAGTCACAGACTTGAAAAAATCTAGATCATAATACTCATTACACAGATTAACAAAAATATTTAATGAAATTTATAATTAAGAATAAAAAATTTGATATTTACTTAATAAAATCAGCATCCACGCTCTTGCCAGATATATCTAATGATGTTAAATGTGGCAAACATGAAGGATTTTTAAAGAAGTCTGCAAAAGCAGAGTTTACAGTTGGATCAATTTCTGGACCATGCAGTTCAATTGTTTCATCAGAAATATCAAGGTGTTTCAAGTTTATCAGTTCATTCAACACAGCTAAATATCTAGTAGATGGGAATATTTTTAAGTTGTACATATCTAAAAATTTCAACCTTTCTTTACATTTCTTAAGGGGTGTGATATCTGTCACCATGGTAGCAGAAATATTTAAACTTTCAAGATGAGGTAAATCTTCAGCAACGATTTCTAAAGCCTGACTGTTGAATTCTGTATGGCAAACATTTAGACATTTAAGATTTCGTAACTTTGACAAGGCTATAACTACTCTTACTCTTTCAGAACTAAGAAATGTGCTATACGATACATTCAGAATGCGAAGATTTTCTAAAGTCCAGTCTCCCAAACATCCAATTAAATCATTAACAGTTATACTACTCAAGCCAACAACTACAAGCTCTGTAATTTTATGCGCTCGTAAAATACGCAGCCCTTTTGTAGTGATATTTGAGGCATCATGAATATATACTCTTTGTAATCGAGCAATAGAAGGATCAAATATTGTGCATAATTCATCAGTCAAACCATTCTTGTCAAAAGATGAAAGCAACTCCTCAGAAAGTATCGACGGAAAACAAATACAGGAACTTTTAAAATCATATTTCACAACATTTCCGCGTTCATCTTTTACTTCGTGAAATACACTGTTAATATTTCTTGATATATATGCAACTGTAATATTTTGCAATGAATCAGGTGTTTCAAACATATTTTTATGTTAAAACGTAAAACAGAACAATTTATTTATTTTCATAAGTAAGAAGTAACTGTAAAGATCAGCATCGCATTTTCATACCCTTCATACCTACGTTTCCAATGTATACAAATGTAATGTAAACATAGTAATTTGAAAATACTTTCAGAATCAGTATAAAAATAAACTGCTCACACACAACACTGCAGGTAGCACATTTAGTCTTACTATACTTCAAAATTATAGGGAATTTCACAACGAATACACTGGGAAATGACTCATATTGATATATATTTCAGTGATAACACAACCAACTACTGCTAGGTTTCACTATATTCTGCTTCTGCTGTTTTTGCTCTGTCTGCTACAAACTCCGTGGTTTCTTTTATGACATTGCCATATTAGTTTATAAAAATGGGAGATGGGCAAACCTTGGAGGAAGCAAAAGCTGTTTTTCATTGTTATGCTAATTTCAGTTTAAAGAAAGGATCTAATCTACCGAAAATATGACATACCTATCTTTTATGCAGCATGATGCAAACCATATTCATAATATTTATATTTATATATCAACTTTGATGACTGCATATCTGACGTTTGCACTTGGAATACGCAATCTACAGATTATACCCTGGATATTGACTTGCAGCTCATCTTCTTAACTTGTTTATGTGTCTTGGTAAATTCACCAAACTGTAATGCTAAAGTATAAATATAGTAAAAATTTTCTCATTTTTTTAAGACTCTTCTCAGATTTTAGCATTTTCTAAAATGTTAAAATGCCACCTAAAGCCTCTAAGAAAGTTGCTGGTATTATTTTAAGGAGCAGAAAGACCATCATGAAGGATGGTTTTATTGTAAGTTTATTTTATAGGTTTTTCCTTGTTAAGATTATTCACGATGTTTTATGTATTTTAAACTAGAACGTTGTTTTAAATTTATTATATGTTTTTCATAAAATAGAATATAAAGTTAACTTTTATAGTTCTAGTTTCTGCACAAACAAAAACTTTATGTGGTTTACCTTTTTAACTTTTTGTGGAAAAGTAGTGACGATAAAACATTTTAAATTTAGAAATTGTGTAAGTGGAAACATGAGAGCTGTTTTAATTTATCAAAGAGTACTCATAGGAAGTGCTACTTTTATTGATTTTTCTTTGTGATTAATAATATTTACATTCTAGTAGTTAAATTTAAAAACTGAAAACTGAATGTACCTTTACAAATTATTCTCAAAAGAAAAGAAAAAAATATATATATATATATATAATAAGGTTAACGATTTTACATCTTATATTCGTTTCGTATTATGTAATATGAACATTTAATTTTATTTAATCCTCACACTTTTTTAAATATTTAATTAATGTTAACGCTTGTAGTTGTTTAATTAAATCCAATAAACATTTAAAATGTGATTTGTAAAAATTATAATATAGCTTTCTGCAAATCATTGGTGTTTTCAGAGAATCACTTTTAAGTTTTTTATTGATGTACGTAATTTAGGGAATCATCCTATACCCATTTTTTCCCAAACAGACTATGGTCAGCACCTGTGTGTGAAACAAATGAAGCGCCCTTCAAAATTCTTTACCTGCTCATCTACCCCCCGCCCCCTTTCCGTCATAAAAAAGAAAACCACATATGAAATTTATTTTTAATATTGCATGATTGTAAAAAATGGAATTATTTAGATATTATAGAAAAGTAAATAGGGTACTTACTGCCAAACTATTTTGTCCTCAAATTTGCTGGCAAACTGTGTCCGCCATTTATCTCAGCGAAAAATTGCTCGTCTTGGCGGACCACCGGGATACTACTGTCCTGTTACTCTTTCATCGCATAGGACATATTTTTTTATATTTTAATTACTTTGAATTTTATTGTCTAAATCTGAATGTTTTTTCTCCTCTCTACAAGTGCTGCAAAAGCCCTTGCATCAACCTCTCCGCAAAACCACAAGAGTAAATTTTCTTTCTCATGTTTAGTTCCTTATCAACTGCTCTTCTGCTAAACAAAATAACAGTTGACGCCCAGGGATCACTCTAGAAATGAAAAAGGGCAGGGTGCACATTACAGAAAAAGGGCAGTGTTTGGGAAAGGGGCATATCATATCACACAAAAAGGGCAACTTTTCTAATTATTGTCTACAAACACATAAGGATAGCTTTTATAAACATACTTTTATGTCCGAAAATGTGTTTTCTTAATAGCAATTTTTTAAGCAAATGATTAAACAAGTTTTGAAACCAAATTTTTTCATTCAATGAAATCTACACTTTTACAAAAATTGTGTAAGGCGGCCGTTATGCTTTATTTCTTTTCAACAAAAAACATAAAAAAAAATAAATAAATTTTGTAATCGTAAAATAACAGGAATCTGGTTTTGCCAACAAATTTTTAATAATTACGCCAATTTTCAAACCCGAAAATGACAGAAAACATTCCATTTTAGATTCAAATTTTATCGTATTCAGCGTCACTGCAACTTTTCTCTCTGTATATATGCTAGTCTGCAGCTAGCGGAGGGGAAATGGGACACTCGTGCAGGCATAGTGCTGTTACGCCAAAATTGAAATGGAAAGAAGGGAGCGCCAAAACAAAGGTTTGTCCCGGGCGACTTGACCTCTAGCAGGGGTCAGTCCAGGTTTCTTTCCCAGGGTCTTATTTTTATGAAATTTTACCTAATTTTGTGAATTTTTTCTATTTCTGTGAATCTTTCCTTATTTTGTGAACTTCTTCCAATTTTCTATTTCATTTTTGAGCAAGAAAGCAATCACGAAATAGAATTGAATATTTTTAAAAAAATTAAAAATAAAATGGGTATAGTTAGTTCCTTAAAAAAAGTTGGCCAAAACTGAATAATTCCTGTTCACCGAACATCCGGGATAGTCATAACCTGGAACAATATTTTTTTTTTAAATTGATTAAAATTAAAAATATAAAGCTTTAAATCTTTTAAGTGATTAAAAAATAGATTTTATAATAAACGTAGGCCATAGTAGTTTTGATTTTAAATTGCAGGTACTAAACACTTTTATTTACACCCCAAATTCAAACTTTAGTAATTTTTAGATATTACAATGTCTGTCAGTTTCGACTGGAAATACTCTAATACTTAAGATGTGAAAAATGCAATTTTTAAATTTAGTTAAATTTCAACAATTGAAGGGAAATCAAAAATAAGTTGCAGATAATTATAGATAGGAGAAATTAGCTAGCATTATATTTTTAAAAATTAATTTCAACTTGTACCATTAAAGAAAAATTACTTGTCAGTGTACACAGAATATCCCAAAAACACTGACCTGGGGTTTTATTCCTTAAATATTTTACAGTAAATCATAAATTTATGTTAAAAAAAGGGGGGGGGTACAGAATTTTACAGTAATGATTATAATTTTTGGAAGATTAAATCTAAATAAATACAAATGTACATTTTTATATGGTCTCCAAACAGAAAATTCCCAGTCTGTAAGATGTGCCCATACATTAATTAAGTTTAAAAAAGTTTAATTAAGTTAATAAATTTTCAGTCTTCTATCATTTTTTGCTCGCTACGGCCCTGCCTATGCCGATAGCATTTCTCTGTAGTGTACCCCTATGACCGCTCTTTAAAAAGACATTAAATCCCAATAAAATCACTCCTATGCTTTGTTGTTCACTCCCAAGAATGAAGAAATGCAGTATTACACTATTTCTATCCCCCCCCCTTTTTTTCCATTCTTGAGCAATGATTGACCTATATTTTTCACATTTCACAGTGTGAATTCTCGACCGATTAAACAGGGCGCGGCACCCGGCAACCCTTTAACGTCTGGCAGCCCTTTTTCTCCCCCCTATGGTTTGGTATGTCAGTCCGTTTTTCCATTCTTATTTGCCAAAACTTTTTCTCCTTCCTTACCATACAGTTTTCCTTATACAGGAGACAATACAATGAAGTCAAAATCGATGTTTAAACGACCCTTTACAAAACAGGAGGTATAACTGTTCCTTCACAAAATTCCAATCAGCCTTTTTTTTTTTTTTTTTAATACACCCAGATAAAATGCCCTTTTATAAATAATTATATTTTCTGTTTTCTTTCATTTGCGTGATCTGAAAGATGCCCCTGGAATGTTTGTTTTTCAGCAATGTAAAAGGGCCATCTGGCACATTACGCTTTCAGTTGGGGGGGAAAGAAGGGAGTTCAAAATGATTTCCCATAAGGATGTTATGTTTGATAAGTATGCAGTTGTGAATTAGTAAACAATAAGCTTAGACTTAGCCACATAAATCACGGCAGCTTCCGTTGTTTTGAAATGGATGTTATGCACTCTTGCAAGTTGTTCTTAATGATTGCTTTTAGTGTAATCATTGCACGGCCTTTCTACTTCAGATTATTGGTCATCAATTTGGCCCTGATGCCTACCTGAAATTAGATATTTTCAAGTAGTATTTCCTGACTGCTGCACACCCTGTCAATGAATCAATTTTTTCCTATTCTTTTTAGTATGCCGACGGGGAAGAGTGAGTGATGGGGGGGGGGTGTCACCCCACACTTCCGGAATTGCCCTTGTCTTGAACTTTCCGTGCAGCCAGCCTTAAGTTTGGATGAATGTGTTTTGAAAATCTGAAAAAATAAACAATAATGGCATTTATTAATTACTTACAGCATTTATAAAACACGATAAAGCGCCATTTACAGTAGGAAATAATTCATTTTTATGACTACTCTTCTGGATGACAGATTGTTTCTCTAATGAGATATTTTATGACCTGAAGCTACAGGCAACGGTTTTAACCCTCTCAGGTCGGGATGGAGAAGAGCGGCGACTGAGCAGATGCCCACCCACACATCATTTAAGAGAATAAGCAAATCAACTTCCTTGTTGTTGTTGTTGTTGGAGAGAGGCTTTTTTGGGGTCTAGCCTGGACCATGTGGCCCCAGTCTAGACGAACGCCAGCAATGGTAACAAGAATCAAAGAAAAGGGAAAACAAGGAGGGGTGGAGAAAAGGAGAGCGGCATTTTGATTGGGGGGGGGAAAAAAGCGGAATTTTATCAAGGAAAAGGGCAAGGAGGGCGGAATTTTATCAAGAAAAAGGGCAAGGAGGGCGGCATTTTACTGAGAAAAGGGCATCAGGGTGGGCCGCCCCCCTGAAACGCTCTAGAGTGATCCCTGGACGCCAGTTATACTCCTTGCTCTCGCAGCTGAAAATGGTTTGTGGTTCTCGCCTGCTGTTTGTAAGGATATGTTTGTGGCCTCTGGAAATTTCTCGAAGCAGTGCTTTTTACCTCTACCTTTTGAACTGCCTTGACGGCTTTTCATAATGATAGTTTTTTTAACAGTTGAGCTGCTGATCTTTGATGGGGAAGAGCCAGTCTCAGGATGGAGGTGGCTCTCTCCCCATCGCTCCGTGATTGGGTTTAACTCTTGAAGATGTTTTTTATACTCTCCCATGTATATTGTTAGTGAATGTGCTCGTATATAATATATTTTTTTAACCGCATAGATAAACTGGAATTTTTGTAAATTTGTATTATTTTTTTGGGTAATGGTGTGTAACTGTTTTGTGACATCGAATTGGAAACTAATAAAAGATATGCAGCATTATCGCCTTTTTCTGTGATTTCCTCAAGAGTATGATCTTCATAATGTGTTCTTTTCCAGTTTTTCAAAGGTTTCGGTGCTTCTTTCCAGTAAGATGTAAAATCGTCAAGTGCTAAGATGGGTGTCTTTGTCCACAACAATATTATGGGTCAAAAAATTTGTTGGCCACCTCCTTCACTTTGGTGAAACTCCATTTTGTGCATTGTTACCACTTGTGATTCATCCATTCCTATGAAATCAGATTTAGTTTGCTCGCCTTCAAGAAAAATAGTTACAATGTCGATTTAACAGAAACCTTCCTTTTTACAGCGCGGCATTCTCAGGCAGTGATTGATCTAAAATTTTTCAGAAGAGTAAAAATACTCCTTAACTGTTTTAGAAGGAGTATTTTCTCTCTGGAGGGGTGGCTGATGAGGCTGCAACCACCCCCAAATTGAATGAACATGAGATATGGTGAAAATTATGTATTTGTCGATAAATTTGAAAGTTCGGTACTTACGTATTATCCCAGCGGTCGTTTCTGCCAAACGATTTTTGCGTTAAATGTGCTGGTAAACTGTTGCCAAACGTTAATTATTTAATTTATCTTGGCGAAACATTGCTCATCTTGATGGGCAGCTTGGATAATACGTAAGTACCGAAAGTTCTCCCCAACACTTTTTAGGATAAAATGCTCAAACTTTGCACATTACCTTATTAATCCAAGTGGCACATTTTACTAACAAGGGGAGGCTCAGACGTTGGGATCACCGATTTTGATGAAATGTTGGTGGGTTATTGGGGACCCATAGTAAAATGCCGGAGTAATTTCGTAAGCGGGTGTCAGCTATTTTTGGCAACTTTTTTTTTTTTTTTTTTTTTTTTTGTCGCCAACACCTGCTACTTGGCGCCTTTTTTTTTATCGCCAAATTTTTCACGTGTGAAACACCATTTTAGAATACGATAAAATAATACAACACGGTGAGCACTGTCAGCAAAGCATTTTAACACATAAAAATTTCACAGATATTTCACAAAAAAAAAATAATAATAATAAAAATAATAAAATAAAAAAAATAAACCGTCCATACTTAATACTAAAAAACGTCAGCAATTTCAGTAACAGGCAATCCAAAATGAGCAAACAGTAAACCGCTTTTAACTAAAAAAATTTCAGTATATTAAGCAAGCTAGTTCTACAGCTATGTAAACTAGGCAACCAGTGGACCGTTTTTAGCTAAAAAAACCTCAGTGGATTCAGCAACCTAGTTGTACAGCTATGTAAACTAGGCAACCAGTGGACCGTTTTTTACTAAAAAAACCTCAGTGGATTCAGCAATCTAGTTGTACAGCTATGTAAACTATGCAACCAGTGGACCGTTTTTAACTAAAAAAAACCTCAGTGGATTAAGCAACCTAGTTGTACAGCTAATGTAAACTGGGCAAACACTGGCCTGTTTTCTACTCAAAAAAACATCGGTGGATTAAACAACCTAGTTATACACCTCATATAAATTCACTATAGCACTTATGAAAACATAACAACATCAAATATCCATTTACAATTCACATTGTAAACCTTAAGCAATTGCAAAAATTCTTTTAAAAAAAAACACTTACCTTTATTTTAAGAAACTCCTCAAAAATATCCATAACGCACACCAGCTAATAACATAACACCAAAACGCTTCCTTTTATTTAACTTTATATTCACAGCCTCCTTCAAATAAACATACACTTCCTTTTTAAACATTAACATAATATTCACTACACTTTAAGCAACATAACACATTTCCAAATAATAAAAAAATACACCTTATATTCTCCGGAATAACTCACCAAACACCAAACAAGAACTCGCGCCTCGAATTCAAATTCAGCTCCTTATAAAACTTCGGTTTACCGATTACAGTTAAATTGCCTAAACCAATCACAAAATTCCTTTACCAAACATCCTGGTATTGTTTAATTAACCCACCGAGCGTTTTTTCATCAAACTACAGCACCAGTTAACAACTCAACTCCAAATGCAGGTTGCAACAGATATCTGAATCTATCGCTATCGTAAACAAACTGTCCAACGAACTTCAAATTTGGCGACACATCGGCACTTGGTGAGGACACCTGCTAACAAAATTTCTCCCTAAAATGCCAAAATATTAGCCGCCAACTCTCGCTTATTTTCAAGAAAATTCCATTTAAACATTTGACACATTGTTATGTACTAATTATTTGGTAAATCGTTTGTGTTCTTTGTGGCGCTGTAGTTCCTTACGGAGACAGATATCAGAAGAACCCAGATTCGAATCCAACTAGGTGCTCTGGATTTTTCCTCCCTTAAAAATACGTAAAGCAGTTTAAAATGATTATATAAGAAATATATTGAAAATTATTTTGTAAAACTGCAATTATAAAGTTGTTTTTTGTGTATATAGTTGATAATTTACCAATACTTTTAGGATGCGAGGAATGATAAGGATTCGCTTCTTTCTTTGTTTTGATGATGCAATTATTGTTTTAAGTTTTTCATTCAGCTAAAATGTGTTACACACATGTAATTAAAATTAGAGATCCAATATTCTGCATAAACGATATGTGATGACTTTTTGCTGTACGCACTTTACTATTACCTCATTCTTCCCCCCCCTCCCCCCTTACACTTCACACACTGGCTTAATTTTTTGTATATCACCCTTTTTCCTCTTACGCCAATAACCAACATCCTTTTATTTAGCTTTATATTCATACCACATTTCTAACAAACACACACACACTTTCTTTTCATACAATAACATATTTCATTCCTTTCCATCTATAACATGAAACAATTTCAAATTCTTAAACTGACGATACATGTTTCTTAATGGTTGCCAGTCAAAACAACCACCGGCAGGGTACTTCACTCCCACTATGCATCACCCATAATGTTGTCAGAACAATCACCAAATGTAACATGTAAACAGCACAGATATGGGAATATAGTCCGATTTCAATTCTGAAGAAGTGTTTGGTAGAACAAGAAAGACAAACACGGCACACTCATGGACAGCATTCGAAAAAATCCAGGTGACTAAAAAATATCCCTTGGCAGCTAGCTTTTTTTTTTTTTTTTAATTACTATAATTTAGTATATATGTGGCTCCTACAAATTTTTGACGGCTCCTAAGATTTTGCAATTTTTTTTATTTTTATTTTTATTTTATTTTTTTATCCCTGTTTATGGATTATAATCCAAACAGTATTTATAATGGTGAAGTATGGTTAGAATATGCTTGACAGTTATTATAAAATAGTTTTAATGGGCAATTTTAATACAGATTGTTATTTAAAAGTTTTATGGACAAGGAAGAAAAATACGGTACACTGATGAATAATGACACACTGTATGTATTGTATGTAAAGTAAAATCAATTTTAATTATTGATTAATTATGAGATTTTTCAGACTTTTTTCAATGTTTCATAAAAATTCAGTTTTTTCAATTTTTCAAAAAATTTTTAAGACAAAATTTTATATAGTAAGTAGGATAGATTTAATATCAGTAGAAATTACAATATTTATTGAACTTGAAATTCAAAAGTAATATTACTCAAATGTTGTTCTCACTAGGGAATGCAGTACCGCACTGTTTTTCGTCCTGCAGGATTTCGGGATTGAGATTCATTGATCCCGTGGGATTGACATTTTATTTAGTTAGGACTTCATTTCAACAGAGAAAAGTAGAAAAATGTAAGATTTTTAAGCACTAGGAAGTTTAACTTTAATAATAATAATTAATCTTACGAGATAATTAATACAAAAATTAGAAATATGAAAATTATAATCATGATGTTCAGAATAATATACGAAGTTATGTCTTACGTTAGTTGCTAAAGATGAGGAATATACAATTTATAGATATGTTAACATACTTATGTTATTTTCTTAGTTGCTGAAAAAATAACGTACAAAATCGAACAAATCCAATGCACCATTTCCTAGTCTAGATTTAATTTTAGTAAAATAATTAAAAGTGTGAATTATAAAAAAATAAAAACTTTTTACAATTAATTCGTGACTGTTCGCTAAGAGACAATTAGTATGAAATATTTCAGTTCATTTGGAGAATAGGAACTTTACGAAAAATTCATATTACAATGTTTAGATTTAGATGTTCGCAGGCATGAAAGTTTTCAGTCATTTGACTGAATTCAGTCTTTTTCAACATCATTGATGCATTTGAGATTTAGTATTTAAATTAGTTTAATGAATTTAATTATACTGAATACAGTGATATAACGAATATTAGTTAGTTTAATAATAAATACATGCAAAAGAATAACAGGTAAAATGTTAGATTCATAATAATTTATTTGTTCTGTATGATCCGCAGCAAAGTTCAGTCTTTTTAGCTGTTTTATGCTTTCATGCCTGGATGTTCGATTCAGACTCCCATTGGAAGATGATTTAAAAAATAAAACTTTAAATTAAAATTTGTAATTATTGATTCATTTATTGTTGGATCAGAGCAGCATGAAACTCTAATTAAAAAAAAATTATTTCTCAGTGTCAATCCCGCGGGATTAGGATCGTAATCCTGCGGGACTAGTCCCGCAAACATTTGCACGGGATCCCGTTCCCGCGGGATCGGGATTGCATTCCCTAGTTCTCCCATTCTTTCAGACTTTTTCCTTTTTTGTCAATCTCATCCCTGAAATAAGAAAGATATATTTTCTTTAAATCTGTGACAGAAAGCAAAAATTAAAAACAATACATAGTGTTTTATTTTATTTTTGCCCAAGCACTACTTTGGTGAAATGTACATCACATTATTTTATGCTTTTAAATAGATTAAATAATTTGCATGTTGTTGAGGGCCTCACATCTTTAACTGAAATTCTATTAGCTTGTATTTTTTTTTCTTTTTTTTTAAATACAGTACATTAAAAAATATGTAAAATTCATTTAAAATTTAATAAGCAAAGTTTGATGAATATTTCCAATGTATTTGACAATAATTAACAATAATATTAGATAATTTTCCATGAGCTAATATGGGCCCCATGTAAACATGATGTTATTCGCCAGTTTGGTGGTTGCCAAGATTCAGAGACTATTGCCAACTATTTTGCATGATCAACAAAGCAAATTCAAATAATTTTTACAAATTAAAATTACACTAACAAACATAACTTAAAAATCATCAAACACCGGTCCATTTTTAACTTAAAAAAATCTCAGCAGATTCAGCAACTTGCTAAAAAGCTAATTTTAAAATTAGGAAAAAGTGTGCCATTTTTAAATTTAAAAAAAACTTCAATGTACAGTGAATTCGGCAACTTGCTGTACAGCTAATCTAAAATGGGCAGTGGCCCTTTTTTAATTAAAAAAAAAACTTACCTTGATTTAGCAACCTAGCTGCACAGCTACTCTACTTTGCTTACTTCATGATCTAGATCACATCATTATGTCATCTTCACTGTCTGTGCAAGTCATTTCGACTTCACTGTTACTGAAAGAAGTACGAAAGAGTAGTTTACTGAGAAAAGTAGTACGAATATGTCTTTCCTCCACCCCTACCCCCACCCCTCACCTTTATCAGCTGGCGTAACGTACTGCTGTAACTATTTCCCCCTATGACGTCAACACACTCATCACTATCGTGCTTCCTTTTATTTAACTTCATATTCAAACCACATCATCAAACATGCACACTTGCTATTAAACAAACTTACATAAACCAAACAATAACATTTCACTCCTTTTAATTTCGTAACATGAAAAAATTTCGAGCCGCAAACAAACATTCTAGCTACAAAATTCCCTTAGATAGCTAACTACGATGATGAATCATTCTTTCCTGACGATTAATCGCTTGATGGTTGTGCCTAAGAAACCTGCAAGATAAAATGTTTCACAAAAATATGTAAAATTTGGTTTTAAGGTGTTTTCATGCAATTTCATTGCTTATTGTATTTAAACTGGATAAACAGAACATTTTAGGCTGAGCAAAAGAGGCAATATAATTCTTAGACTTTGAAATGCATGAAGCTGGTAATCCTATGCACATAGCGATTTGTCCGACTGCACGAGAAAAGACTTAACTTCTCCTCTCCCAGGGAAGAATACATTTGGTGACATGGTTCATAGTGTGGGGAAAAGTTTGGATCCCAACCAAAGCTCTTTGTGATAATTGCTGAAAAACAAGAAATGGAATCCTCATATGTCACGTGACATAAGCAGGGTCAAGTCTCTTCTTCTGGTGGTTCAACTATAGTGTATTTTGGCATTTTATTCATAACTTCTTTTTCAGCATTATTTATTTTAACCAAAACAATCTTAAGTATTAATCCTGTATATTATGTGAAATTAGTGTAGGTTCAGTAAATATTTAAATTTTTTTTTCTTTTTTCTACCCCGAGGAAATGCTAAGCTTTTAAGTAATGAATATATATATATAAAAAATTCATGATTAATTAGTTTTATTATGATCTTTTAAGTCTTCAGGAATTGGAGAGCCTAGTATATACCATGCCCTAGTGGTGATATTTTTGGAGTTTTTTGCATGGGGTCTGTTGACATCTCCTATGATCACAGTAAGCATATTTTCCTTTCTACATTTTAATTAATATATGTACTGTGCATAGTATAAAGTTTTTTTTTTTATTATTATTGGTGTCAAATGAATTTCCTAAATTTCATTGAAGCAATATTCAGTATACGTTAAATTTGCGCCAAACTTTTTTAAAATTTTAATATCCTAAAAAAAGTAGCATTGTAAGCTTGAATATGAATGGCTTGATTTTTTAAGTTCAGCAGGGATCAACACAGATAAAACTTGGGTCCATTTTCCAGCATTTTAACAAAATTTCAGTTAATTAAGGCAGCCCCTTCACAAAAATACCATTGAATGAAGCAGCTGTTCATTAGCATTTTGCTCTACATTTTAACTGGCTTTCATTATTATTTTAACAAAAAAAAGTGACTTTTCTAAAAATTGGTATGAACATTCACAAAAATAGATGTTGAAATTCATAAAAAATAAAGTTTTTTCAAAACTAAGGACCTGGAAAAAATTCCTGAATTAATGCCTTTTCAATATTTTTGAAAGAAATTTTATGTAAATCATTTTAACAGAAATTTTCTTACTTCTTACTGAAATGTAGATTTAAAGATAAAACATAGTATTAAAGATTAGTTTTTTTTTCTTTCTTTCTTTCTTCGTGAAGAAGACTGCTATGTTCAGGGTTGGCAAGTTTTTGACAATTGGTGGTTTTATCTGGTTTTTACCTTCATGCCAAAAACCCCTTTTTGACATAGTTTCTAACAATAAGTGTCAAAAACCTAAAACTCTGTCCTAAAATTGTGCAAAATTATTTTTTTGCAATAAAATTGTGTTTACAAATTTCATAATTTTTTACTTCAGGCTCTTAAGTAAACTTTTGCATGATTTTAGACAGTGCAAACTACATATTTTGTTCAAAATTTCCAAGCATGATTTTGGTTCAACAACCTGCTTAAAATGCAAAATAATAAGCTACTACTGTAAGTATAAAAAAATTATATGAATAAAGATATATTACAAAAATTAATGTCATAAATATTTACTATGTTGTTCTGAATAAATGATGTTCTGTTCCCTGAGTATCGCACGGGCACTTGAGACCCATGTCCTGTGCCCACATGCAGAAACATGCCCCAAAATTGAGCCAGCTTTATGTAGGGACACAAAGGTTTAAAAGTGTCCTGGTAATTTATATTTTAATAGTGGTTTATACATAGTAGTATTAAAAACTGATTATATGTATACCAAAAAAAAAATTTAGACTCATCCTCATACTTAGTCAACTTAGGATTCAGTTATTGAATACTGACTTAGCTTTAGCAAAACTCCACCTTAAAAAAATCATGGCATAAAGGAATTCAGATAATTACATATATATTCATAAATTTCAAACATGCTGATCTAAGGAAAAAATATATAAAAAGTACTTTAAATATTGAAAATGTTAAATGTATTTATAATCTTAGCATGACAAATAATTTAAATGGTGGTATTTAATTTTAATTTAATCACACTAATTATATAAAATAAAAATATATTAAGTTTAATGAGTTTTGTAACTTGATATTTAAAATAAAATGGGTACTTGTGTATTATACTGTCGACATGCCAAGCGAAGAAATTACTCGCAGTTCTGTTTCTATTGCGCACGCAATAATGCGCATCAAAATACCGTATTTCTGCTATGGATAAAATGAATCGTGTTTCTTTTTTAATTCATAAATTTTATGTGTGCGATTGATTTTTAAAATGATTTATGACTTGACAAAATTTAAGCATTTAACAAAGCATTGTAATGAGAATAATATGAAAAGTGTGTGTTATTAACTGCTGAGTTTGCATTAAGCGGAACTGTTATGTGTAGGCTGCCAAAGCAGCATTTGATGAACTGCATTTGTGGTGTACTTATTTAAAAATGTATGTGTGTATATTTTAAAAAATGTTTTGTATGTCTTGACGGAATTTAAGTATTTATTAAATAGATTTATGTTTATAATACCAAAATTTTTGTGTTTTATAAACTGCGTATTTCATTTAACTAGAGGTGTGATGTCAGTACTTTATGTATGTGCTATCTCAGAATAATACCCTGGTGTTTAAGTTACAGTGAATGACTTCATTTAATTTGAATCCATTGCAGTTTACTAGAAATCATGGATTGCATTTAGAATTGCAACGAAAATGTTTTCATTAGAATGTAGATGTCTCCACATAAACTCAGCCAAATATGAGTCGATGTTATCTGGCTGTTCCACAGTGCTTTTTGTTTCTCCATTTGGCTGATCCCCACAATCTTTCAAATCAAAAGGCAGTATCTATTGGTTTTTGTTTTTACAGCAACTCAGGTGGTATGTAAATATTTGACCAGAAGTCTTTTAAGGTAACCCGGCCTTAAGGTGATTCTCCGAGGGAAAAGACGAAGCTGCAAAGTCCCATGTAATCCTATGAGAAAATCTATTTGTGACATAACATCGATAGTTATTAACATACAATCTCGATTTTTTTCCTACTATCTAGCTAGTAACACGATGTTTTGAATGCGCTTTCTAAAATTTTGATATTATTTTTGCTAATATTTTTAATATTCAAATAAAGTTTGAAAAAACACTAATTTTGTGTTTGAACAGCCATAAAATGGTTGCTAATTATGATACACAATTTTTAAAAAGTAGCTGCCATTGCTCAATGTTTTCTGTTTTTTCAATGAAAGATATAATAGTTATACTAATAAATAAATTAGTAATTACGACGAAATTTGGAGTCTACATTTCTATAAAAACTATCTTTCCTAATGACCGCAACGTACTCCGCTATTTGGCGGGGGGGCGGATGATGGATCGCTACCCTACGGCAAAAATCTGTGGGGGGGTTCTTTCTGCAAGTACTTTGAAACGTAGTTCCTTAGATGAATGACATTCCGGCAAGCAAATAGCCCGATCCTAAGCTTTGAAGTTAAATTCAATAGATTTCAGTAAAGATTTTAAAGTAGATTTCATTATTCCAGTATATATGTATCTTAAGTATCTGTTTAATAAATGAAACCAACACAGATAAACCAAAAAATTTTTATAGCAATGACCTCTCTATCACATGACTGAATCAAATGCACTGGATCAAATGTAAATAATAAGAGGTGTTATTTTCAATGCTCTACAGATTCATCTACTGCTTGATAGCAAAAAATCTTAATGACTCTGAATCACTACCACATTATAATAATAAATTTTAATGTAATTAACTACAAATATTTAAGTTGAAGAAAGGAAAGTTTAAAACTCACTTTGTCTATCAGACCGCGAGGGAAAAAGACATGAACTTAGTTCAATCCGAAATACTGTAACTAATAATTAAAGACAATCAGCACATCAGGCAACTATAGGTAGTTTATTAAATTCAATGACTTTTTAAACAAAAATCACTTCATGGTATTCAATATATATTAGATTAATACTAAAATTATGCAGTATTAAATATTGTCCAATAAAGGTAGGATTTGTTCCACTTTTATTTTGATTTATTTTTTAATTTAGATATTGTTTTCAAGTAAAAAGTAATATGAAGTAATTTACTAGTACCTTAAAAAAACATACATTTATTATATTCACATAAATTTGCATTAGCAGCGTTAAACTACAAATAATCAAAGTTGTTTATTAATGTTTTCCCTTATACGTCGTTTCAGATCTGTCCCTTGAAATACGTATAAATATGCTTTACTGTATTTGAAAATTAAAAGATGCCTTAATTGCACTATACTACACTACACTTGGCTTAGACGTCATCTACATAAAAATGTAGACCAAGTTTCGAAAGGGATGCAGTGATGTCTTCACGTAATATTTGAAATCGCCATGTCAAAATAAATAAATAAATACAAATTCTCTTTAACTTTCAACTAATAGTGTTTGAGGAGGTGATTAAAAAGAAAATTAATGAAATTAAAGAAAGAAATGTTCAACTTTAAGACTTATTTCCTAAAATAATTGGATCTAATCATAATTATTTAAAAATATTTTTTCCTAATGGCGGGCACTTGCCGTGAGGCATTCAACTCTACCGCGGCCTCACGCGTTGGTCATTACAGTATGGGTTACATATTGTGCGCGCCAACATTATTCCCTGTAAACAATTCAAAAATAAATATGTGGATGACTTCTCAAAAATTTAAAATTTATGTACAGCGGTAGAAAATATTAAACCATAAACACAGGTCTAAAAGGCTAATTACTTTTTAAAGTAAAGTTACTTAGCAGTTACTTTTTAAAATAACTGCTAAGTAATTTTTTTTACTCTTTGGACAATAAAAAGAGCCTAAATGTGTGTTTGGTATTTTGAATTCTACATGTAATTTTATGTGACAATTACATGTAGAATTCAAAATATCACACACATACACACAAAATCAAGTTTTTATAAGCCTTACAAACACGGGAGGAATTGTATCATCCCCTGTATAAGTACATATTTATGTGTATATGTATATAAGAGATAATTTATTTTGAATAAATTCAAGTTTAAACAATCAGGTATTGAATTACAGCGCTTTGTGAAGTACTATATTCTATAATCAAAATTAATTATTTTAAAGCTTTTTGGAATATTAAAAAAATTCGAATCGACTGCTCATCTCTAACTCAAAGTACTTTTATACTCCACCATCAAATTTTGACTTGTAAAAAATGTATCTCACTACTACTGATTTTTTTATCATTTTAATTATATTTTTATAGGATTAATTGTGTCAAACAGTGGCCCATGGTGACTCGACCGGAGATGCCATATACAATAACTGTATATTTAAAATATCGAAACTACTTAAAAATTTGTGTAACGTGAGCTTAAAAATATAGCAGCTTAATACATAAAATAAAACATTGATAAAATCTGCTTCACGGTCTTGGTAAACAAATTAAAATGAATTAATTGTGCCTTGTACAGGAGGATTCTTTAAAAACTACACACTGAAAAAAATGAAGCAAACGGATCCATTTATAAAACATTCAAAAAAAAAAAAATCTTAAACATGAAATTCCACAACAAAATTTCAAAATGATTAAATGTGACACATTCTGCAAAATTTTCGATGTTCGAGGATTTTTTACTAAATGTTTCGCAGCCAGTATAGGTTCATCTTATATATATTGGGTGGGGGATGTAATGCACCTTGTAAAATGACATTATAAAAAGTTTAAAGTGCTTGACATGATAATTTTTTTTAAATTATGTACCAAAATCACATGATTCAGAGCTGGGGATCAGAAGAAATGTCACAGAATAAAAAATCACACTTAACTCGCGAAGGGTATCAATCTCACACTCAAGGGTCTTTTCGTTTTCTTTTGTGTTTTGTTTTTCCCCATAAAATCGTTACCCGAGGGGTAAAAAAAAAAAAAAATTAAAAAAACAATTGTGACCATATATTTATAAATACTACTCGAAGAACAATATGAAAACGTATTTATATACTCAGGACTAGAGCCTCTCTCAGAGTAGCAACCATGTTTACTCGCGTAATAGTTGCACTTTTTTTACCAATTTTTAATGGTGAAAGTCTATGTTTGGCTATTATGCGGGAAAAATCTACTACATAATATTGTAACAGGCTTTATTAATTTTTAGTTCATCTCGTAGTGTATTTTTATCGATTATTGTACTAAATAAAAGAAAAAAGTGTATGGAATTTTAATTTGAATATTAAAAGGTCGCTCGAAAAAATCTAAAGTAAAGCACTAAAAAAATTTTTTTTAATTGTGAGCGACCTTTTAAAATTTGAATTTTGAACTGAAACTTTCAGAAACTTATTTGTTTATTTATTTATTTTTTATTTTTTTTTTTTTGGTCTATAAAATTATACCATAACGAGAAAAAAATTTGATTTTTGACGATTTTTAAAATTTAAAAACATTTTGAGCGACCTCTTAAATTTTTTTTTGAGCTGTCCTTTGGAGGGGGCTCTTAAAACATCCAAGAACTAACATTTTTTCACACGAGACTAAAAAAAAAATTGTCGTTTTTTTGCGTCACCCTAATATATATATAAAACTCGGCTGTTCGAGCCTCCTCAGGGGGAAATCCCCCTGAACCCCCCTAATTTTTTAGTTTCATTATTGCCATATTAAAACGATATTAATTGACTTTGTCATTTTATCGCTCATCTTTTGCGTATTTCGCCTGGTAACTATGTTGAAATTTTTATGAGTGTAACCTATTTATAGAAAAATACATGTGATGCATATTCTACAGCTTACGAAAGATTGTAACAATAGATTAAAGCTGTTGTGAACTAATAGCATTTAAATATATGTAAAAAAATACATGTGAAGCATATTCTACAGCTTACGAAATATTATAGATTAAAGCTGTTGTGAACTAATAGTATTTAAATACATGTAAAATTATGTCGCATTTTTGGGACACATTTTTCAATAAAGGGTTCTGAGAGATAAAATGACATTGTCATCTATAATAAAAAAAATGAATGTTTGTAAATCTGTCTGTCTGTATGTGTGCGGTCTCCAGACAAACCTACTGCACGCAGAACTCTGAAAATTTGAATATATAATCCCATGAGTCCGATAATGTGCACCTGAGAAGCAGAATTTAAAATTTTAATCACTTTTTTAATTATTAATTAAAAACTGTTCTAAAACGGAGATTTTCTTATCCTGTGTTACGAATTTTGAGAGCAACCCGCTGTTCTGGGGTTTAAAACAGTTTAAAATTCGTATTCTATGCATTAAATAGTTAAATTTTTCTTTTTGTTGCATCAATATGGAATGTTCTGGAAATCTCGGGTTCTATGGGTCGTAGGTCTTCGAAAACCTAATTTTTGGGAACTTATTTTTGGCACCAATTTTGGCGATATTTCGCCAAAACTCGCGAAGTTTGACGATTTTTCTGTCATTTGGCGCGTTTTTCTTAATGGGACCTTTTCATGAAATTTTTTATGGTATTTAATACGTTTAATGACCTAACATTTCCTAATTTTAAGAAATTTAAATCGAAAATTGTGGATTTTACAAGATAATTTGCTTAATTGGATGAAATATTTAATAACTCCAGCAATTGTAATGCAAATTACACGATATTTCTGGGGGAAATATGTGACGGCCACGGCAGTGAGTTGTCTTTAGTGGTGCGTTTGTAAGTACGTATCTGAAACTCTGGAACCATTATCTGCACATTCTGTTATACAATTGCGGCCTAGAGTACTAATCTGGAGTTGCAGTTTACATGTCAGATTTTGTAAATCGCATAATTTAAGGGGTTCACGGGCAACGCCGTGCGGGACTGCTAGTTAATATATATTTAACACTAATATTCTAGTTCTCAACTGAACCAGAAATTAATTTTTTGTCCATAATTAAAAATTAATTATTGTAGTGTTCAAGTTCTGTTCCACGCACATAATTTTCACATTTTAATGAGGCTGAATCACAATAATAAACAATTTCCTCTGGAGATTTTCCCCCTAGCATTGTAGGATATATATTTGTAGTATGAATATGTAGGATATACATACATACATATACATATATATCCTGGCTCGCTTTACTCGCTTGCGATACAATTTTCTATTTTTCCTAGCAAGCTAATTTATGCAATGAAGATAATTACCTAACACACCCAATGGCTTGTTTAGTACAAAACACAAAAACCATTTTATATTAGCACATCGGACTTTTCTTATTGTTAAATTTTGAAAAGTGTACCATAATCCATGTTATGTCCTATTTGTTTTTCTTGTTTCATAATGTTTGGTAATGTTTGAAACTTGTATCATAATCCACATACATGGTCCCTATTTCTATATCTTGATGTTAAAATTGTATATCATAAATCAATGCATAGACCTCATTTCTATATCTTGATGTTAATTTTGAAAAGTGTATCAGAATTCAATGCGTAGACATTGTTTCTATATTTTGATGTTAAATCTGAAAAGTGTATCATAATTCCAGCGAGGTCGTATTTGTTTTTCTTGATTCACTGTATTGAGAAATGTCCCAATTTGTGAAAATTGTATCACAATCCATGCGTGGGCCCTTTACTTGATTTTGATGTTAACTTCAAAAATTGTATCATAATTCATGCGTAGGTCCTATTTAAATTTTCTTATAGACATTCCAACCTGTAGGTGCAAGTAATCTTGCATTGAATTTCCTGTTATCGTGTATCTTAGTCTGCTTATTGCTCTGAATTTGTCTTTAATACTTTGTATAACTTTTGTGAATATTGTGGCATTTAATAAACAGAAATCAAAATCTTACAATCTGTCAAATATTGACCGCAAACAACGAGTTCACATGTTTATAAAAAATTAAATGGAGCTAAAAGGTGTGAAAAAACTTACATCAGTGGTTTTCAAAAAAATTGAATTTTTACTCTCTAAAATTTTCTTATTTAAATTTAAAAATGAGCCTTTAAATCCCTTTTGTTTTGTATTTTCTTAATAATTATTGAGAATGGATGCGACACAAAAAATAGGCGTGTCACGTCCCGTAAAACAAATGCAAAGATTTGTTTCGTCTCGTCTCTTAATTATCCTTAAGAAATATATGTACTAGTTATTTATAATTAAATTAAATGATTTTTTATAAAGCACACAAAGAGTACTACAAATTCTACGAACGTTTTATGAAACACACTATGTCGTGTTCTTTCTTCCTTTATCTTTTCTTTCTTTTTTTTTAACAAAATATTAAACGACTCTCAGAAAAACAAGATTAAATTAGATTAGATATTTATTAATTTGTGCGTATTGATTTATATTTCACTCAGTGTACTTTGTACAATGATTTATAATGCAATTAGCTACAATATCACTTTTTTTATAGAAATATTTTGCAAACATTCGTTTGTTTATTTAGTACCTTTAAGAGTGATTATTAACTGCTTTAGGAGATATAGTTAGTAATTTAGTACATCTGATTTAATTTTGTCTCCGAACCCCTTTCCTAGTTCCCTAGAAATTTAAACAAACATTTTAAACCTAGTCCAGGGGCGTAGCCAGGGGAGGGGGGGGATATCCGGGATAAATCCCCCCCCCCGAAAGATTTTCCAGGTGCATATCCCCCTCCAAAAAATTTTCCTGGCTATGCGCCTGCCTAACACATATACTGGAGTGGCTTTTTAACAGTCAGCTAATTATATAAGATAATATCCTGGCACAGTTATTCATTCATTAAAATTTTTTCGGAAGTCAATTCAAAATTTGAGTAAATAATATAAAGAGCTGCCATTTTTATGCATTGCTGACAGCTTCTGTATATATTTTTTAATAAAAAGTTTTTATGAAGAACAAAAACCATGAAAAAAATAGCAATACCTCCTTTAAATTGTTATTGTTATGTCAGACTTTTTTGAGTGGTCAGAGTTATTGTGGAATGGAGGGGGAAAATAAATAAAGAGAGGGGAAATAAATAAAATATAGTGTAAAATACAAATGAAGGGTTATTTTATTAAATTGATTTTTTGTGAAAAGGCCATTTTAGTCGAATGTAATTCTCTGAAGGGACCACAAAACTGTCTGGATCAATCCCTGACTAGTGTGTTGATTATGAGTAAATATGAGGTCATTTTTGAAACTAGTTATGTGTTAATTTTCTTGCTTACATTCCAGTCTAAGTGCAAGAATCTTTAAATTTAATGCATAAAATTTTCATTTATTAAAGTAATCGTGCTTTTTTATCCAATTTTATTTTGCCTCGCTATGTCACAGTGGTTATGCCACTAAAAATGGTAGATGGCCGAAGTGTGAAGGTCTGGGGTTCGGGTTCCATCGCGTGGCTGTCAATCTAACGGCCTGGAATTTTGGTAGAATTATTTTGTTTCTTCTCCAGAACTCCAGATGTAACGTGAATACGCGTTATAAACCCCTAGAAAGTCTTCCTGCCAAGGCATTCACACCCTTGACAGATAGCTCTAGTGTAGCGTTGCCGTAATTACACAGAATCACACACCAAATTTTAATTTAAATTTTTGCTGTACCCAGCAGTAAATCATATTCTTTGAAAAGCAAAAAATTGTAACCTGAAAGAAAATGCACTTGTGATAGGCATGGGTGAACAAATTCATTCCGGAAAGCTTGGTCACAGGTTACGGTATCTCAGCGCATTTAGAATTCAATTTTGATCTTGGATAATTAAATAAATCCCTTTTCCCAGAATTGGAAGGGGAGTAGACAGAAATCGGATGGAGGAAAGTCAGAGCCTTGATTTAAAAAAAAAAATAGAACAAACACTGATCGTTAGAATATCTCTTAATTCTGGCGTAAACATTTTTCCTGGCAATTTGGGAAAAATCATTCTGGCGCTGGAATATTTTCAGCTACATCATTCTCCTTTTCTCATACTTCCTCCAAGCAATCTTGCTTGACCACAATCAGCCATAACGTATTTTTTTGTATTTTTTTAATTGGATTGATGGATTCGGATTTGTGTTTTTCAACGTGCAAGTGGGTAGTCTGGTGAATGGAACAGAGACCGAAGAATGGAAAAAATCAATCGATAAAAAATTTTAGGAAGTCAATTTAAAATTTGAATAAAAAACATAAAGTGCTGCCATTTTCTATGCATTCTAATTCTCATGCAATTGCCCACAGTTTAGGAAAATATCAGTTCTTCCATTTTCACTTCTCAGCCGTGATTATTTAATATTCTTCCTCTTTCCTCCGCTCATTCCCCGAAACCCTGCTTGACCACAATTAGCGATAACATTTCTTCCCGGAAAAGTGGAAACCCACACGTGTTTGCAGAGACCCCCCACTGTCAGCTATGACAGTTCGGACCCTCCTACTCACCATGAATATTTTTTGCCACCAGATGTCGCGATCGGAATAATGGACTTCCGCTCCGTCAGAAGAATCGCCTTAAGGACGCCAACTAGGTGAAAAAAAGTTTTGGCAAAAATGTCGACAGTATAATACACAAGTACCATAAAAGGTCACTAATTACTAATAAAATCACATGCATAGGTTTTTGACGTCAAAAACCTAACCCTGGCTATGCTAAAAAGGGGAATGATCTTGAGAATATGCAAGATAGGTAAAAAAAGACGTTAATCAGTTGATTTATGTTTCTTTTTTTTTTTTTCTTTTTTTTTTTTCTCTAAGTAAAATTATTTTAGTAACATTTTCCAATATTCAAGGATTAAAAATTCAATATTAAAAAAAATTACTCTTCTAGAAAAGTCTAACATATTAGATACTTAGGCTATCTAATAAGACCATTTTTGACCAGGGTTTCTCTTTCTTTGATGAAGCACCTTATATAAATCTGAGTTTAATGAATTTGAAGCTAAAGCAACAGAATATTTTTTTAGAGCACTTGCTACATTTGTACAGAGCAGAGTTTGGTGGTGGTGGATTACCCAGCTTTTGACTGTTCCATTTACACTGCTCTCAGCTGTGTATATGAAAGTGTTTTTATGTCACCTGTTTTTAGGAAAAGTGTTATTTGTTTTCTTCTGCTTTTGGGTCTAAATTGGTAAGTAACCATTGTTTTTATTGTATGCAGAATTGAAATATTTTGCTCGTGGATACTAGAGGGATTTGTTTACTTCTTTCTAGCTATTCAGGATCCACCACCAATGTATTGACTTAACAAAAAGTTCTTTTTTTTTTTTTTTTTTTTTAATGCACACTAAACATTTTCATGACGTTTTAAGTTAAACAGGATGTTTAACAGGTCAAGAAAGTCACGCAGAAGTCCCTGAAAGTCAGGAAATCAGAAAAGGTCACTAAGTTGAAAAAAGGATGCTTAATGGAAGCATTGGGTCACTGAATTTGGAAAAATTTGAAATTTAGTTTGCTTACTAAAAAATATCAATTTTGTTTTCTGACCCTGTTTTGTATTTTTATATGCTAAAAATCTAAATTATCCATCACATTGGTTGAGGAAATTTTGCAAAAAGCCAACTAAAAGTCAAGATTTGATGAATTCTGAGATTAACCCTCCAAGCGGCTGAGACGTAAAATCCCGTTCACTTCATTCCAGTTTTCACTGCAATGCATCTATAATTTAAATTATTCATAACACCAAGGCATCATAAAATATATTTCGATATTAAAGCTTATGGGTATTTTAGGAGTTAACTTTTTAATAATTACTAATCTTCCTATCAAAATTTTATTTTTTAAATAATTTTAAAGCTGCATGAAAATTTTGCAGTGAAAACAACTTTACATTATTTGCCCATTCCCAAGACGCTCAGAGGGTTAAACACCCTGTTAATGCTTAACATAGAAAGAAGTGTACTGCAATTTATATTTTGATTAATTTGAGCTTTTAGTTTTTTTAATGTAAACTCTAGATTATGATTTTGTATTGTGCAATACAATAAGACTTTTAACCATATATGCCTTAAGTGTCTTTTTTTTTTTTTTTTTTTTTTTTTTTTAATACTTATGTCTAAATCCATTTTGGCAATTTTCTTCCTTCTGAGTGTGCTTTACTATCAAAGATATTTTTCTGTGTCAGTGTTGCCAAAACTTGTTGCAACGAAAGCTTTGAAAATACAAATTATTTGTGTTTGCATTACAATACAGTCTGCAGAATATTTTTTGTGACACCATTATAATGTGTATAAGAGCTTAAAATTTTTGAATTTGTGTATATGTGTATTTCTCACACCTTGTTGTATACAAGATTCATTAATTGTAGTTCAGTATATTATACAGTTGTTTTGTGTATCAGGATTAATTCAAGTGTTTGATTATTTAATATTTATACTAATTGATTTTTATTTAATAGGTTTTAAATGAAACTTTTCCAAGTCATACATTTTTAATGAATGGACTTATTGTGGGAATTAAAGTAAGAATTATCTTATTCTTTTCTATGAAGCTGTAGCTAAATATGTATACTCATATTGATGAATTTTTTACTTCATGTGTAATTAAATGTCTGTCAAATGAAAATTGCTGAAAATGAATAAATTACGACTTACCAGATCTAGAATAACCTCAAGATTCAAGACTTGCTTGCTCGTTGAAGAGACACTTGTTCACCACTTTTGTTGCATATTTTCTTTCCCAAAGTTAATATATTTTTTCAATGCCTACATATTCAGTATGCATATTTTTGTGCATACATTAACTGAAATAAATCAAAACATCCAATGCTTGTCATTTCACCATTAAAAATATTTATCCTGTAAAATTAGAAAGTAGTGATGTACATATTTGTTGTTTCACAATAAGCTTCTGCTTGATGAACATGCTTTGCTTTTATGCACATTGTTTATTCTGATTACTGTAGTGATCTGTAGAATTTGTAGACACATAACTTTGTACTTATATACATTATGTATTCTTTTTTAAGGTTTTGGAATTCATTTTATTCATTCCATTCCATTTAAAAGGGAGTAAATATCTTATTCAAAATTCAAAAGCTTTTGGCATTATTGTGATAATTATAATGTGCATGTACTAATTGATATTTTTAATTACTAAAATAAATATAAATTCATCTTTCAGGGAATTTTATCATTTCTGAGTGCTCCTCTCATCGGTGCTCTATCTGATGTATGGGGACGTAAATTATTCTTGCTACTTACAGTATTTTTCACCTGTGCTCCCATTCCACTTATGAAAATAAATACATGGTATGTTGTTTTTTAAATCTATACTAGTTGTCTGCCAGTGGTCGAAATTTGACCATAAAGCATTATTTTTTTTATTTGAGTGTGAATAAAGTTCTGTCAAAGAATATGTCTCACCATTCCATATACAATGGAACCTACAAAGTGACCACCTTGGCTAAGAGACTATCTGTCTTTAGTGACCACTTTTGTACAATTTAACTTTACAACCACCACACTTTTCTGTGAAGATGGTGTTTCTGTAAAAACTCTACCATATTTTGCTAAATGCAAAAGCAGCTCCAGCGAGTGGATCATAGGGTCATCGCCCTCTACCGACCTTGGATTTCACACATTCAGTTTGCATTTTGAACAATTTAAGCTAATCTAAAAAGTTTAGTGGCCCCCTCCGAAAGATGAACCTGAAATTATCTTCGGCTAAAGGCCCATTATGTTTGGAGTTATAAAATCTTAAAAAGTCGAATGATTCAAGTCTACTTGCTGAGGCGTACCACTGACCATGCATGAAACCTTGCTGCCTCAGTAAATTTGCCCTTTTTTCGAATGATTGTCCTTGAGATTTATTTACGGTCATCGCAAATACAGGTATATTTAGAAATTTAGTTTTTTGAAAGGATATCGTAAAATAGTACCAGAATATTTTATAAGTGAAATTAAAATTCTTTTGCCTATGGTTCCAGTTCAAACTTCGCAATCAATAGCATTACGATGTATAAACTTGATGCGCATTCTTGTTCCATTGTTTTCTCTGTATTTAAGTTTCTTATTAGTATAACGATGCAATTCACTAACTTAGGTGGTGGCAAACTAATTGGTATTTTTCTGTTAGCCAGGTGCAAATCCCGCAAACTGTTTTTTCTGGGAAACTTTTAAAGACTACTTCTGAAACACTGTCTTTCCCCCCCCCCCCCCAAAAAAAAAAGTGCAAATTTTAATCTGTATACAAAATAGTATTTAGATACAGAATTCAATAAATGCAAAAATATCAATATAGATACTAAAAAGAAAGTTGTATGCTTATTGGTTACATAATGGGGAATTTCTGAAAACGTGTGGAATTTAATAAAAATACGAAATTAAACTTTCAAAATATGGAAAGGGATAAACAACTATGCACTGGAAATCGCTTTAGGTTTGTGATAAGTTGGTGCTAAATTTGTAAGATGTAAAAACAATATGATAATAGTCTCTTTAGCATTGTGCCTGTTAAGAGCAGTAAGGGTAATAGAAAATTATGGTTAAGTTGAAAAATAAAATTATTTACACCTCGCAGAACCACTGAATAAGCATTTTATAGTATGACTGTGTTGTGAAGCTACTACGCATTATAACACTAAAAAAAAAAAAAAAAAAAAAAAGAATTTCTTAAACACTCACCTGGAAAAAAATTGGAGAAATTGCCATAGCTAAGAAAATTAATTTGCACTGGAAATTCTAACACAGTCTGCTATTTTAATTCCTTGAATTCCTTTTATTAACATTTTGACAACAGATAACATAACATTCTTATCTTGAATATATGTGAAAGTGCACTTGTAAGAACATAAATTTAACACATATCTAGCAAAAAGATATAAAAGAAAAGTTTATCTTATGTGGAAATAAGTAAACTGTAAATCAACTAAAAATTGCTATGCACAAATCCCCTAACTACACATTTTAAAGATTAAAAATTAAATTCAAATAGAGCGCTCCATATTAAAAGATTGCATTTATATTTTACACACAGAAATATTATGTCCATTCAAATTCATTTTATACTGTCAAAAAAATCTTAATAGTGTAGAATCCTAATTTTTACAGTTAGAAAAAGTTTACTAATAAATAGACTAAAAATGAAAAATTTAAATGGACATAACATCTGCACAAAATTTAAAAATCATATAAAATCAAATGCTGAAAAATCTTTACCAGTAGCATCAGATTGAAGACTATTTTTTAAAAAAAACATATGCTCATCAGTATACTATATATAAAAGAGTTAAAATTTCCAATAACATTTTACTGTAAAGCATGATATTTAGTTAATATTTACCCAATGACAATACTTTTGTGTTGATAGGTCACTTCAGTCATCTTAATTAATAAAACTGTTCACATGCAAGTTCAAGATTGTTCGATTCACAATTATATTTCTCACAAACATGGTTCATGTGAAAATTCCACAAAATCTGCCAAGTCCCTTGAATTAAAACAGTTCACCGATGATCATTTTGCAGGTGTCATGCGGTTGATGGAGCTGGGGCACTTCCACACTTAATTTTCGGAGCAGATTTAAGATTTCACTATAATGGCCGCCATATTTTACTTCAAAATGGCGCACCTTAAACTTTGTAGAAAACACAAGACAGTCAATTCATACTATTCTGTGATCAAGGCAAGATTCATCAATTGTTGAAAAATGAAAATTAGCTATATTCTTGTACATTCGTCAGTGCAGGAAATTATGTTAGAACTGTTCAGATACGGCAAGTGAGTCTGCATCAGACTAGTCCGCCTGTACTCATAGTGAAGGAGAAAAATAGATTGAAACACAACGAGCTGCCACTGTACAGGAACGATTGTAAATTATTACTTCAATGAGCTGTCGTAATGATGATATATTAACCTCGCCTTAATAAATGATGCAAGACCGTCAATGCCAAGAGAAATGCCACAGGAAAACAAAGCTGCGTTGACCAGATTTTTTCCACCAGCAGAGTTCAGAGTAAAGAAACTCCACACGACGAAAAAATATTAAACTCTGGTCAAAAAAATTTTTATCAGCATGTTGAAGATTAAATTAAGATTAGATTCTCTTCTTCCAGAAAATCACGAACAAAAGAAGGAATTGAACAGCTTTAAAACTAAAAATTTCAGCTCGGGGTATCCTCAACCTGCAAATGGCGCAATCGCCAAAGCAGAATTGAAAATCCCAAGCACACACACCTCGTTACACGTAACTTTTTCTTCAACTGAAATAGCGTCCCTTCCAACGGACTTGTTTTGAAAACTGTTGCCCGATATCTTACAGGAAAGAAATTACTAGTACGATCTCCCGCAAGTTAAACGAAATCGGTTTCCCCGAGGAGTGAGCGGTCAGCCACACTGGTTTTTACTGCAGGGAAAGAAAAACCGCAGGGTGAAAAAAAAAAAAAAGAAGATCCCTAGCGAATGGCAATGTGTTGTTCTGTCTACATCCTGTTGTTTTGATTCTTGCGAGGATCTGACTGGACTGAGGCTGTTACATGACTATGTAACAGTTTGTAAGAATTTGGTGCAGATCACAATTATTTGGCAATTTTTCATTTGCTCCTGGCTAACCGAGGGGGAAAAAAAAAAAAAAAAAAACAAACCACTCACAGTCAAAGAATTTAAGAATTCTACTGGATAGTTATTGATTTCATTGTCATCATAACAAATTATTTTATCATAGCTACGGTGATATGTTCTCTATTCATCAGATATTCGATTAAGTCAACATTAATAAAAGTTCAATTATCATTTTTAGGCTCTGTTATAACTGACTTCAATGTGCTATCTGAAAGTATATTTACAGAAATATTTCCATACACTTCATTAATAATATTATTTTCATTCCCTCTTAATTGCTGAGGTATTTCTTCAATAATATTTTGGGAGAAAATTTGCTTTAGCATACTACCTATATGAAGAAATTGTCAAATTGCCGCGTTTCTGTGTAGCGTCTCTTGGATTGCAACCTGCCCTGTTCGGTTCATTTTTCCCTTGGAGGAACAAATAGTAAATATTATTCCCTCCTCCAAGGTTTTTCCACAGCTTTAAAACATGGAATTTACAACACTTCGCGCACTCATCGCCGTCTAAAAAAAGTCGCCAAGTACATTGCTAAAGCACATTTTAGTCATTGGCGTATCACCAAACTGGAGAATAATTCCACTTTTTGCAAATTTTGTTGTAATACTATAGCCTTATAGTGCTGCTGAAACTAAGTGTTATTATTTCAAATTTGACACAACAATGGAACCATCGCCAACTTGGCGCATAATACTGCGTGTCAAATTACTTCTCTAATTTTTTACGGTGCATTAGCATACTACACAAAAATTTAACATTTGCACAACCACCTCTATACGAACTTTAATTGTGCCGAATTTCACGGTCATCCGTTCGTGCAATGCGTTGCAAAAGGGACTTAAAAGTTTTACTTAGCGTATTTATGTATACATAGATAAGCAAATTTTACATGCTAATTAATTTTTTTTTAATCACCTATTCCATAGTGGGGGGAGTGGGTATCTTCAGAAATCATATGAAACATACAGTTACAAATTGTACTTACAGTAACTGTGTAAGTAGGTCAGTCCTCAACCTACGACTGAAGATCAAACTATGTTAATATGCTGGACATGCACATTTATTTTGCGATTGTAAAAATTCTCTTGGTGGTCTTAGAATTTTTTTTTTTTTTTTTTTTGGGGGGGGGGACGATATGGAAGTCTTCTACCTTTTTGAGAACGATCTAAATAATATCTGAAGACTCAAAATAGTGCAGATAGCTCTAAACGCATTTATGGAATTTATAAACTGGCTCCTGTTAGCATTAAATTCTCACATACACAGGACCATTTTATACCTATTGTTACTTGAAGGTTCTTGTACTTTTTAACTTTTATTCAGCTGTCAGTAACAACTGCGATAATTCATTTTTGCAAATTTATATTACAGTTATACAGGGTTTCTACAGACCTGGAAAGTCGGAAATGAGTTTTGGTCAGGGATTTGGGAAAAAAGTCAGGGAAATTAGCAGAAATTGAAGAAAGGTCATGGAAATGCAAGAAAAATTGAATTTTGTGGTAAAATCAAGAAAATATTTGCTGTTTGAACCTAAGTATAGGAATTGTTTTATTTTTATTTTCTCATTTAACCTTATAAATAATTTTAAAATGTGTTCTTTATGAGCATATCTTGTGCAGTTGAAATCTGCTTACTTTTATCCTAAATTATTATCAAACATGGTTTTTGTTAAAATCCAGTGATGTCAAATAAGATTCTTGTATATATTAATTTTATTATTTTTTGTAAAAAGGGGCAAAATATATAAAAAGTTATTAATTAAAGGATGTAATGTTAAAAATAGAAAAGCAAAATTCGGGAAAGCATGCTAGATAAAGTCAGGGAAGAGCGTGATAGATGTCAGGGAAGCAAAAGCTGTGAAATCTGTAGAAAACCTCTTATAGACAGATTTTGGATTTGTGCTGCATATTTTTTTTAGAAAATTCTGTTATCAGGAAGACTATAAAATGTCGGTGACTTACTAGACCTGGCAAGGTGGTCTAGTTTTTCATAAAGGGGGAAAAATACAAAGGGAAAAAAAAAAACACATTAATAAGAAAATATTTCCATACAAAGTAACATTTTTCAAATCCATTATATTCAATCATCTAGCTTTTATAATTTCAGTTGAATTTTATGTTCTTATTACATGTTTTGGCATATGTGCTGTTTTTTTGTTTTGTTTTTTTTTTAACAAAGAAAACATGGAAAAATATATGTGATGATAATGAATATTAAGATGTACTTTTGCATATTCATATTCCTTCTCTGTGTACTTCGAATGAACCTATAGTAAAATATATAAAACCTGTAGCTTGGTGCAAAATAACAGAAAGAAACATAAAAAATACCAATGGTAGTTAAATCTGTAGACCAGTTTTGGTAAGTAAGTATGACCTCAGAGGCTCTTCATAACGAGACTGAAATTTTCCTGGTGGTGGTTGACAAATTATCAAATGATTTGGATCTTCTTAATGTCAAAAGACAATCACTAAATCAGAATATAATATATTTTCATTTTAATCTTACTGAGAGTAAGTTTGATCTTTCTCCATGGATCAGAGCTGTAAATGGTGGCTCTTGCTGTTATTAATGAATGTTATCCTCCTAACTTGGTTACACTTTTTTTTACTGGTGGCTCTGCAGTTCAGGGTGCTGGTGCTGGTATGTAGTCCTGCTATTTTTCTATAGATAGACCTGTTCAGATGCACTGCAATGATTTCAGTGGAGAAGTAGCTGCTGTTTCCTTGGCCCTTGGAATCTGTTAAGGATAGAAGCGTTACAAATATTCTCATATTCACTGACTCACAAGCAATGGAAAGTTCCATTATTTCAGTTTCTTTCTGTGGATCCTTGAATGTTTTAAATTGCCAATTGGCAATCAATAATTTAATTGAAAATGGGAAACATATTTATTTGCAGTGGATCCCTGCACATTGTTAGGGCTTTGGAAATGAGATGGCAGACCGTTTAGTAAAAAAGGTCTCTGCTTCAACACTATATTTGCCTCTTGAACACCATACACTTGAGATAATAGTCAACAAAAATGAATGTTGTCACATTTAATATGTATAGGGTTATGCCTCAGAGAGAAAGACTGGAGTTTCTTGCTGAACACTTATATCCTATATAATTTGCCTAGGGAAGCGTGTGTTGCCTGCTTTGGTATTCTTACTGGACCTAACTCATTAATGAAACAAATTTATCATATTAAACTGGCAAGCTCTCCATTTTGACATTTGTGTAATGCTGTTCTGCTGGGTGAAATGACTGATGCTCATCTGTACTTCTGTTCTTATTTTGCTAACAATCATATTCTTGCTGGTCTTGATTTTAATTCTTATTCTGTTATATCTAGAATTGATTGGACTAACAGGGACAGACTAATGATGTTAAACCAATGCTTGGCAAAGGATAAGTTTAAAAAAAATATTTTTGTGGATGTTAAAGGCTTCTGAAACTAGTGAAATCCCACTAGTGAGTAACTAGTGTCATTTTTCTTAGTGAACAATGAATTCTCTAAGAAATTTAACTGTCATTGCTGGTTTTTTTTTTTCCTTTTTTTTTTTTTTTCCTTCTATGTTAATTACTAATGCTATATTTTTTGCTTCCTGACAGTGGTGAACACCCTGTATTAATTCTATTTCTTCTCTTCTAAACTGAATATTATGTATGCCATTTGTTTGCTCCACGTACTTTTGAAGATTCGATTTTGTGTTTCTGTGTTCGGGCAGATAATGGAATTTCCATCATAGCCGCATGGGGGCTATTTCCAGTGATTCGATTTTATCCTCGCAGTGACTGTATGTCTATAATTGCTTTTTTAGTTCTGTTCAAAAGTGTGTATCTCCTCTATCTTTTGGAATATCAAGACAACTTTTGTCTTATTTTAAAGTACAGTACAAGAGCTTCTTACCATGTCATTTTGAGATTTTTATCACTTCTCCCACATGATTTTATTAGAGGGTGAAAAGTTAACTTATTCTCAATAGCAAGGAGCACTTTTTGTATTACTTCAAAAGCATGTATCTCCTCTGTCTTTGGAATAACATGACAGTTTTTGTTTTGTTTTAAAGTGCAGTATAAGAGCTTCGTACCATGCCAATTTTAGATTTGTATCACCTGACCCACATGACTTTTGGGGGGGGGGGGGGGTGAAAAAGCACATTTTTCAATTTTTAAAAAGTTTAAGCAGATTTTTCAGGATGAAGCACCACCAGTAACAACTAAATTTTTTTCTGCATATAGTATTGATATGTAAGTGTAACATGAAAAAAAAAAAAAGTGGTTTGTTAATGAAAGTCCTTCATTGTTTTTTTAATGCCTAAAATGACAAAACATTAATTTGTGAATGACTACATAATGTGATGTCCAAAAAACTGTATTTAGGCTTAACATAAATCTATTTTATTATGCACATTTAAAAGACCATTCTTTAAGCTTTCCAATAAGCCCTATCTGATCTTTCTGCTATTTCAAATAAAAAGTTTACAGCTTCTAAAAAAGAGCCTAAAATGGCAATTTTTACTCATCCGCAGAGCAAACAAATGGCTATATCCCAAGAACAAAATTTTTTTTAATAATTAAAAAAACTGTTTTGGGATACAGAAGATAGGTAGATATCACCTACAAAATTTCGTTAAAATCAAAAATGGTGCGGCACAGCTCATTTGTCGATTTAACATGGAATGACCCAAGGATGAGTGGTTTTTGTTATTTTCTGTTTTAAAAGTATGTTTCAGTAGTTAGTGGCTAATATTTTATTTTACAAAAGTACTTTTATGTGTGTCTCTCTATTAACATTGCCCTTCCTGTCTTTAGAGTGAGAAACTTACAGTTTTAGATCACATTCTTACAGTTTTTTAATTTTTTTTAAACTTGCATTTTCAGGTGGTATTTTGCAATGATATCAATATCTGGTGTATTTGCTGTAACATTTTCTGTTGTTTTTGCTTATGTAGCAGATGTTACAGAAGAACAAGAGAGAAGTGCTGCTTATGGGCTGGTATGTTTTTATTTTTTTTTATTATTTTTTTAAAGAAACAATAAATGTACATTAAAATGGCCAAACATACAGAAAAGGGGGGCATAAAATTTTGCATTTTTAAATTTTCTCAGAAAAATGCTAGTCATTATCAGTATTATTATTTGTTTTTATATCTTTGAGTTACCTTTGCATTATTCTCTTTTATATCTATATTTAGAGTTCCTTCACTTTTTTCCCGAAGAGGACCCCAAATTTGGTCAAAAAATTGATTAAAAATGAGGTGTCAACATATTCATAACTAAGCAGACTTTCATTTAATAATCGATTTAAAAAATCATACACCAATAATATCGTGAGATATTGTAAATTTTGTTATTACTCTTAGTGTATTATAAACAAATGTACTGAGATAAAGATTTCAATTTTTCTGTACATGTTCTTTATTATGTATCTGATAAATCAGCTCATAAAAATTTTCTTGAGTTTCTTCCTTCCTTTTTTATCAAAAATTATATGAAGGTAGGTTATTTTTTATTATTTCACACTATATATATATATATATATATATATATATATGGGTCATTCCACAAGAATCCGGTAACTTTAGAGGTGAATTTGAAACATACTACATTTATCTCAGATTCGAATTTTTTTTTATAAAATCTATGAAAAATAAGTTAATTTTATAGTATTTGTACAGCAACACTCAATTATTTGAACATTTTTGAAAAAATCAATTTTTTTCAAAAAGTAGATTCCAGGGGACTGACGGGAACAGGTGATTTCATTCTAGAATGAACTTTTTAATGAATAATGCTAACTTTTTATTAATAATTAATAATAATTATCCAAAGAAGTAATAAAAACATGTTTCATACATAACCTCAATACATATATTTTCCTATTTAATCATCTTTAACTAATACATTTTTAATTATTTATTTTACTTATACTATTTAAAACTTTTTTAAACAAGTCATAAATTTAACATCAAAGCAAAAATAATAGTAATTATTTTTCGCAAACATCAATAAATTTATTAAATGTATAGGTGACTCTATTACGCTTGGTACTTGAAATAGGTATTGGTAATTTTTCCAATACATGCTCAAACGATATATCAGCTATATCATTTTCATCTAATCGAAATAAAGTATTTTTATCATCATATTTTTTGAGCAATGTGACAGTCAACTTCTCTTCGTTTTCTTTAACATATGAACAAATTGCAACACTCCGGTATTCTTTATTTCTGACTAAAAATTTGACTAGGATAAAATCACCAACAGTGAACTTGATCTGTTGCTTACTTGTAGATTTTTTACTTTGCTTTGCACATTTTTTTTTTTTTTTTTTTTTTTTAAAGCTGTGAGTGTCAAACGGCGCCCTGAAAGATTTTGATCTTGTTCAAAGTTAATTGTTCCCAACTTGTAACTTTCACAAATTATAGGATCACAGAAACAACTCAATGACTTCATAATAAGACGATTAGGGTGTTGTACATCACCACAAATTTGATGTACCTTGGGTGTTCCTTGAAAGGAAATTTGCTTATTCTGGTTTTCGTTTATCAGATCATCCATTGTTTTAATACCAACATCTTCAATAATAGAAATTTTTATTGTTGGGCATTTTTTATGTAATATGTCAGCAAATTCATTATATCACCTTTTTGAGCAATTACTTGGTCGGCAGTTGTTTTACAAGTTATCCAAGCAGTTACAAGCAGTATTCCAGATGAAAAACTGCCAGGGGACTGACGTTTTTACTGTAAAACTCAAAAAAATCTACTTATTGGAAGCAAATGCCATATTGTTCTATTCTAATATTAAATCTAGTAATAAAAAGACATTAAAATCAGCATACATCAATAATAATTATTTATAAATTATTAAATTATTACTTACCAGGGGACTGACAAATTGAGTGTTAGCATTCTGTTTGTTGACACAAGAATGGCGAAAAACATTGAATAAAAATGGCTGATGTATAAATAAACGTCGTCAATGCCATCTTTATATGATAAATAAATATGAAACAGGCAATAAAGTTATCAACAATGGATAATATCAGAAATTTTTGGAAATTAACATGAGCCAGAGGACTGACGTGCAAAGTAGGGGTACACAACTTAAAATTGAAAAAAAAGTGATGAAAATTTTCAAAAAATCACATTACACACATAACAAGTTATTAAATAACTATCTCAGAACACAACAACGATCATTTTTGTGGCCTAAATCGGTTAGTTTAAAAATAATTAGCACTTAACTCTTCACTTTTTCGAGTGGTACATGCCAGGGGACTGATATTTTGGGGTTAAAAACCTAATTTTTAATTAAAAAAATTTCAAATTTCAAAATATTATACATGATCCTAAACAGAATCAATGCTGTCTATAAATGGGCATTATTCAAAATTTAAAAATGTTGAATAGTAAATAATTTTTTTACAATTTCACGAAGTTACCCTATTCTTGTGGAATGACCCATATATATATATAAAAGTAGAAAAATTATACTAAACATAATTAGATGTGCCTAAGAATCCATGTGCAGTCTTGTGTAATATATATATATATATCTAAAAATCTTTTTTTTTTTTTTTTTTTTTTTTTAATCTGACAAGAATGTTTATTTCTAAAAAAGTAGCTAAGATTTTTTTAAATCAATTATTTATTAATTTTTATTTTTTTACATTTTACTTAAATGTGCAGTTTAAAAAGGTTTCTTTTGTTTGTTGTTTTTTATTTTTTCAAAATGTTCTAATAGTTGAACATTGAAATGCCTGATTCAGTTCATTATTTATTCCATATTTTTTTAATGATATATATTAAATTGGTAAACTGTCCCCCCTTAAAGCTTCTTCAAAATGGAGGGGGGGGGAAATTGATGTGAATACCACATGGCTTCCTTTAAGTCTATTAAATCATAAACATTTTCAGTTTACTTCATCAGAACTTATGTTGTTTGGAAGCCCAGAAGCAGAATTATATTCAGTGTTCTGCAACATAACTTTGAACAGTTGCAAATGTTCTGCACGCATTTTTTCCAAGTCTGACAAATCACGGTAAAATGCAAATTAGGTATAAAAATTGTACAAAAAGTGAAGAGAGAAAGCATAGTATTAAGGGCAAGTCACTTTAATTACTCTGCAGAACATATCATTTCATACATTCTTTCTTTTAAAAGATGAAATGTTCTGCAAACATTGTGATCGTTCTGCGACGTACGTTGCACATTTAACCACTTTCTGCTTCCAGGTTTGGAAGAGATGCAATACTGCACTAATACTAAGGTTTAGAGAAATTATATAGGTGCATGCCGTGCACAGATGCATTTGCGAAGAATTTTGATGTCTTGAGGATAGTTTTGCAAATTTTTAATAATGGGGGAACAGTTACCTAGAGAAAATGTTTTTCAGCAACTTTAGGGCAAATGTGATATATATAGGTGTGTGCGTACGTACAGATATGTGCTTTGCATATACATATTTTACTAACTTCGTCTTCTCTATGAAAAATCTGTTCATGCTTTGCCTTGCGCTCAGCCTTCCTTCACGTATGCCGAAGATCGCCGTCGCTCTGCACCGTTGCCTAGCGTTAGTGAACTCCCTCGTTCAGCAGTAAGTGGCATCCAATTCATATGATATTGTTGCAACGAGTGACTTTTGAATGTAATGGAGAATTTTATACGAAATTATTAATTGAAGTTTTGACATTTAAGGCAGATGAAACTCAGTTGCCCTAGTTTATCGCGAAAAGTTAAATGCCATTTCTGCGGAAAAGAATTAAGGGATTGAAATTATTGTTTACATTTACAACAAAAATGGTAACTCTACTGATTTTGCTGATACTTTGGGATTATGTGTGCAGATAGTTTTTTTTTTTTTTTAATTATCTTACTATGTTGGCAAGCTGGATTCAGTTTGAAAGATTTATTTTTGGCACTGTCACATTGCCACAATGTGCATATTTCATATCTCCCAACTCAGATTCAATCTTTTTGCATCCTTCTGGTAAATGAGTATTTTAAGTATCTCTTTACTCACATCTCTAATCAGTTAAAAAGTACACAGATGCCTGTTTCGATTTATTTTTATAAATTTCTGTAACTTTAAATGCATCTAAAAGTTTTAATGTTAATCTAAGAAATTGTCACACTAATTTTGTGATTTAAAAAAGATATGGATTTACATTAGATTTACTGAATGAAAAAAAAAGTATCTGATATTTTTCCTTTTAAGTAAAAATAAATACAGTTTTAAAAATTTATTTTTATATCTAGTTAAGACATTTTACTTTAAGACTTTACTTAGAATTTATTCTTTAAAAACTTTAAATACCTTGCTAGCTTAAACTCTGTTCAATATTTTTATAGCTTCAATAAAATTAAACTAAAGTTTGCGTAAATAAACCTTTTCTTAAGTTTTAAAACTCTAATCCATTCTCCCGTCATCGCAAGCAGGATTATGTGCTGTGCTGTCAAAGCAGCAATCTGTTTTATGTAAATGGCCACATGAACATTAATTTTCAAATCAAAACAATCTTTATCAGCAAGTTGAGAAGTCCTTATGCTTCATGCCGAGTTTAATTTTCTTTTTAGTTCTAATTTAGCATTCAAATTGTTCTTTCTGCAAATAATAGTTACATGCAAATTTTTTTCCTGATTCGCTGTAATCAAATTTCTTTGCTCTTTGATGTAGCAATCCCCAATTGAAAACTTTGTTTCTAACTTTACTAAACGAATTTAGCTTCAGTGCTTAGTAATGTTTAATTCTTTATAATTCAGGCTCATAAGACTGTAATATGATAATTGATGTAAGACTTGTAGAATGTAATTATGATTATTTATCTCTTAGTAAATAGATTATTTCAACTCTGTTTCAATTTCTAAATTTAAAATTGGTAAGCAGAAAATGGTAGTCCTTATGTTTTGTTCCTCAGAACAACACTAAATTAACTTTTTTAATTAAGCTATTAAGTACTAGGGTTACTGTATGGTCACAGCAATTAATGGGTTATAGTACGGTCATATAAAGGAGTGTAACCATACAGTCACCTGGCCATGTTTACAAAATCTCACATCTGATATTTGGAAATTATATATATATTCTTACTCAATTAACCCCTATGAAGTTAATTTAGTTATGGGGAAAGATTTGGGGGGAATCTCTGTCCTTAATGGATTAAAATTAATTTCTTTAATTAATCCTTTGAGATTGTTGCCTTGAATCCTTTGAGATCCAATTTCCCAATGCCGAAAAAAGTGCGGCCGTTGCCATCACTCGATTTAACTACCAGCAATATAAAAGTCAATCGAATCTTCCATCATGTGCCACAGAGCTGAAGGACATTTTTTTTGTGCCGCACAGCCCATTTTTTTACACAGCTGGCTGTGCGGCATTAAAAAAATGTCATTTAACTCTGATGCATGATAGAAGATTTAATCGACTGCCATATTGCTGGTAGTTAAGTCAAGCGATGGCAATGGCTGTACTTTTTCAGAACTGGGCAGTCTGTCTAGTTTTTTGTAGCAGATGCCGGCACTAATAAAAGTAATTCTTGCATCAATTTTATAAATAATATCATTTTAAGGGGAAATTGTGTACTCAATAGAAAAGGATTCTCGTGTAACTATATCCTTCTCAAGTATTTTATTGAAATCAAATTTATTCTTCATGAATCACAGTCAAAACGTCTGAGCTATGTCCTCATGGCGAGGACACCACACTTTAAAGGGTTAAAAGTAATTTTTTGTATGTTTGCATCTAATAAGGCAAGAGTATTCATTCCTGGCTTGTTTTTTCCTCTGTGTGTCAAGGCACTGTAAGACCAGGAAGATTTTAAAATTTTATTTGAAAAAATTATTTAGACATTTATAAAAAGATTATTTATTTCTTTTAAAAAAAAAAAAAAAGAAAGAAAGAAAGAAGAAAAAAAAAAAAAGTAACAATTTGAAAATTAATTTTTTCAAACCATGATATAAAGAAAACCCGGACACATATGTTTGTATTGTATTATCTGATCAAGGTTTCTCAAATGAAAGTAAGATTAGACCCCAAAATCAGTATCTTTATGTTATTTTAATTTTACATTTAAAAAAAAAATAGTTTGGATTTCAGGCATAATTTAAGATTTGTCATTACCATGGATTTTATGAAATTGCCTAAAATGCTGTTTTGCTGTTTTTAAAATAATGATAGCCTGTTTTTCCATTGAATGTTCTTTGTCTAAAAGTGATTATTAATTATTTATTTATATATGAGTGTTTAGGTATAATTTTGTTCAGTATAATGGCAACTAATTTGCTTTGTGGTTGGAATTTAATGGTAAAAATTGTGTGACATGCATCAAAATTTTTTAATGGTTAAAGCTCTCACACTTTTTCTCTTTTTTTGTGTAGTTAAAATTAGTGATTTTTTATAGTGCATAAATAAATCTGAGATTATTTACATAAATGATATTATCGTTTCTTTTCGTAATTATTTCTGCTGTTAAAACGATCATTTTAATATAACCACCACTAATTCGTTCAACCCATATTATTTTTGTTCATTTCTATGATTTTATTACTTTTATTCTACATGAATATCTTACATAAAATTTGTCCAATTTGAAAAATCAGGATCAAAGCTGTGACTAGTTATTATGTACCTGTGAATCTTAAATTGATGTCTAGTGAAATTTTAAGTTAGTATATGTGTTGATTTGATTGTCACTAACAACTTCATAACAAATTATCACTAGTCTGGAATTTTATTGCAAAATATCTGGAAAGCCTGGAAATGTTTTTTCAGAAATAAAATGTCAAACTTGATAAATTTACCAATTGTTTTCTCGCTTCTGCTTTCTTCAAATTTCTCCTCAAGGACACTTTTCTTTACTGCAGTCTCATCTGCATCAGTCTCTTTAAAAACAATTCAATGTCAAGTTGAGTAGTCAACAGTGGTGGGAAAAACTACTTTTTTTTTTTTTGTAGCGAACTACAACTACTTTTTGAAAAATGTAGTTAGCTACAACTACAACTACTTTTTGACAAATGTAGTTAGCTACACTACTTTTGAAATGTAGTTGCTACTTCGCTACTTTTAGGAGACAAATTTTCTTAAAAGATTCAGTTTGCATTACATTCATATTTAAGGACATTGATATCCTAATTAGAGAAAACTATTTCTCTAATAAACAACTACCAGGGGAACATTTGAGGGGGGCGGTGGGCCCCCTCCGAAACTGTAAAGAACAATTATTAAAAAGGAGCTATTTTGAAACAATTGTTTTAACTTTAGAACAATAAAGTTTAAAATATACCGAATCGTCCCCTCCCCCCGAAATGGAAGCTTATATATACACTACTGACAACTACTGCTAATTATTCAAGTATTGCTGAAACTAATTAAGTTTTAATACCTCTATGATAAAAATAAATTGGGAAAGTGAGTCCTGAAAGCATGACAAAAATCATGAGAACCAAAAAAGATTTTTTTAAAAATCTTGGATGTCTGGATGAGAAAAAAAAAGACCCGTTTTGGGAGTCCTTTCATATCGTACAAACATTCTAATTTCTTAAGCTCAAATCAAAATTAATGAGTATAAAGGCCTTTTCATGACTTACTAAATTAGTGATTTATGACAAACTAGCTGCGTGCCCATTCTTCGCACGGTAGGAAACGAAAATTTTCCTTACATGTGTAATTCGAATTTATTCGTGATGTGGAATCTTTAAAAAAAAAAAAAAAAAAAAAAAAAAATTATTTGACTCTTGACGTAAAGTTTGCGTTATGAGTACTAACCTGGCATCGTTGCAGTATAATGACTCAAAACTACGTCAGTGTCATTCACTATCAAAAAAGTGGAAAGCTTAATGCTTTGCAGGGAACTCCTGGCTTTCAAAATGTCTTATTTCTAGATCATACCGGTTTTAGGTTCAAAGTTGTAGCATTAAATACCTAAGACACTACATGAAATGGACAACCGTTTATTTCTTTCCGAACATGTACCATGTAAGGAAAGTATTATAATCATGAAAAAATTCGACTTCGAGATTTTAGTGTATTTACACGTTTTGAGGTCTTCTGAATTCATTTATGCTATTTTCAAGAGATGTTTTTAAAATAGCTGCGCACCCGCTCTTCATACGGGAAGAAGCGAATATTTTACTAAAATCATATATCTGCATGTGACAAAACAGAATTTCATTTTTTAAAAGAGTTCAAGTAGTCTCCTCTGTTGAAATTACTGCGGGATATATTAATGCAAATTAGAATTACTTTTCGTTTAGTTGGTTGTAAGACAACCGTTGAAAAAGGATAAACACCTTTAATTTCATGAAATATTTATTAGCATGCTATATTGTGATTTGTTCATATTACCCTTACAAATCTAATAATACTACCTATTACGTACATTAATACTATCTATCTTAGCTTCTCACTCTTCAAAGCTGGCTTAAACAGCTTAGATTATTTGGCCCCAATGGGATCTTTTGATTCTATGGCGATTCTTTGCAATTTACGCATTAGCATAAATAATGATCATTTCACATAATGGTTGCCATTAAGGAAACTTTCCATGTATATTTAATTTATGCATAGTTTTATAAGATTAGCATATTTAGCGCCGCAAACCATTTCATCTTAACTTGGGGAGAAAATATCCAAGGGGTGCCATTTTATATATCCATTTATCTAATATAGCGATATCTTATATATCCTCTAGTCCTGTCTCCTGAAAAACATCAAACTGTGTAATCTCGAAGAGCTACTTATTCCCGCTTCAGTTGTAACAGGGCGTTAGAGTTGCAGAGTTTACAAATTTCACCCATTTTTTAAATTTATGACGTCACTGTTTAACTGCCGCAAAGGATACCCCGGTTGGTTGAGGGAGTTGATTTTGATATTTCGCATATTAGTTTTCAAATGGTATCATTAAAACTTTGCTTTATATAGGACCGCTATGAAGGAACGTAATTCAACGTTAAAATAAAACTATACTCACAACATGTATGCATATGTTAGGCAACGCCTGTGCCATAATTAAATGCCAAAAATAAAAAAAGTAAATAGAAAAGTTTTAATAAAGTTTTAACAACTACATATTTACATCTTCCCGAGTACCAAATTTGGTGTTTCTAGGTATAACTGTTTGTCCGTAACGCTGCCGACAGACACAGACTTCTTCTTTTATAATAAGTAGAGATGACCCATGTGAACCATGTAACATTGTATAGTATAATTGAAAACATCATAGATGATATGCATATTATAAAATAATGGCAACAATTACTAATTAAATTCATGATATATCTATTTAAAACATAGATTAAAAAAATCCTCTATATATGTTAAAGAAATTTTAAAAGTTATAATCATCAACATAACTTTTTCTTTGTTTTAGGCATTAAAGAATTTTATAGAATTATATTGCTATTTTAAGGGTAAGAAAGAGATAAGTCTCTAAGGATTTTACAAACTATTAATTATTAATAGAAATTCTCATATTTTCATATTAAATTCTGAAAATTATTACACAAAAAACATAATTTAAATACAATACACTTTAAAATTTTGACGAAAGAAAGCAGATTTCAACATATTCATGAAAAACTGCCATGTCTCTAGTAGTCATTGAGTTAGAAGAACAGAAAATAAGTCTCAAAGCCTTTTCATTTTTACACAATTATGATATAGATATTATAAAGGAAATTTAGTTTAACAAAAATTATTATTGCAGCATATATAAATTTAATACAATAAATCAAGAGATTTGGGAGGCTCTTATTTTTAAGGGGTCCCCGAGCTGTTGCCCTCGCACTCGTGTGATAATCAGACTCTGAAATATGTTAAAATGCTTGGTATGGTATAGTAAAGGGGGCCCCGAAGTAACCCAGTGCCTCGGGGCTCCATCTAAATATGATCAGCTCTGGACCTCTCTTTCCTTCTTCTTTTTCTGTCCTCTTTCTGTCAAAGTGGTGATTCTACAAATAATATTGAGAATGATAAGAAGGATATAGAAGGTCAGGCAAAGCAACCCCCCTTTCCCCCCTTCTCTTGTCTGCTTCCCTCACTTGTGTGCAGGTGGTGTGTTCCAGGGAGGGAGTGGGTTTTCCTTCAAGCATTAATTCCAGTTCTGTACTTGGAGTCAGAAGAAAGAGCAATTCACCACGTGATCAATCAATGGAAGTGATGTCACTGCAAAAGTAGCTTAAAAAGTATTTTCCAAAACATGCTACAAACTACTGGTTTTTTGTAGCGCACTACAAACTATACTACTTTTTTTTTAAAGTAGCGCGCTACACTACAAACTATTAAAAAAAAGGAGCGACTACTGTAGTTTCGCTACTTGTAGTGCGCTACTTCCCAGCCCTGGTAGTCAATGCACTGGCTTTCAATTCGCTAAGTTTGGAATTGCACTTTTCACGTAAATGTGTGTCATGGCATCTGGATTTGATGCTCAAATTCAAACACAGACTACATGTTCTTTATATTAAGTTAAGACAAAACAGTTGAGCTTTCCCCTCAAAGTGAAATCGAGCGAGTTATAAAAATTCTTCAGACTGTGCTTGCTTATATTATTAACGCTGTAAAATACTTTCAATTTTTATTTTGCAAGTGATGTACATTTCATAAATGTTTAAAATTCTAACTATACTTTTCCTTCTAGGTATCTGCAACATTTGCAGCTAGTCTTGTAACTAGTCCAGCTCTTGGAGCTTATTTGGGAGAACTCTACAATGATAATTTAGTTGTGGCTTTGGCTTCTGCTGTTGCTATCCTTGATGTCTTTTTCATTATGGTTGCAGTACCAGAATCATTGCCGGAAAAGTTCAGACCTGCATCTTGGGGTGCTCCAATTTCTTGGGAACAAGCTGATCCATTTTCAGTATGCAATTTTATTCTATCTGTGTCATTTAATATATGACTACAGTGAAACCTGCCTATCATGATATTGTATGGACTGAAGAAAAATATTTTTATACGCAGTTTATCATTGTAGACAGGTTGAGCTTTTTCACAATTATTTGAGTGTTGAAGGTATTTTCTATTTAAGAAAATAAAAATAAAATATGTTTATCGAGCAGAAAAACACTTCAGTCATCAATGGAAAAGTGTAGAACATTGACTGATGAAGTCAGGTATTGAATTTATTTTGCAGAAGTTGTGTTTAATGTATCTATGTAATGTTTTAATTACCTTCTTTTGAATTGGAATAGGAGTTTGCTGTGTTACACATTCTTTCATGATTCAATAAAGTGAACATTTTATATAAAAATTTTATCATCAATGCATATAAAAGTATGAAGGTGCATGTGTAAATTTTATAGTAGCATTACAAAAAAAAGTACATTTTCTTCAAATGCCACCCATACAGCAATAATGGTAGCTGTGACATCGTGGTGACGCTACTTTTCATTATGTTTGTCACATCACAAATGTGATGTAAATGTTCACCCTCTGTGAGTCTCTTCATGTCATCTTCACAAAAAACTGTCCTTGACAGATACTTGTCTGCCGCCACAACCTTTCTGTGACTTACACATGCTGTTATGTTGCGATGTCCCAGTGCTATATGGGTATGTTTTACATCACATTGTCACAGATTTGTAGCCTTTAGTACATTAAAAACAAATTTTGTGATGTCAATATATTACTAAAGTGGTTTATTAACTTTTTTTCATTCCCATTGTGCAATCTTTTATTGTCATATTTTTTTTAACCATGGGTGTGTTTTTGAGAGAAGAAGAAAAAATCATTCGAGTTATATGTACTACAAAATTTTTTGTAAGAGTTGACATTATCATTATAGAAAGGATTATCCTTATACAGGGTTCATACACCTCCTGGAAATCCTTAAAAACTTCTGGATTTCGATTTAAAACATTAAGGGCCCTGGAAAACTCCTGGATTTTACTAATTTTTCTGTAGGCTCCTGAAATTTTAGTATTGACTCCTGGAAATATTGTTTATTTTAGTTTTCTTTCTACAATTTAAAGTGCAAAAAAAATTTTCTTAAGTGTGATCTGCCAAAATTTTTTTTCGACTTGTGTTTAAAGTGTAATAATCCATTGCCATGTTTATTGACGTTCCTGCCATGGACTTGGAGACAAGGATTGTAATCACTTCAGTGGGCTGAAAGCTTACCACAAAAAGCTCCAATGATGGTGCGATTCGCTGTAGACATTCGTCCCTGCTCTCCTCATATCCAATAATTTCGTTCCTGAACTAAACCCGTTGGTGTTCTCAAACTCTTTTATTGCTAACTGCTAGCTCTTACATCACTGCGAAAGTATCTCGTGATTGATGTATGAGCTGTATGCTCTTATCTCTTCTTTGGTACACGGGGTACATGTTTAGAAAGCTTGCCATTTGCAGCGGTGTGTTGGAAATAATCTGTACGCGTGTGACAGTAGTAAAATTTTAAACCATGCTGAGATTTTCATCCTTTTCAATTTGCCTAAAGATGCCAGGTGGAAAATGCATTTTCAATGATGCTTGGTTAGAAAAGGTACTCCTGGTTATGTATACTCCTGGAAAAATTATATTTTCTCCTGGAAATCTCCTTAGAAACTCCTGGAATTCATACTGCGAAAAAGTGAGAGAACCCTGCTTATAGACAGTATCGTTATGTACAGGTTTCACTGTATTATGTAATTATGATAAAATTATAACTGAAATAATTAATTTGAAAGTTTTGTCTATATATTTTTAATGCACTATTATATACAGTAGGGTGGAGCACTCTTATATGGGAAAAAAATTTTTGTTAAATTTTCATTTATGGTAGTGATCAAAGTGTGACCCAAGATTAGAGGATTTTAAAAAGCATTACTTTTTTTAAATTAGTATTTTCCTTCTACCCGCGCATTTATTTTGAAAATTTACATTTGTGCTACCATACTGATAAAACTTGAAGGAGCATATTGTTTATAAATTCTATTAAACTATTTATTATTATGAAAAAACAAGTCAGATAGAACAAATTAATGCTAATTTACTAAAAATGTGAGCCACATAAAACATACATAAGCATACATAAAAATAGTCAAGAGACCTTAAAATCACGTTTAGTGTCGAATTTGGGCATGAGTTTTCTTGACTCAATTTTTGATTTTATGCGACCTTCTCTGGCCTTCTTATCACATGCCTGCATAGAAACCTCTGTTAGTACAGGGTGCGTAGTGCCTTGAAAAGTGCTTAAAAGGTGCTTGATTTTTAAAATTGTTTTCAAGCACTCTTGAAAGTGCTTATTTTTTACGTAAATTCCTATAAGGTGCTTGAATTTGCAAAGACGTGCTTATTTTTTTCTGAGCTTCCGGCAGAAACCTTTATAAACACTATGCCGATAACGAAAACAACTTTTTCCCTCCCATCCCATCGCTTATTCATCTTGAAACCGGAAGAGTGTGCCTAAAAGCAGGTGCAAGTGGTTCCCTGTTGACCATGACAATAGTAATGCTGACTCACACTTGCAGCCATAAGAGCCAGTCCGCGCCCGATTGTTCTTAAAATACTGAATATCAACCAAAACTAGTCCCTTGCGCCTGATGCGAGTTTAATCATTCTACCCCACCCCCACCCCAAAAAAAAAATGTTCATCTAAAGTTATTTATGTTTTTGCGCCTTGTGAAGGAGCACTGTACGGATTAAACACTGCCACGGCCACGGTAGAAAGTCAACTACGAGTAACTGGCAAGCTCAGGAAACGCTGAGTACTTTTAAAATAAATCCCTATGTTATAAATATCAAAAGTAATAAATGAATAGAATTATCGAGTTGTCGCACAACATTCAAAGCTTAAAACAAACAATTTGCTGAAGCACACTCACTACGTAATCAAGAGCAGGCCGTCCACGGAAAAAAAATTGTTTACTTTTGACTGGAGTCTTCTCATCGGCTCACTTCCGAACTTTTAGTGAATGCAAGAAGTTTTTTAAAAGTTATTTATTTATTTCTAGAAATTCGCCTTTGTAAATATAAAAATTGATATATTTTATATGAAATCGGACACTGATTAATTCGAAAATGCAAATCATAAGCTTCGTAAAAGAGTGGTAAATACTTAAAAACATTATATGGGAAGGTGGATAAAAGGAGATATTATTACCATTTATCCCCCCCCCCCCCCCTCCCCAAATATATCCCAGTGCGATGCTTTTTTTTGGGGGGGGGAGATCGTGGATTCGACGTTTCTTCCATAAATTACGGTAGTAATTTTGAAATTTGCCTATTCATGCTTGCCAATTTATGTGCTTTCATTTTGAAGGTTGCACTTTTTCACCAATTTTATGCAAAACTGCTGTTTTTTTACGCTTTTCCCACGTATTTTTATGATTTTACGTGAAACACCCGTTTTTTTTTTTTTTTTTTTTTTTTAAAACATTTTTCCACCAATTTTTACGATTTTACGCAAGACTTTTTAAATTTGGCATCTTAATAATAATTTCATAGAAACCAAAGATGTGTAAAATGCAGTTGCAATTGTTATGATTTCAGGTTTGTTCTACTAAAAAATGAGGTGGCCACCCAAAAAATTCAGGCCATTGCGAAAGAGCCTGGAGAAGCTGCAGGGGGAAACAGATTTAAAAATTTTCTTCTATTCTGAGATAAACTGAGGTAAATAAATAAAATTAGTTGAGAGAGACAAACTTGAAAGAAAAAAACAAATTTTAGTAAAGACATACCGAGACAAAAAAAAATTTGAGACAAACTGAGACAAGGGATTTTGATCGAGACAAACTGGGTTTTCAGCTGTAGCATCCCTGAAGTAAGCTTAAATTGTTTTCATCTGTTGCAGGGGTGTAGCGAGAGTGTTGCTGATGGGGCTGCAGCCATCCCCGAAATGAGTGAACATAGGATTTGTTTCAGAATTAGTCGCTTCTCTTGCTTTTATAATCCTTCTAGTAGCAAGTTCATGAATGTGTTTCTCAGGATGCGCAAAGAAACTGTTCTGCTCAATGACAGGGTCGACTACTTTTTTTAGTTTAATTGGAAGGTATCGAGAATTCGAAACCAATTTCCAAAAATTTCAAGATCCATCTTTGCATTGCGGATGAGTTATAATTTGGAACCAAACAGGAGCGTAAACTCTAACAATAAACGTGGCAAGATGATTAAAGTTTTCAGGTGGTTTACTTGTGAAAATACATAGTATTAATATCCTGTTGGCTTTTGTTCACCATCAAGCATGCGACACTTTCCCTGGAGCTCTGTGTGCTAGATCGGGAGGACAATCGCCACTAATTACAGCTGATGTAATATCGTACAAGTAACGTTGGTCAGAACTTAGGTCTTTGATGATATCGGCCAAAATATCTGGCAAAACGCTTTTTATCTTCTCATACCGTACAATAGGATTTTCTTCGCATTTTTCTAGCAATTTTTCCAATAGTACCAGAATAGGAACTTGGGCCAGTAGTTGCCCCATCTAAGAATGAAAAAAGGTGTTTTAAAGGCAATTCATTTGTGTGTAAAAGGCATATGATCCATTGTGAAGGTTGATTCAAATGTTTTTCTAACAACCGTATTAGACCACCATTTTCCCTTGTGTTTGTTGCTGTTCCATCACAACCAACAACTACAGTTTCTCTCAATGAAACGTTTTCAGAAAAGAACAAGTCATACATAGCACGTTCTATGCTCTTGGCTGTTCCAGACAGCGTAGCTGACATAAACGGAGTGAGGTTCCTTGATAACAGAAATGTGTTCTTCTACAATAACTTGGCGGTATTTCTTGACTCCCTTTTTTACTACATTTAAAACTTTATCTTTTCTGCTATCAAAGTATATAGCTGTAACACTGAGAACTCTATTTTTAGCTAATATTTCTTTGCGTCCTTTTGATCTTTCACGGCACAATTTTGATCTATCTATTACTTACACATCTGACTTAATGTCATGAAGAACTGCTGTTGCGATTCTGCAGCAGCTCTATCAGATACGCCATATCGGTCACATGTTTTTGACAAAGATGGCAAGCTGAGTTTTGGCTTTTTCTCGGACCCTTGGTGCTTTGAAGAACACAGTTCTAAGCCATAGTCTATTTCTTCAGTATCTTCTGACTCATCCAATATATAGGAGAGGCTCGTGGGGAAAGTTCAACTCCATTCTCCTGTTTATCTCCATATATCACAGAAGCGTAATATTGTTCTAGTTTTTTATTTCTATCATTTCGCTTTTCTATTTTTTTCATTTGTGAAACGTCTATACCACCAATAACCATTTTCCTGTCAGTCTTCTGATCCGTCAGAAAAAGTTGTTCTTCTTTCGCAACTCAATTTCGAATCAAACGTGCAGGTAGATAGACTGAAAATAAATAAAAAATATTTTAGGATACGCTTTTTGAAAGGTTGGGTCACATTCCTATAGCTATTAAAAAACAATTTGGCAAAATGTAATTTTTCGCTCCACCCTAATATACAGTGGTTTACAGAAGTTTAAGACCATTATCTGATTCTCACTATTTTACTATATTTCATCAATTTTGTAGATTATTGCATCATCTCATGTTGATCAGATATATATCATATCGTAATGTAGACCATGTATCAGATGCATACTACTTCTGTAAATAAGCATGCACTTCTCATTTATCACCTGTTTTTTTATTTGATTTTGCCATTGACATTGCTGTTATTAACTATTGTAATAAGCAGACCTCAGATTATATGCAATCGCATTTTTGCATATGCAATTGCATATTTCGGGTGTTTTTTGGTGATTTTGCATAAAATGACGTATTTTCTCAGTTGAATGTATTTTTCAATCTCTTTAGCTTTGAATTTGTAACTCTCTTTTACCTTTCTTTCAGTATTTTTTTTTTTTCTTTTCTTTAAGTACTACGCTTTGAAAATTTTATACAACCTCAGGTTTCCAGCAAAATAGCCCACATTTTTTCATTTTCCTTTCCCCATACTGGTATCAACGCCCACCTATCAATTTTCTGAGGATACAGAAATATTGCAATGAGAATAGTACTGTAAAATCAGCTAAAAACTGATGAGACTACCTTTCCTCCCTCCCCTTCATCCATCTCCCGCCAAGAATGTTAAAGTTGTGATTGTTGGAATTTGTTCAATGACGATATACGAGCAGTTTATTGTTCGCTCCTTAAAATTGAAAATTTTTCTGTACTAAGTGTTCATACATGCAGTAGCTTGTTAAATTGAGTATAATTTGTGGGATTTTAGTCAAAAAATTAAAAATAAAAATTAATATGTGCATATTTTTCAGTTATTTGGTGCTTATTTTTAGTGCATATTTTTAGGTTTTTAGTGCATATTTTAATTTTTTTTATCTTCGTCAACCACTTCTCTTAAAGTCTGCAAATTGTCTTAGGGATTTTAAATTTGCTGTCGCCTTTAACAACATTTGTTTCTGACACTTATCCTGAAACTGATATTAGAATTCAGTGAATATAACTTCATACAAGGTCACTGCTTTTGTCCTTTTCACAACAATAAATGAATTTCGTGTTTTCCAGTCATATGCATGCTTGATGTTGGTCTGCAAAATATTTTACTTATTTTTGTGGGTCTACAGTAGTATAAAGTTTGGGAAACACTGTTTTAACCCATTACAGCAGTTACACAGCAGCAGTATCTATGACAAAATTCTATGAACACTTAGCAATAAATTAAACAGGTGCATTTATTTATTTAGCAGTATGTATCTGCTGCAATCAACACAAGATACTGCAATAATCTGCAAAAATGATGAAATATATTTAAATACTGAAAATTGGCTACTAATCTTAAAACTTGATCAAACAACTGTAATAACTGAATTAACTGGTTTATTAAAATGCACATTTTGTTTCAATTTGTTAGAGATATTAGTAAGTATGTAATATTTTCTAGAATAAATTCATTTTTTATATGAGTGTTAATGCTAGATTTGTTCTAATAAATATGAAGTCATTACTTCATATTGTTACAAATTTTCGGGGCAACCAGCTGCTCTGGGGCTTAAAATGGTTTAAAATTCGTATTCTACACTTCAAATAGATAAATTTTGCTTTTTGTTGCATCAAAATCGGCCAATTAGACCAGAGATATGGAGGTTTCAGTTTCCCTATCCTTTTTTCTATGGGTTTCTAGAAATCCTGAGAAATATTGGTCCTAGGGCTTAGATCTCTTCACTTTTGGGGACTTATTTTTGGCACCAAATTTGGCGATATTTCGCCAACAGTCGCCAAGCTTGGCGACATTTTGGTCATTTGGCGCGATTTTCCCTATGGGGCCTGTAAAGTTGCTTTTGCTGCATTAAAAACACATAATACCTGACATTTCTCTTTTATGACGTAATCAAAATTTCCGCTTTATGTAGAATTTTCAAGAAATAGACGCTTCTGGAAGTTTCTCATCGCTTCTGCACCACCAATGTATAGGAGCGCTTCAGAATCTCCAGTGCAACGTGAGTCAGCACCCGTATTGTGAAAGCTCTCTGAGAGAGTATGCTTGCTTTGTGAATTGATAGTGCTATAGAAGCTGTGTTTTTGCTTGCTTTCCGAAGCTGTATTTAAAGTGCTGTGTGGAAATTCTTCATTGCTGTGTCTTAAGGGATTGTGTTCGATATCCCTTGAATATTTTCACTGACTTTTTGCCTGTGAAAGTGACTTATTTTGTGTGAGAAATACAGCATTTGTGAGAGCTTCAGATCTAAGAGGATTGTCAAAAACACATTGCTGTTTAATTGTGCTTGTGAATTTTGTACAGCTGATTGTTCTACAAAGTTCTAGAAGCAATAAAGTTGTATTCCATTCTGACCAGTGGACTTTTACTAGAAATTTCTACACCAACTGGACTTTAGAACGACAAACCCGGAAACAAGCAGAGTAGTTCCGCAACAATATTTATTAATTCCATAATCTTAAATTAACCTACGATGCCATCACAGTGTTCATTATGACATGCGTTCAGAGCCTTCAAAGGAAACAAAAAATTGCATAGTTAAAAAATACTTTTGGTTTTCAAAATTTTAAATTCTTGATACAGATTCAGAGTAACGTTGGTTAGAGGCATGGTTGGCAGATTTTTGACGCATGACATTTTAAACCATCTTTAACCATTGCATCAAAAAACCTAGGTTTAAAACTTGTTTTATAAAGTTAATATTAAAATTCAATATTAACATTTAATATGTTAAAATCATTCTAATACTAACTTAAAGCCTAGATTATGATATTGAATAGTTCAACATGACTTTCAAATGCTTACTACGCAATTTAATAAGGGCTTGAATGGGATTTTTTTTAAGGACTTTACCATTTGCTAATTTCGGATGTAGAGGTCATAGAAAGTACTTTTTTTTTGGGTGTGTTAAAAAACTCATTTAATTTTATTTATTTGAAAGCACTTGGGAGTGTATGGACCAACGGATTGTCTAGGTCACACAGGCGTGCCTTACGGGAGTATGCGTAGCATCACGTGACACATGACAAGGGAGAGACATCCTGACTTCATGATTCCGGGACAAAGGCACAAGCAAAAGTTTCTTTTTTCCTTTTTTTTTTTTTTTCCGGGTATGGGGTCGGTTATAATCACAATAATAGGTATATGAATTAAACAAAATGTTTATTAATCCTAATTAGATTATACTTACAATATAATAGTCATTTTAATTACAAATTTTAGTTATATAAATTTATAAAGGAATCATGAATATAATGCTAGTATAAACTAAAGGTTCCCATGTATTAGATTTTGGAGGTGGGTGCGCCAATATTCCGGACATCTGATTTTACCGTATTATAGACAAAAGATTTTACTTTCTTTGAAAATTGCTGCCTTGACAAAAAGAAAAAAATACTTTTTGAAAAGTTGTAGCCTGAAAAAAGATTTTCTTAAAGTATAATATTATTAAGTTATTTGCTAAATTACTTATATATAGCTCCTGGCTTGTAATTGTTTGTTTAAAAAAAAAAAAAAGAAGGTAGTATAATGCTAATGCCCATACTTTAAAATACAACCCAATAATCAAAAAAATTTAAACACCAGTATAACCGATTTGAAATTGTCCACTTAAAATATATATATAAAATAATCAGCTTTACTGATAACAATATTTTTCTTTTTACCTTTTTTGTGGGAGAGAGGGGGGGGGCATTATGCATAATATGTAAGCGATACAAAAGCTTGCAAAATTGATAAGTATAAAATTTTCTTTTTAAACACAAAAATTTTCAAAACTGATGCAAATGCAGATATTGTTGATGCAAAAGTCTTCAAAACTGATAAAAAAGTAGTTTTGTGATACGAAAGTCTCAATTGATACAAAATTAGATTTTTTCCGATACAAAAGCCTACAAAATTGATTCAAAAGACGATTTTTTTTATACGAAAAGTGATCCGAAAGGCCTAAACTTCTGTAGCATCACTGTAAATACCAAGTACTGCCCTCTCAAGATTAACTCAAACCACCCCACTCACCACTGATTTTGATAATGTTCAAAAAATGGCAAACTACAGTAATAAATGCTAGTCTAAAGAGAGAAGCAATAGAAATAATGAAAAACGTCACTGCCGATAATGACACGACTCATACTCACAATGACGAAAGCTGATGGGTGTGGCTAAAAAGTATTAAGGAACATGAAGCAAAAAAAAACCAGGAAGACACCTGATGATGGCAATGTCCTCGACCAAAAGTGCTTGTAATGCGAAAATAGGTATAATGTTTCAGTTTCAATTTGCCATTTTAATTCTAAAGTATAGTTGCCACATAAATGCAATAAATCGTCAGTGACTAGATATGTTTAATTAGCTCCACCTTGGCAAGAGTCGGAGCATTAAAGTAGAAATGAACCTAAGAAAGACAAGCGCGGCACACTCATGGTTTATGACACCCATTCCGAACAGTATTTAAAACAGTGAAGTATAGTTGGAATATGCTTGGTGAAGGTTGTAAAACAGTGTTAGTAGGTGATTTTAAGATAAATACAATCATAGATAGTTTCAATTCCAAAGATGTGTTTTATGGAACAAGAGAGAAAAACACGACACATTCGTGAATAATGATACTCTTTCCAACTAAATGGAATAAGGAAAGAAAATAAGGGGGGCGCATGGATTATGATACACTTTTAATATGTAGCACTTTAGTGCTTATTTAAAATCCGAAAGTGTTTCAGATTTTTTTACTTTTTTATATTGTTATGCTTGTCATTCTAATTGAATTAATAAGTGTTCCCTTTTTTCAAAACATTTTTTTTTCTTTTTTCCTAGCAATTACGCAAAATGGGAAAAGATCAAATGATTCTTATGCTTTCAATTGCTGTTTTCTTATCATACTTACCTGAAGCTGGCCAGTATTCCTGTTTCTTTGTTTATCTTCGCCTAGTAAGTTTTAAGTATTTTTCTTCTTGTTTTAACTCTCACTACTTACACCAGCATGGAGTTTTGAGCAGCTTTCATTAGATGTAATGCGAATGGATTTTAGAATCTCTTCTACCTCCGAAAGAGAAAGTCCTTCTCCTGAAGCATTCCACCCTTTGGCTGATAGCTCTCATGTGCTTTGTCTTAATTACGAAGAAACAAGAAGATAGTTATCATTTAATGGGCTGAAAGCTTAACCCAAAATGCACAAATAGATTACATCATTAAAAGGTTGGCTATAAGATTTCTGAAGCTAGATTTGACTAAGCTCGGTGGCTCAGTGAAATATCAGCTTTGAGTTTTTGAATTTTTTCTAGTAGATGCCACCCAATGCTCTTGACTCGACTCAACTCAACTGATTATTTTGGGAGGAAGAGGTATAGATAGCTGGTTTACTGACAAATCTCAACTTTTCATTTCAGTCCATGGCCCTAACAATAAAACAACAACTGACAACTTAAACAAAAATGTGCTTTACAAAGCAGGTAATTATGTAAAGGATCATTCCATGTCAAATCAATCAAAATTTTTCGAAAATGACATCCACCATCACAGGTTTTGATGAAATTTAGTATATAAGTACAACTTTTCACACTGATTACAAACATATCAATTGTATTGTGATTAAATAATGGATTAAAAATTTGCGAGCTTTTAAATTTCAGCTAAGATGCCCTGCTGGCTGCCATCTTGAATAACAATACACATATAAATAGCTATAAATTTCTTAAAATTTGTCCAATAAACTTCATATTTATGTTGCTTTGATCAGAAAAAAGCACATCATCACTTTAACGAGGTCATAAATATACAACTTCATTACATAACTGTAGTTCAATTATTTTTCCTTTTTGACTGACAGTATAAATAACTTAAAAACATAACATCATGTAGTTTCATGAAATAAAATTTGCATATTGTGAAACTAAAATTAAAATATGCAGAAATATGTTCCTTCACAAAGGGGACAACTTTGCAAAGGAGAAAGCAACTTTGCATGTGCAAAAGAGCCTCACTATTGCACAGTGGTTATGTCACTGAAAATGGTAGGCAGCCGAAGTGTGTTGTCCCGGGTTCGTGCGTTATCGTGCGTCTGTTGATCTAACATTCTGGAGTTTGGGTATGTTTTCTCCAGATGTAATGTGAATGTGCATTAGAACCCCTTAGAAAGTCCTCCTATCAAGGCACCCCCATCCTTGGCAGATTGCCCTAGCGTAGCATTGCCATAATCCTGCAAACATCAAACATCGCATGTGCAAAAAGTAAACATGCTTGTTTACTTTTTGGCACACCTTTGTAATGCTGTTCATTTTACATAGCAAACATTTGATACGAATGTCAAAATAAAAGATGAGTCTATGTTGAAAGGAGAAACTGGGAAGTTTAAACCTTTTTGGAACTTTGTATGCCATCTTTTATTTTAATTTTTATTCAGTTTTAATATGTTTAAGAAATCTAAAGCACATCAGAAGTTTTTCATAAACTTCTAACACATTTTGGGTATGTTAAGGCAATTGAACTAATCCTTGAACTAATTGTAAGACAGACAGATCCTCTCATCCCTTCACCTAATTTCAACAATCCCCGTGTCTGAAAACACGTGTCCTTAGTGCCAAGTTATCAGAGCCAGACAATAGTCTCGGTGGATTGTTTGTAGTCTTTCCCTTATAGGACGAGCAAGTAGAGACATGCCTGTATGGACAAGTATACATCGTACACATTTAGGAAATCAGGGTAATCTTTTTCTCAATTTCTGTAGCCACCCTGTTTAATCACCTATGCTGTTGTATTATTAATGTAGAAAAATTTCCACTTTTATCTAAAATAGGAGTTTAAACATTTTTATCAACATTATTTATATTAATGTTTTAACCAATTTCTTTTTATTTTTTCCTCCCCCCCCCCCTTTTTTTTTCTAGATTATGGGATTTTCTGCTGATGAGGTGGCATTGTTTATTGCTGTTGTAGGCCTCCTGTCAGTCATTGCACAGGTAATAATTTTAAAGAATACATTTCTTTCTGAAATTAGTTTTAAAAAATTGTTTTCTATTGTGTTCAAATTCAGTAAGTGTGGATTTAAAAAATTGTCACTTGTTTTATCGTTTAAAAATATTTTAAGTAGTAGCTGCTATATAAAACAAAATGTTGTGTAATAAAAGCTTTTCTTATCTGTTGAGAGATAAAATCATCACAAAGTAGCTATAAAGTTGGCATCTGTTTTATTTATAGAATACTTCTAATCTGTACATGTGTGCAACATTAAACATGTACTGAATTGCTTGCCTGAGATTGGTTTGCATTCAAAATAAAGTGAAATCTGTATATAACAGTACTTTTGGAACTTAAAAAAAAAAAAAAAAAAAAAAAAAAAAATTGTTAGACAGTTTATCATTATGGACATGTTAAAATTGTGTTTTTATTTGAGTGTTGAAGTTTCCTACTCACCAAATAATATAAAGCCTTTTGATGTTGCTATGTTAGGTTGTCTTTTTACAAATTTAAAAGAGAACATTTTACTTAAAATTTTTTGTCATTATAATATAACAAAAGAAAAAAAAAAAAAAACTTACACAGGGGGGAGAAAAAAAAAACTGTAGATTTTGTTTCCTCACAGTATTTGTTTATACAAATAAAATTTTCATATACATAGTTTTGAGCCCAATACTACCTTTTTTGTTCTTGTTCCACCAAATATTACTGCTGTAGTTTTTCCGAAATTCCTTAAATTAATAGGAATTCCATCAGGAAAACTATCATTATGGTAGGTTTACCATTATAGAGTGTATTATTATATGCAGCTTTCATTGGGGAATGAAAAAGTATTTTTAATGCAGGGATGTTAATTCTGCGCCGAGCTGCTCCGAAACGCAAATCTTGCGCCGAACTGCGCTTTTAGCCGATTTTTGCGCCGAATGTGTCATTTTGACTCTTTGTTAATTTTTTGCCACGCTTGCAAACTTTGCTTTTCTTATCTGCATTTATTGTAAGTGTTGACTCTAGATTGATTTTGCAGGGCGCAGCGCCCGGCGGCCCTATTTCTCATCTTTATACGCCCTCCTGCTTGCGGCCCTTTCATGAAAACCGTCTATAAAATCGGATCTTTCCCACAAATGCCTTTTTCAAATACTCTATTCTTTCAGATTGAAATACTGTTACGGCCTTTTTCATTGTCTTTGCATTTGCGCGAGCCGAGTAACCTGAAAAGGGGCCTCTCTAGTATGTTTTGTTTTTGCTGACTCAATGAGAAGCCCGATCGGCCCGGCAGAACTACCTGGGCATTTCACTTAGGAGTTGGGGGAAGAAAATACGGTTGTAAAAATCAAAATTTTCTTAAGTTATCTAAAAATTTGCTATTCCATCTGTCAATCCTAAAATATCGGTAGGTACGTTTGATAAATAAGTAGTTGCTAATTATCAAACAATCATTATTCCAGAGTTCGTCTTTAAAAATCTTTACTTGGTAATCATTCAATAATTATTGCGAACAAAAGAATTTAAATAAAATTCTGATTTATATTATTAAATTTTATACATCCTGCACTGCAGAAATTTTATTATTTTTATTACATGCTAAACACATCTATCCTAATCCACTTACACTGGCAGTCCTTTTCTGTTTAAAAGTTTGTACCAATATAGGTGAAATATCATATATGAATGTGATCCAGTAATTGTGGTCCAGTAGTGATAGTGTAATAAAATTGAGGAACAAAAATTAACAGTCCCTCTGCCTTCCCCTACTGCCTAACAAATCATGTCTGGCTAAAAATTTCTGAAACCTTCTTCAATAAATGTACTATTCTTATAAATAATAAACATCTACATCACGTAATTTTGAGGAAAATAAAATTAAGCAGAAAATTCGAAATTACTTAGATTAAAACTTCTTTTTTTTTTAAATCAAAAACATCTAGTTATGTACAGATTTAATTCACATATTTATGTCATGTTTAGAGCAGAATATTATCAACAAATCATTTTTCCTATTTCACTTACACTTACTTCTACAGGATATTTTTTCCAAAAGAAGGGGGGGAGGGGGGAAAACTAAAGACAAACTGGAAAAAATCTAACTATGCATTGTAAGTCAGAACACATATTACAACTCTACATGTTAAATTTTCGGGGATCAGATAGTTTCAAACCAGTTTCTAGATATGTTATCTACCTGTACATTCTCGTGGAACCCCAAAGTGCCCTTTTTGAGAACAGGGTGCCCTTTTTGAAATTTCCCCCCAGGCGGGCCTTTTTTCTAGAGTCAACACAGTGAGAAATCTTCAATTTTATGCTCCAAAATCATGTTAATTCTGATCCCAAATCTTAGTTTTCCTCGTGGAAGCAAAATTTTTGTGCTCCCAAGGTGCTCCCAAATGGAATTTTTCTGCTCCCAAATGGAATTTTTCTGCTCCCAAATGGAATTTTCCTGCTCCCGAGGAGCTGCCAAATGAAATTTTTTCTGCTCCCGAGGAGCTGCCAAATGAAATTTTTTCTGCTCCCGGGGTGCTCCCAAATCGAATGTTGGAGTTAACATCCCTGTTAATGTGAATGTAATTTTTTTAACATAAATTATGTCAACAAAATCATAAAATAGTAAGTTAGCAGTTAAATGCTTTCGGAAATCTTTAAGGGAGGGAGGGGGGGGGGGGGGTAGAGAATTTGGAATCATTTGAATTAAAACTTGATGGACTTGTATTTCATGATACTATACAAAGAAATGGGTCCCTTAAAACCCAAGTGGTGTAACTCACATTTTTCTAGTTTTGTGATTTTTAAGGTTTTATTAGGGTTATTATAGTAAATTTAGCATTACACGGCAATTAGTGCTGCTACCTACACGGTTGCTAAGGGAGTTGCAACTTACACTATTTGTGCTCGTAATAGATATGCCTTTGTAGAATTCTAAAAAAGGAATTCACACACTTCTGTGACCCAAACCAAAAAATAGATTTACACTACTTGGGCTTTAATGGTGTCATATATAGAATTCAATGTCTGTCTGTCCATTTATCCTCATAACTTTTACGAGGGATGATCAGAAAAAAAAAAAAAAAGTTACAAAGCACAGCATTTGAAAACTACATACTGCGGAGAAATGTCGAACATGTTGAGTGAAGGTGCATCCTGCTTGACAATGCCAAGCCCCATCAAGCAATGCAGGAATTGTGGCGGTTCAGGTGGGAAATCTGAAGTCATCTCTCATACAGCACAGATTTGGCACCCAGTGACTATTTCTTGTTTCCGATGTTGAAGGAGCACTTATCCGGCACACTGTTCTTTTCAGACAGTGCTGTGAAAACACCTGCCGAGACCTGGCACAGTGGACAGGGACCTGATTTCTATCAAGACGGGTTAAACAAGTTGGTTCTGCATTCTGATAAATGCCTAAATAGACTTGTGATTATGTCAAAAAGTGATAGGCACATATGCCTCTTAATACCCTTTTGTATTTTCTGTCTATTGTTAATAAATATTTATTTATTCGACTTGTAACCCTTTTTTTTTAATCACTCCTCATAGTATCTAAAGTAAATCTATACGTTTAAAGTTGAAGAGACCAGAGATAAATAAAAGATTTCTTTGGACCGAGCAAAAACTTCGAATTATCCAGAATTTGAATTCAACAGAAAGCAGTAGTAAAATTATTCCTATCAGCCTATTCTTTCTTAGCATTATTTTGGTTCCTCCCCCCATCTATTATAAATTGAATTTCCTTTGTAGAAGCATAAATATGAGCACTAAGTTATTTTGTTGATGAAATTTAAAAAATAAATCTTACTAGAGATGTTAAGGTAACAGTTAGCAATGTATGAGAAATTTTTTAAATTAACAGTATATTGTTATATGTATATTTTCTTCCTTTTAGACTGCACTTTTAGCTATGTTAATGAAAAGAATAGGAGCTAAGCATACTATCATGGTTGGTTTGTTGTTTGAAATGCTTCAGCTTATGTGGTATGGATTCGGTTCCAGAACATGGTAAGATTGGTACTTAATATATTCCATTCCTTTTTAACACGCTTTTATTAGCTTCATCTGTATATATGTTTGTATGTTTGTAACCGACTCCTTTGAACACGATTTTGACCCACTTTAAATGGTCAGATTTAATTTAAAATTTGTAGATATATCAAGGATCGATGACAATACAATAATTTGATAAGTTTATCTCATTATCCTGATTTTAACACGCTTTTGTAACAGGTGTTCCCCACCTGAGCAGCCAAACTCCAGGACTGCAGTGGCAAAGGTAAAAGCAGTGACACTTCCGCAGGAAATTGTTTCAATTTGTAGTATTCTTGCTACTACTGCCGTGAAAATTAGTTTAGCTAGGTAAAAAACTTAGATTACAAATTTAGCAAGTTACCAAAATAGCATTGAGATTGTGACTGTTAGAGTAGATAAAAAACCCAATGATCTCAGCCTTGCCTGAAGTGTGTGTAGAAGTGAGGTAAAATAAACACAGAGACATTGCATTAGATCACCAAAATACAAATTTTATTCAACAATAACAGGGGTAAACAACTAGTGGCCTCACGACATCAGCGTTTAGAAATAAAAGTAAGTAAAACACAGCGCAGGGGTATTACAGCGCGTGGTAGTAATGCTCAAAAAACAAAAATATAAGAGTGCTTTCATTTCCCATTATTAGCCCTTGTAGATAAAAAAAAAAAAATAATAATAATAATAATAAAAATAAAAAGGTAATGCATAATTAAAATTGTCATGACAAAAGTAGCTCGATTGGATCCAAAATTTAAGTTAAAAGGCTCTGCTGCAGCATTAAAAAAAATTATCCTATCAAAAAAAAAAAAAGGAAAAGAAAAATTTGGGCAAACCAGTCCCCACCTTCCCCAAGCCACACAAGGCATCTGGTGAAAATCCCGCACAAAATCCCTAGCTGTTACTTGAAACCCCACTTTTACAATCCAACAGGTGGGTTTAAATAGTTACCAAAATAAATAAAAAGGGGAACCTTGCAATTTTTACACCAAAGGGTGCAGCAAAATACATTGATGTGCAGAACAACTCAAACAATTACAGAGATTAGCATAGGCCAAACCAGAATTTAAAACAGATTTTTTTTTTTTTTGACACTCCAAAAATTAACTAGGTAAGAAAAATAACATGGCATCCACTATTATCATTTTAACAAAAAAAAAATTAAACATTGTTACTGGAAGTTATACATCAGGATAGTACTCAAAGTAGAAAAAGAAAATTTAGCATTTACAGTTGTCTTCAATTCCCCCCCCCCCCTTCTTTTAGAGATGAAAAGTTAATAAAATTTTAGGGATCTTCGATCGGTAAGGAGATCATGGGTGATAGGAGAGTAGTCGATCGACTTCCTGGGTGGGCCGGATCCTTGCAGAAATAAAAGGCAACGATCTTACCGGGATTCAGCTGCTGGAGCTCGTAGGACATCGTTCGGCTGGACATTCAGACATCTCCCGATGTGGCTGATGACTCGATCGTGGGCCGGGCAGGGGTCACGCGCTGCTTCAAAAAATGGTGAAGGCGCTAGCTGTGCGTCAATTTACATCAAGGGGGTTCGCTCGCTCGCCACTCAAAAAAACAAATAATGGGTTACCCGGCATTGTAAAAATAAAATCTGCCGTTCTGATGATCCAACATTTTATCAGGCCCTCTGGCCTTCAGGCTAAAACTTCACATAATGAACTTGATGTAAGTCGATGGATGTGCCGAGCTAGACCCCTGAAATGCGCGATGAAAAACTCCGGACCAGAATACGTCCTAGCTGCCGCACCACCGCTCTCAGAATATGACGCTTTCTGCCCCACGCGTGGGGAGCTTCGCCGAGACGCCGACCGCGGGGACCAATCAGAGCGCGCCATCTTAGCCGGGAAACTTCGAGAACATTCGATTGATGGGGGAAGGAAGAGAGGAAAGAAGAAAATGGCGGCCAGCGACTACTGCACGCGGGAAAGTAACGAACTTGGCCGAGAAGAAACGCAGGCAAGAACGGCCATCTTGAAATGGGAAAAAAAGGCTTAATTGATCAAAAAGGCATTAAAAAAACGTTATTAAATTTCCTAAAATTTTAGCGGGAGATAGCTAATCGTCCGAGACAACCCTGGGTAAAATTTGGAATAAAAAATTAAATTAGAAGAGAGTAAAAATAATTAAAAACCGGACATGAACAAGAGATATTGCAAGAAATGAGTTAGGCTATTGAAGATGAGGGGGAAACTTAATAGTCAGCAAAAAATCGACAGAATTTACAAGATAATTAAAATTACACCTCCGGAGACAGGGCAAACAAAGGCAGAATTAATTTAAAGAAAAGGTAATTATTTAGAAAGTCCCAACAAAAAAAAAAAGGGTAATTAGTAGTAATTTAAAAAAGACAAGCTATTGAGCTATAGAAGAGTCATCCAGACCATTATATCTCCTGACAAAAGGTATTTAAATTAAACTTCCAAGTTAATTACAAGAATTAGAGAATAAATAATTAATGGTTAAAACAATTAAAATAAAAAATTACTGCATTTGATTTGTAAAAACATAATCCCCCCAAAACAATACAACAATTCGTAGTTGAGTAGCGAGGCAAAGATGGAGTGAGCGAGGGCTGCTGTTCTTTTTATGTGTAATCCGGGCAGTGTTATTTTATTTATTTATTTTTTTAATAAAATGTTTAGTGTAAGTGAGATGCGAGTCTCGTCTGTCATTTTGGGAGTTCGTGTCGTCTTACACTTTTATTTATTAACTTCACCTGTATGTATGTTTGTAGCTGACTCCTTTGAACTCAAATTTGGCACACTTTAAACGGTCAGATTTAATTTAAGCTTTATACATTTATGAAGAACCGCTGACAATACAATAATTTTACAAGTTTATCTCATTATCCTGATCAGGATTGCCAGGATTAAATAATTTCCTCATTTCTTATCCTGATTGAAAGTAGAACACTTCCAAAGATTACAATCTTAAGAAAACCTTTTTTTTACTGTGACCGTGATCATATAGTGGTTAGTACATTGTGTTGTGGCCGCAATAACCCAGGTTCGAATCCTGGGCACGGCAATATTTTAATTTTTACAAAATATCGTGATCCATCACATTATGGAAAAGTTGAGTACAAGAACATGTTAAGGCCATTCTTTTTAACACGCTTTTATTTGTTGATTAGAGACCTATTTTTCCTTTTTAGTGAGGAAGGTAGCATTTAACTGCAGGTTGGTTAATACTTTGGTGCACAGCAGGGGCGTAGCAAGAGGGAGGGCTCAGGGAGCTGCTCCCCCTGAAATGGGACCCTTTCCTTAGCTTACAATTGAACTTTAGCTTTAAATTTGATACCCAGCCCACCCCGAAATAAAATCCTGGCTACGCCACTGGTGCACAGTGAAAATAAATTATCTCACATTTTGTACTTTCCAACTTAGTGTTCCTTAGTGTCTTATGAGAGATATCGAAAATTAAAAATAAATTTTAAATGCATACAGTTTAAAAAAAAACTAAAAAACACACTTTTGTAGCAAATCGAACTGAAAAGTGAAAAATAAAAAATATAGTTTAAAAAAACCAAAAAACACACTTTAGTGATAAATTGGACTAACTAAAAAGCGAAAAATAATTCTTAATATAGAAATAAATTAATGAACGAAAAATAGTATTATTGTGAAAAAAGTGTGGGGTGTTCCATATATCAGTTCTTGAGAATATTCGATCTGTACGATTGGTACAAAAATGATACAAAAAATATAGCACAAAGTGCCCCAATCTTTTTTCACAATAATACTATTTTTCATTCATTAATTTATTTCTATATTAAGAATTATTTTTCACTTTTTAGTTCATTCAATTTATCACTAAAGCATGTTTTTTGGTTTTTTTAAACTATATTTTTTATTTTTCACTTTTTTACTTTTAAGGTATGTTACAATCGGGTGAAGACAACTCGTGCATCCCTTGTGCATCTGTTAAATTATTCACAATTTTTTTTTTGTACTTCCTTTGAGGTTTTTCATTTCTTCATTTTATTCTAATTTCAAAAATGTGTTCAAGCTAAGTTTACTTTAACATATTTCAAGCTGTTGGCACTAATACCTAAAATTTCACAAAATTTAATCAATTTTGTGTATCTCTAATTTTCCTCATAGATTTCTAATTTCAATGATTTACTGCCACAGAAATTTATTACAAGCAGTGATGTAGTAATTTTAAATCAGTTGATTAAAATCACTGATTTAAAGCACTTTATTTTAAATATCAAGTTAAAATCTTTAATAAATTTAAATTCTTGATGTTTCTTTTAATTAGTGATTTAAAAATATTTTTAAGCATATATTTTCAAAAAAATAAAGAAGAGACTGGGATCAGAAGTAACATAGATCAGTTCTAGCATTTTCTATTTAATGCATGATAGCATGATGTTAGAGTATGGTACAACAGCCCCAATAATTCAAGGACAGAAACTAGAAAGAAAGTTCAATTATTTTATTGGATAGCATGTTTTTGTTGCTTCAGAGTAAAATGTTATTCTGTCAAGTTTTTGCTCGCTAAATATTCTCTTTATTATGTAACTCATCAGAAAGTATAATTTTTCTGTTGCATGCGAACTTTAAGAAATGCTGTTAGGAATGTTATTCTCGGTGTATTTGTACTTTCAGTGATATAAATATATTACAATTGTCCCACTGTCATAGAATCTTCAGGTTGACAAAATTGGAACATTACATTAATTCATATACAATAGAAAGTCAGAAATCTGCACAGTTTGGGACCATGGCTTGTGCAGATTTCGGACCATAAAGATAAATCATTACATTTCTGATTTAAAAAAAAAAAAAAAAAAAAAAAAAAAAAAATACAACTACAATGGAATAAAAACACAGTCAAAATTATTCCACTTATATTTTCACATTAAATACAAAAGCATAGGAGAAAAAAAGAAAAAATTATATGAAGACTAGCAAAGCAAATGGTTTCAAAATTTCCTTTTTTTAATTTTGAAAACATGTTCTATGGTGATTTGTTAAAAAAAAAAAAAAATTCTACTTTCAGTTTCTTTCTTTCTTCTATTTATTTATTTTTGCAAATTGCATATTATCATTAATTCTTGTTTTGTTACAGAATTTGCTGGTCTAAAAATTCCTTGTACATCCCTTGCCACTATTCCTTGTTGTAAAGTAGGAGAAGGTATTCTTCTCCTACTTTAAACTTTTATCAAATGGATTTTATTATTTTTATTACCCAAGTTTTCATCATCATCATAAGAATCATATTTATCTGGATTCAAAACACTTTTCAACAATTTCATCACTAGTGGATGACTGTGAATTTCATTACTTACAGCAGAGAAAGTGTGCAGATTTTAGGTCGACGGATTTGTGGCGCTCAACTGTATATACATTAAAATTATCCCTATGTGCCAACTGCAATTCCAAAATTGTGTTTGTGCAAATGTTTGCAGAGGTTCTGGGATTTTTAGCTTAAGTTTCCATCAATTTTTTGCATTATTTAAAGGTTGATAAAAACTTGCAAAAATCTCAAATAAGCAAAACAATAAAATTCAAAGATGCACCTTTTTTTATAAAATGAAACAAATACAAATATTGTGAAATGATTATGTTCACAAAAGAAGGAACGAAGTAATATGATGATATAATTAGCATTAGTAGAATATAATTAGTGAAAATTAAATGAAATTTATATATTTGTTAACTACAGTTAAATCATCGATTGCCCAATATTGAGAGATTTTTTTCAACGCTTCAAAATTATGTAACAGATTAAGAGTAGAAAAAGCTTCAAACCTTGAGTTGGTAATGAAACAATTTGAACTGTTAAATTAAAAATGTGCCAATATTGTAACAAAATATAAATATAGTCAAGATATGTAATTTTTATTATATTGTTCCTATTTTCCTTTGTAAAATTGTCTTTTATTTCAAAAGTATATTATTTTTCATATTTTGTTTACAAGTATAAAATATTAAGTTTATGTATGCTTATACATACAGTGACCGTCATAGTATATGTTTAAGATTGTGTATGCATTATTTATTTATTTTTACCTATATTAAAAAAAAGTTTTGAATTCAAAGAACATCTTTTAAAAAATATATTAATAAAAAAATATATGAAATTTAAAATATTAAAAAGTTCACAGTATACAAAGACACAGTTTCCATATCACTTTGTTTATTTTAAAGATTTACTGATGAGATTTCTCTCTATTTAAAAAAAAAAAAAAAAAAAAAAGTAATGGCTGCTGCTATTGACAGCAGCAGCGCTGCTGTCAGAAGCTTGTTCTGCTATCTCCTCTGAAACCGTGGGGATTTGAGTTTCGACAAAGGTGTCCACCGATTCGGGAAAATTCCAGGGTACCTGATAAGCTGACTTCAATTTTGAAAATCCAATATTTTAAAAGATATTAACAGGGATGCTATGACTGCGACATTTGTGACGGACTGAGACAAAACTGCCTGCCTGTGCCATTTTGTGACATTCAATACAATTTCTGCCGTATCTGCACAATTCTGCACCAAAACCAAAACAGTGAATATTACCGTAATTTATGGAAGAAACGCTGTGGCATTTAAGAGTATAAAAGTTAAAAAATAGTAAGAGCGGCATTTACGATATTTTTAATTTTTTTTCAGCCAATCTTCAATGAAAAATCATAAAAATTATTTAGTAATAATTGTCTCAAAAGATGGCACCTCCACCGATCACACACTTTTTAGTGGTGCACAGAGCACAGTTTAACGAATCAGAATGCAATCCTACCCCGTTGAAAAGCAGTTTGATCCAACGCTCAGGATGGGTACATAAATCTTATTTTAAAAAAAAAAAAAAAAAAAGCTTTTTTTTGTCTACATTTTAGAAGTATAATTACATTTTAATGAAAGTTTTAATATATATTTTTTCATGAGCTAAAGTTCTTTAAAATGCCGCAAAAACGCACTAACCTCGATTAACCACACCCCTGTGTTCCAATGAACGTCCATTGTTCTCAGGCCTGGACTGGGCTGGTCGGCGATCGCCGAAGCCCCCGCATAAGGGAGGGGGCCCCCAGCAAGGCATCCCAAAATGGATATGCTACTTTATAATTAAAGTAATTTGATATACATCAGAGTAACATGCCAAAGTAGTTCAATTATTTATTTCTTTGTAATCTTACCCTTTTACGCATTGGCATTGCAAAGGACCCTACAGACCATGCACCACGAGGGATTCCCCGAAGAATCAGGAGTCCCCAATAGCTTTAAAATAGTTAATATGGTTTTTAAGCAAGTAAACCTAATTTTCAATTCCCTCCAAATTTACCAATAAGGAACTCCTTTTCAATAGCCGAGGGCCCCCATAAGTGCCAGTCCGGGCCTGATTGTTCTTAAAATACTGAATATCAACCAAAACTAGTCTGTTGCACCTGATGCGAGTTTAATCATTTTCTCTCCTCCCAAAAAAGTTCATCTATAAGTTATTTGTGTTTTTTCGCCATGCGGCTTTGCGTCTTGTGAAGGAGCACTGTACCAAATAAACACTGTCTTATGCTATTATTATGGTAGGAAGTCAACTACGAGTAACTGGCAATCTCGGGAAATGCTGGGTGCTTTTAAAATAAATCCCTATGTTATAGGTATCAAAAGTAATAAATGAATAGAAACATCGAGTTATCGCACAACATTCAAAGCTTAAAACAAACAATTTGCTGAAGCATGCTCAATACGTAATCAACAGCTGGCCGTCTGCAAAAGAAAAAAAAATAATTGTTTATTTTTGTCTGGATTTTCCTCATCGGCTCGCTTTCAAACTTTTTGCGAATGCAAGAAGTTTTTTACAAGTTATTTATTTATTTCTATAAATTCGCCTTTGTGAATATAAAAATTGATATGTTTTATATGAAATCAGACACTGATTAATTCGAAAATAGAATTCGTAAAATAGCGGAAAATACTTTAAAACATTATATGGGAAGAGGGGTAGAAGGAGATATTTTTACCATTTATTCACATACCCCACCCCACCACGAAATATATCCCAGTGCGATGCTTTTTTTTTTTTAGGGGGTGTGATGGAAGAGATCATGGATGCAGCATTTCTTCCATAAATTACGGTAGTAATTTTGAAATTTACCTATTCATTCTTGCCAATTTATGTGTTTTCAGTTTGAAGGTTGCACTTTTTCACCGATTTTTATGATTTTATGAGAAACTGCTGGTTTTTTTACGCTTTCCCCATGTATTTTTACGATTTTATGCAAAACTCCCATTTTTTAACAAACCAATTTTCCACCAATTTTTATGATTTTACGCAAAACTTTTTAAATTTGGCATCTGAATAATAATGTCATAGTAACCAAACATGTGTAAAATGCAGTTGCAATTGTTATAATTTCAGGCTTGTTCCACTAAAAAATGAGGTGGCCACCCAAAAAATTCAGGCCATTGCAAAAGAGCTTGGAGAAGTTGAAGGGGGAAACAGATTTAAAAATTTTCTTTTATTCTGAGATAAACTGAGGTAAATAAATAAAATTAGTTGAGAGAGACAAACTTGAAAGAAAAAAACAAATTTTAGTAAAGACATACCAAGACAAAAAGGAATTGTAATTGAGACAAAAGGGATTTTGATTGAGACAAAAAGGGATTTTTATTGAGACGATGCTGAGACAAACTGGGGTTTCAGCAGTAGCATCCCTGTATTAATAAAAAACTGAAAAAATAAACATAATAATTACCAGGTTTGGCAATTTTCACCAGCATAAAATTATTCATGCCTTTGCAACAAAGCAATTCTAAGTATGTAGAATCGCGTGAAATTAACAAACATGAAGTAGAATTGCACCAATTTTATGCCAAATTAAAAAATATCTATTATATAAATGTGAAGGTTTGTTTGTTTGTCCAGGAACTCTTTCCACACCATTCGACCGATCAGAATTTTGCACATACATGTAAAATGACAAAGAATAGTCCATAGTCAACTTTAAAATTCTGAAAACTCAATCGTTCCACGTTTTTTTCGATTTTTTGATAATTTTCACCTTCAGAAAGCTTTCCCGATTGTCTAAAATGGTGATCATGTGACATACCATCTATATGCTGACAATTGGCATAACTGTAAATGAAGTGGCATATTATAAATGAAATGGCGTTTTTATATCACGAATTTAAAAATGCATTAGAAGTCCTAATTATGTTACCTAACTTTGACAAAATATCACACCACGAGCAAAATAATACTCTTAGATTATCATATGTCGTAGAAAAGTAAAATTAATGTGAGTTTTCTATCACTGATTCATGTAGATATCACAATTGAGAATGATGCCATTTTGGCATCATCAGTTACAAATCTAATTAGGTTAAAAGGCGTTGATGTAAAAATTTACAATTATAAAAATCTAAAAGTATTTTATTTAATGCATGTGCTACCCTTGGCGAATTTTAACACTTTGATTTTTCAGCAACCATAATAATGAAAGGAACCTTTCATTTTTTTAAATTCTGGGAAATTTAAAAGTTGTCACAAGGTGGAAAATACTTATTAACATAATATATAGAATAGTTTCAGCAAAAGTAACTACCTGAATTATTATTATTATTATTATTTGTTACAATTATATTTTAAGAAAATACTAGCTGCGTACCCGTTCTCCGCATAGTAGAAAAAGAATACTTTCCTTACACATATATGTGGAATCAAACCTAGTGATGCAGAATCTCAAAAACTGAAAATTTATTTAAATAGTGACGAAATGTTTACGACATTAGTGCAAATCTGAGATGATTGCAACTTGACGACACAAAAACCACGTCAGGGTCATTCCATGTCAAATCAACACAATTTTGGGAGATTTTCCGAATTGATGGCTCAGATTTTCATGATTTTTGGTATGCAGCAATATATCGCAAACTTATGAAAAAATACCAAATTTCAGTTATGTATCACAATTATTTTAGAAGTTATTAATTTTTAAAGATTTAAATTTTTATGAAAAAAATTCATATTTTGGCACTTTTAGATGCCTATAGACTGGCAACCAGTGATGGTATAAAGCTGAAAGCTGTTGAATGGGGCTTTAATATGATATGCCACAAGATAGGGGTTACAATTTAAAAAAATTTTAAATTTAAATTTCTCAAAAAGTGGCAATTTTAAAAATTCCAAAGTATTATCAAATATAGTTTGTCATGTCTTAATACATGCAGCAAAATTCTATCTGTCATTGCCTTATTTGTTTCACTCAGTTGTGAAATTTAAGAATTTAAGTGGCAACAGTGGATTCCAATACTGCGGAAACTGTAGCAATGTAAAAAATAGAATATTAAATGAATTAGTTATTAATGCTTACTTTGCTAGAACTGCCATATTGGCTTAATTGACATAGAAAGTCAATGGCAAATAGTTAAAATGAATCGCAAATTAAACTTGACAATAAAGGCAATACCCACTAACATTTCCGGGCTTAAAAGACATCCTCATTCATCTTCAAAACCATTCGTATTTATAAAAAATTCCTATTTTATTCACCCTGCTTGCCGGGATTTAAAAAAAATTATCTAGGCATATGGTCGTAAAATCAACTCATCACAATCGTGGCATGGAATTAGCAATACAAATGTAAAAGCACACGCTATTAAATATAGAATTACACTACATATCAATATTTGTCTCCAACTTTGCTAAAAACTGTACTAAAGTAGGAATCCGCATACGTTTGGGTACTTTTCCGTTAGCCGGGCGCAAGAGTCGTTAATTGTGAACCAAAGGCGAGCCAAGTCGCCAAGCGAAGCGAATGACAAAACAGTCAATGGAATAGAAGTCCAAAATGTTCAACTATAAACAAATATTAATAAATTGTAAACGAAACAGTTTTACCCAAAAAAGAATGCTTATAATTATTGGTTTTCCAGAATACAGTAATGTCCTTGAGAATTTGCTCAAATGGATCGTTTACTCCTCGTCTCCACATAAATTCAACATTTGTCGTCCTGCATTGTTCTTTCGTTTTGTAAATAAGCTCTCGTCTATCTCAATAATTTTTTCAGGACCACCGATTTTTTTTTTTTTTTTTTTTTTTTCTCGTGCTCCATTAATATTTCTACACAAACTTCTCTTAAGTAGTTGTTCCAATCAACAACTGTATTATGATTCATATCCAAAACAGTTGGTGTGTGGTTGTAAGAAATTTGGCAGAATTCTACATTATTTGGCGATTTTTTGCTTGCGACCGGCTAACGGAAAAGTACCTACATTTTAATTTGTAAAACAAAATATTTATTGCACGGCATTAAGTATGCCATTCAAACAGTTTTCTGTGAAAGAAACTTCCATAGAGCTTCTTTTTAACAAATGATAATCAATTATTTACTACATGTATAGTACTCCGATCGCCCAAATGCCAACATATGCCATAATGCCAGATTTGTTTCAAGGAATCATTCGAAGCATTGGTTTAACAGCAACCAAAATGGAAAATAGTTATCTGTCATTTATATGGTCTGATCTCCAAATATTAATGAAGGCATCTAATTGAAAGTAGCATTTCTTTAAATTATTAATTATAACGTGCTTTATCCATCTTTAAATATGACGCACAAATTCCGAGAATTTCAATTTTTTGAAATTTGGCAGAATTCCCCTAATTTAAATCAATTTACCAGTGGCGTAGCGAGGGGGGGGGTTGGGGTCAGAACCCCCCTAAAATTTAACAGAGTTCTATTATTGACAAGAAGAATGTGATCCATAATGTAAATTATCCGTTACATCAGTGCCTAAACCCCCCTGAAATTTTTTTCTGGCTATGCTACTGCAATTTACTTAATTTGGTGTATATCGGTTTGAGATATATCGTTTAATGCCGTATTCTAATAAAACCTACACTTGTTTTTAAAAACACTATTTTGTTACACTCTCAGTAAATTGCACCAAGCCTAAAACTGTACAAACCGCTAGAAAACTACTTTCTCAAAATTGGCATATCGGCCATTTTATTTTTCACCAAAGTAAAAAGTATACATATTAGTCTCAGATATCTCCAAATCCTTATTCTTTAACACATAGAAAACATTAAATTCCTGCTATGATTTCACATGCACACAATAGTTTAATTAAAATATAACTTTGCAAATAATCTAAACAGGAAAAAAAATCATTATTCTTTTATTTTTACTCCAGGAGTCTAAATAATTTTATGAAATCACCAAACATGGCAACCATGATGCTTATTTCTCACTTTTTCTCTACAAGGGCTACAATTGCAGAATTACGAAGAACAAAGATCAGCCTTTTGTGACATGTTTTTTATCAATATCTCATAAACTAATTCGAATTTCGAAATTCAACTTAGTGGAGTTCATTCCTCGAAATTTTTCGAATCCGTGGACACCTAGGTCGAAACTCAACTCCTCGCCATTTTGGAGGAGATGATGCTACAGGCAGACAGACGTGCACAGATTTTAATTGTATAGACTACCTGCATACCCGTTCTCCACACAGTGAGAAACGAGTATTTTCTTACTCATATAATTCGAATTAAACCCAGTTATGCAGAATCTAAAAAAAGAGAAAAATTATTTGAATTGTGATGAAACGTTGATGTCATGCGTGCAAATCTGAGATGACTGCAACATGATGGCACAAAATCTATGTCAGTGTCACTGGCGATCAAAAAAAAAACTTCTCTTGGACGATCTTCCCCATGCTTTTTCTCGGTGGATCCGGTATCGTGGAACTGCTTCTTTAATTTGTGCACATTGATGGGTATTAAATTGAACTCTCTACAAATCTAAACACTACTCTGCTTCTAAGTCTCCACATATGGGATCTAGGTCAAAGGGTTGGGATCATTCTAAGGGGTCCTAACCCATATTTACCCTACGTTTTGGAGAAAATCAGCCATATATGTTTCTTAACATATGCATGTTACGAGTGCAGTTTTATTTTCCGAACGGAATACAAAAAAACTCCGGTTAAGTCAGTGGACACAATCTGTTTTGAACCAGAAACCTTCCGTCTCCCAGTTCAGAGTGCTATGCGCTCAGCCACTGGTCAGACAGTTATAAGTCATTGCTAGGGGAATATTAGAAGCACATGGGACCATTGTGGTACACTTGATTGCGATGTTTTTCTCGTACGCGATACATCCTCAGGTGATTTATTACTTCCTTGTACGGAGTTTAAGGAAGTAATGTGATCCCGAAAAGTTTCGGTGGCCAAATTTTGACGAAAAAGCCGATTTTGACTACCTCTAAATTTATTTTTAAGAATTTTTTCGATGCATCTCATCGTAAGTTAGCATGCATGACTATGTAAACGCGTCTGCAACTCTGACCAGCGGCGAGTCAGATGGTCATACTTTGGCTATCCCCAAAATCTTGCAAACTATCTCAAGCTTGTCGGCTTTTGGTGAAATATCGTCAAATAAAGTGTCAGAAGGAAATCTTTAAAATACCTCAGCTTATGACTAAAGTACCAGCTAAAATACCTCAGCAGTGATATCAAAATATTTGGCTAGAAATCGCTAAACCTTATTATTACTGATATTTTATCTCTTTCAAACAAAATAAGTTTAGATGAAGTGTGCCAAAAATATTTTTGATTTAATTAGACGTACAAGGAAGTCATGTGTTGTCCACATCAGATTTTTTTAAATTTTCATTTAAAAATTACCATGTTGAAAAGAACAAAAAAGCAAGGTAAAACACTGCATTCAAAAATCCAGGGGGGGGCATTGCCCTAGTCTTCCGGCGCCCATGTATGTATGTATGTATGTAACTCGCCATCTCAAAAACTATTGGTCGTAGAATGTTGAAATTTTATATTTAGGATTGTTCTATGATCTAGTTGTGCACCTCCCTTTTGGTCTCAATCGAATGGATAGTTTATGTACAGCACTGCCCAAAAGATTCAAAACGCATTACGCTCTACAGGCCGAAATTCATTAAACTCGCATATCTCAGAAACTATTAGGCGTAGAAAGTTGAAACTTTATATTTGGATTTTTATAACATCTAGTTGTGCACCTCCCCTTTCAGTTCCATTCGACTGGATAGTTTATCTACAGGACCGCCCAAAAAATTCGAAATACATTATGCTCTATGGGGCGAAATTCATTAAAGCATATTTTAGAGGTATTGAGCTATTTCAAACAACTCAGAAGTGATACATGCTGTTTAGAGTTACAAAATGAATTTCTCTATTAAAAGAAGTGTCTTTATCATTTATAGTTCTGCTACAAGAACACTCAAAAGATTTCCAATACATTACGGTCAATGGCAATTTTAGGGGCATTCATTCATTTCAAGCACAATACCGTCCTACCATATAAGGTATGTAATGGTCCGACCACAGTCACGTGCCTCCTTCAAGAACTATGCCAAAAGTCGCCAAGCTTGGAGACTTTGGTGTACGTGTGTATGTATTTAACTCAAATCTCAAAAACTATTAGTCCTAGAATGTTGAAATTTCATAAGATTTTGTAACATCTAGTTGTGCATCTGGATTTTTGGTCCCAATCTACTGGAGAGTTTATTTACAGGACCACCGAAAAGAATTTCAGTACTTTAATGTCTATGGACATCTTCAATATAATACAACTGTAGACAGTCATTGTTTTGTCCATGCCCAAAATCTCGCCATCTGTCATCGACCTTGGCGAGTTTTTCCAAAATATCCCCAAATTTGGCGATAGTCAGTCATTTGGTCCATGCCCAAAATATCGCCATTTGTCATCGTTTTCGCAAAATATTGCCAATTTAGGCTATAATCTGTCATTGTTTGGTCCATGCCCAAAATCTCGACATTTGTCGTCAACCTTGGTTTGTTTTGCAGAAATATTGCCAAATTTGGCACCAAAAATTATTTTGTATAACTCTAAAACTTTAACCCGTAGAATTTTGGACTTTTGTATTTAGAACTATTGTAATATCTAACTGTTTTCAATATCTTTTTTGATTGCAATCGATTGGGTAATTTATTTACAAGGTCAGCCAAATGACTTTAAATACATTAAGATGTATAGATGCATTCAATTCATTGAAAGTCTGGTCAATGACTACTTTGGCTATCCCAAAATCTTGCAAACTATCTCAAGCTTGTCGGCTTTTGGTGAAATATCGTCAAATAAAGTGTCAGAAGGAAATCTTTAAAATACCTCAGCTTAGTGAAATCGCTAAACCTTATTATTACTGATATTTTATCTCTTTCAAACAAAATAAGTTTAGATGAAGTGGGCCAAAAATATTTTTGATTTAATTAGACGTACAAGGAAGTCATGTGTTGTCCACATCAGATTTTTTTTAATTTTCATTTCAGATTCCTGACGGGTCTTTGTGCATGTGCATGATCCATTATCATTTACCATTAATGTTACCCATTTAAATATTTATCCCTATCGCCACTTCTAAGCCAAAGACGTCAATTTGAATTTTCCTCGTTTCAAGAAAAGCGCTTACAAAGATTCATTGCTTCAGTTTTTACTAATTAATCATTTTTTTTTTTCGTAAACTAATCGGAATTGAGATATGAGGCTTTGACATAGTATACAGGATTTCTTAAAGATGTTGAAAATGAATTTAGTTAAAAATAGACAAAATTGCAGGTTCACGTTATTGACATAGTGATTGTGTTAATGTTATTCGTTTCATATCTAATGCGTTTTCTTATTTCGAGTCTTAAGAGCTGTAGAAATGAGTATTTTTACTTAATTGTTAAATTTCACAACTTAAGTGGCAACAACGAATGCCGTTACTACAGAAACCTTAGCAATATTAAATATAGAATATGAAATGAATTTTATTTATGTTTGCTTGAACTGTCATATTGGCATAATTAAGGCTGATAGTCGATGGCAAATAGCCAAAATGAATCCTAAATTTAACTTGACAGTAAATGCAATAATTTATAAGCAATACCAGCTATATTTACCAGGTTTTAAAAACATTCTCAATCTCGAAAAACATTTGTATTTATAAAGAATTCCTATTTTATTACACCCTGTTTGGCAGGATTAAAAAAATTTTCTATCCATACGCTCGTAACATTGGCTCATCAAGTCAGCATTGGTGGCAAGCCATCCTATCTAATCCGTAGTTTTTATCAAAGAAAACATATGAAGTACTGTTTTCATAAAGCAAATTATTAAGTTCCCAAATTATGAATGGGTGTCAAATATGCAAGGTGTCCCATATGTTTTACATGATTAAAAATACAGTTGAGACAGATGTTCTGATTTTATTACGCTTTAGCTCCTAATTAATATAACTTTTGAATGTCAGCATTAAATATCATTGTGTTTCTGAGGAATGCAAATAATTTTACCAACGATTATATGCGGAGTATGCACTCCAGGTGAAGTATAGTTCAAGCCCCATAACATGGAAAGTATCTACCATATAATGGGGGGGGGGGTTCTACTGTTGTGTGAAATTTAAATTTTTATGTACCAATGAACATGCAAGAACCAAGCAATGTGTAGCTCAGTAACATTCTATCTGTTCCAATCTTTGGGTTTTGTCTGTTAAAATTATGCCCTTTTTTTTTTGCGAATAAGTCTTAGTAGGGGCCGGATGTCTCATACATAAAGGGAGCGTAGCGAGTCTAGGGGCCTTGGCCCCTAGTTTTTCAAAAAAGAAAGTGGTATTAGTTTATCTCTAGTCCACAGAAAGAGAAAATGTCTGTTTTATTTGTCTTTTAAAGCTTCTAAACTATTTTGGGAATAATCATTTTATGCAGACATACAATCACTCTCATGCCACATAGCTATCATCATTAATAACACACAAATTTAGATGGGAAATGTTATTCATAATTGATTACACACTTTTACAGTAGTGATAAGATAAAGGTTAAAAAATATATATGCATGATTTATACTTGAAATATTTTAAAATGAATTCTTGGGTGAGAAATGTAAAATCACCTGAACTGTTTAAACTGTTGTATAAGTGAGAAAAAAGTAGTATAACCGAGAGAAGTTTAATATTATTTCCCATAAGGTGTGGATGAGACTGAATGAATTCAGCATATAACTGAGAGAGATATATAAGTGAGAGGTCACTGTACACAGTTTTAAAAAAATCATTAAAATCAAATAAATCTTGATTTAATTTTTTTTAAATGTAATAAATCAAATAAATCCATTTTTAATATATATATAATCAACAACCTTGCTTACGAGGTTAAATTTCTCAGAAAAGTGAAGCTGTAGTCCAATTTACAGAATTATTGTACTTGGTGATCAAACTGGATGTTTCAAATGGTGGCCTTCAACATTAGATGCATTTCTGAATACAAGTTACATCTGTTTGTGTACTTCATACCAAAGTGTCTAATGTGATTTCTAACACCTTGAATACTATTCCAAAGTGTGCCCATAGTTACATGGTTTAAGATGGTATGTCTGATATTTTACTGTGTTCCAAAAGGAAAAAAGATCATGCAGTGTAAGGTCTGGAGAAAATGCAGAAAACTGGTCTAAGCAAAGCATTACTTTATCACAAAAATTTAATCTTGTAGGTAGATTTTTTTTTTTTATGACAATTCAAAGTTTGTATACATTTTTCTGATACACTCTAACAAATTTTTAGTGTGATTATCTCTTCTAATATAGTCATAAAATCAATCAAGACTTTTGGAAGCATGCTGTAGTCTTTGATATCATGTTTGATATTCCCTTGCTTGAAGCAACGATGGTGTTGCTCCATCTAAATAAAGCACTATTAATTAGTTATTCAAGAAGCAGTATATGTGATGTATGAATAAATTCATTTTGTGCCTAAAACACTTTCTGTTTTAGTTAATAAAAATTATCAGTTTGAATGTTCAAGAGATTATTAAAAATCAGCCATTAATAAAACCATTTTGAAATTATTGTGAGTTTTTTTTATTAATTACCTGTCACTTTGTTATGTTTGCATAAACTATTATTTATTTAGTAATACATATCTTTGCATGTTAAGTATTTAATTAATTTCATATTGTATTTTTAAGGATGATGTGGGCTGCTGGTGTTTTGGCATCAGTATCTAGTATTACATATCCTGCCATAAGTTCATTTGTTTCTACTCATGCTGATGCTGATAAGCAAGGTATGTATGTTATTATTTTTTATTTGTTTATTTAAATGTGCTTTTAATTTTAGATTGAATTGATTATTTCATAGTAAGTAATTTAATCTTTAAAATAAAGATGCTTTTCAATTGCTGATCGTGTTTAAATAAACACGAATTTAAGAGAATCTCTTCAAATTTACAGTACATTAGATCATGAATAAGAATTGAGCTTAATTTTATTAAATTGTTAATTATTTGTAAATGTTATTAACATTTACAAATGTTGGTAGTTGGCATCTACTGACTGTCTGCTGTCTACGGAGAATCAGTAACTGATACTCTGTAGTTTCTATGGAATTTCTTTTAAAAATTTGGTTTACTATGGACTACGGAAAAGCACAAATTTTTACAGAAATTTAAATGTAAATTAATGTATTCTGTACCGTTTTTAAGCTGCATTCTTTTAATGATCTTCACCCCCCCAAAAAAAAAAGCACCAAGAGTTATTGCAGAATACCCTAAGCCTCTCTTCTTCTCCCCCCCCCCCTTCTCAGCTTTACACATTTCTCTCTTCTGCGTTTGTTTTCAAGCCGCACTAACTGCAAAGTCCAGGGTTTCTTATGCGCTCAGGGAATTGAAAATTAGCTCTTAGAACTCAGGGAAATCTCATTGAAAATTTAATTCCTGTAAAAATCTTTAAAATCCATCTCCAACCCTGGAATTTTAGAATTTTTACACCTCTTTTTATATTTCTTTTTATGGCCTTCTTCACACCATCCAGGGTGGACTACTTCCCTCATGATGCATACACACTATCTAAAATGGAAATATACAAGATGAATCATAGCTTTTAAACCTTATTGTTACTATTATTTAAAATAAATTTTTTTAATTATTAATTTACATTTTCAGAACAAGGGCAGTTCCAGTGAGGGGGCCATGACTCCCTCCGAACTTTTATTTTAGAACTTTTGATTTGTATACTTCACGATTTCACAGATTCAATTTTCATTTTGAACAATTTATAGACCTATCTAAAAAGTTCAATAGCTCTCTTTAAAAATTCAGCCCAAAGCCACCTTTATTTCAGAACTCCCCCCCCCCTAAATATGCCCCTGGTACTAAAGAATGTGGAAATGTTTACCAATACCCTTGTGGATTGAGTATAGTACAAAAAAAATTTCATGAATCTGTCAATCAGTGAAGTGGTTCTGAAAACTCTTTTCACTCCTGTAAGCCTTTTATATAATTTCTGATTTTTTATAGGTCAAATTAAATATGAAACCATATTTGATTATGTAATCCATTGCTTATGTTAGAATTGAGGAATTAGCATAATTTTGATTAATATTATCATAATTTGATTCCCTTAGAGAGGGGCGTGTAAATAAAAGGTAGTCACTTGATACTTATGTTTATTTTTTCAATAACCTTAAAATTCTTGAAAAATCACCTGAAAAACTCAGGGAATTTGATTTTGAAAAATGAGTATAAACTATCTAAATAAAGCACTATTAATCAGTTATTCAAGAAGCAGTATATGTGATGTATGAATAAATTCATTTTGTGTCTGCAGAGCTCTGTGATAGATTCCATTCTGGTAAGTTTATATTTATTTTTAATTAAGATCATAGGTATAATTTTATTTTATTTTTTTTTTTATTTTTTTTTTTTTTTTTTTTGTGTGTGTGTGTGTGGTTTAGAAAATAATAAACTAAAATTCTGCCTATGCAATTGATTACTGACAAACATCAGAAACTACTAAAAATATTCACACTTATTACTGAAACGTCTCATTGAGAGTTGGCATCTCTGAATTTATAAACACAGCACCATAAAAGATACAAATTTGATTAATTTGTGCATTTTATACAAACACAATGAATTTTACTGTCATAGACTGCACATAACTTTTGCTTAGTTTTTATCAAATTACTAGGTTTTGCAATGAAATATTTTTATTAATTTACTCTTGATTATGTTTCTTGAATCTCTGTAATAATTCACAATATGCTATACTACAAACATTCATTCTGAATACTTTTTTATTTTACAGGCTTAGTACAAGGAATTATTACAGGAATGAGAGGTTTGTGCAATGGATTAGGTCCTGCAGTTTATGGTTTCATATTTTACCTGTTCCATGTAGATTTAAGTGAAGACATTACTGATAATACACCACATAATATTCGTGGATTTATCCATGCTGCAAATGGTACACTTTTAATTCCAGAAGAGCCGCGGGTAAGATATTGATGCCTTTTCAGGAATGATTTTAATGATGTTAACAATACAAAATTGCAAAGTAAAATGCATTACTAAGAATTTTTAACTAGTTGTGTTTGCTACTTATTACCATGTTAGATAATCTGGATGTTTCAGACTATATTAATTCATATAAAAAAAACACTCAAAATACTGATGTTATCCTATTAATTCATATACAGTAAAATTAGCCTTTTGTTTTTCCATGTGTTTATACACTTACATATAGTAATTTTGCAGTAAAGTTCTGAACAATGATTTTGAAATTACTAATTAATAACAAAATTTAGTCTGTTTTATTACTTCTATGTAAATTTAAAACCAGTTAATGTAAAATAATATTACTATACAAATATTTTTATATTATTTAAGAAACAGAAACCCAACTTCATATTATATGTGCTCATAAAAACTGAAGAGTTCCATTATTTTGTCATTGATCATATCATCAGAACAATGTGACCAAATTAATATGGAATCATCCCTAAAGTACCTCCTTTCCAGTAAAAAAAGAAAAGAAAGAAAGAAAGAAAAGAAAAGAAAAATCTGATGTGGACACCACATGACTTCCTTGCATGTCTATTAAATCAAAAATATTTTTGGTCACTTTATTTAAACTTACTTTGTTTGAAAGAGATAAAATACAGTGGAACCCCGATTTTATGTAACCCGTTTCGTACGTTATCCCGCTTCGTACGTTATTTTTTGTCGGTCCCGAGAAATTCCTATTCCGATAATGTTGAAAATACCTCGATTCTACATCATTTACTCTTAATGTTTCCCGCTTGGTACGTCATACTAGACGAATTACCTTCAGAAATTTTGTCTTCTTTCACCCATTAAAAAAAAAAAAAAAATCAGAAGAACAAAAATACTTTCCATATGTTCAACTAGTTGTTTGTTACCAAAACCATTTCTTCCAGTCACCCCCTCCCTGTGAATGCCAGTGAATGTGTGTCTTCTATTGTGTGTCGTGGCGAATGGACCCGTCCACCCACAATACCTTGGGTTGGGTTCAACTCAACCCACAGTGGAATGGACTGCCCCTCGTAAAGTTGCTACCTGCTCCCCTTTCTTGTTCTCAGAATTATCGCAGTACCACTGAGGAAAAATCGTCTGCCGTTAGCTATATCCTACTCCCGTGAATCAAAAGTAGGATGTCGAAAAGAAAATGTTTCTCTGTGGCCGAAAAGGCAGAAATAATTGAAAAAGCAAGAGTTTTCAAAGGAAGTAAAGTTGATCTCGCAAAATCACTCGGTATCGCATATTCTACGTTACAAGGCATCCTAAAACAAGAGGTCTCAGTGGAATTAAACTCTGAAAAACTGGGAAATTTTTCAAAAAAAAAAAGAAAAACATTGAAAATCTCTCCTTTTGAGGAACTTGAAAAGATTTTGTATGAGTGGTTCAAACAAGCCCGTACAGCCAAGATTCCAATCAATGGCTCAATTTTGAAAGGAAAGGCGCTTGAAATTTCTTCTCGTCTTGAAATACAGAATTTTACGGCATCCAATGGTTGGATTCAAAAAGAGGCATAGTTTATCGTACAGGTTTATCTGTGGTGAGACAAATGGAGTAAATACTGCTGTCGTTGAGGAGTGGATGGAAAAAACATTACCTTCTATTTTGTGTAATTATTCACCAAATGACATCTTTAACGCCGATGAAACCGGACTGTTTTTTAATCTATTCCCTGATAGAACATACACGGTGAAAGGAGAAAACTGTCACGGTGGGAAGCTATCAAAAGTGCGATTAAGTGTTTTGTTATGTACCAATGTGGATGGAACTGAGAAGCTAACACCATTTGTGATTGGTAAATCCAAGAAGCCCCGATGCTTCAAAAATGTCAAAAGTTTGCCAACAGATTACAATACCAACCAAAAAGCTTGGATGACGCAAGATCTTTTTGAAGATTTCGTAAGAAAATTGGACACGAAAATGCGCTTACAAAAGCGAAAAATAATTTTATTCGTGGATCAGTGCACTGCTCATGTTAATCTAAACTTAAAGAACGTGCATATGGAATTTTCCCCACCCAACTGTACCAGCTTACTTCAGCCTTGTGACTTGGGAATAATTCGATCCTTCAAAATGCATTATAGGAAGCAACTGGTAAGAAAAGCCCTTTCTGGACTTCATTCTGGTGAGTTTCAGGATGCTTGGAAAACGAAAATAAACGTGCTGGAAGCTCTTCATTTGATCTCATCAGCGTGGAATAGTGTCGATAAAAAATGCATTTCAAGTGCTTTTTTGAAGGGAGGATTTCCCAAATCTCACGTCGACGGTGAAGTGCCACCGGAAGAGCCCACTATGGAAGACTATAATAAAGAGGATGAATTTAAACTTGCAGACATCAATTTTGACGAGTACATTGATTGTGATAAGGATGTTACCGCTACTACAGACATTCAGAGTATTTCCGATTTGATTTCGCAGTATGAAAGTGAGGACGATATTGATGAAGACTCAGATAGTGAAGATCCAGAAGAAATCATGCCTTCTTCGGCAGAGGCCATTGCGAGTTTAAATACCTTAAAGAAATTTTTAACCGGACATGAAAATCAAGAAACAAATTTGCAAAAACTTGCATGTATTAAAAAAAGTATATGTGAAATTACACTTGAAAGGAAAAAGCAGTCAAAAATAACAGATTTTTTTAAATAATATGGCATTGGTCAGTTTTTTTGTGTGTTTGTTTCCTTCATTTTTTTTTCTATTGGACCCCGATTATACGTTTTCCCGCTTCGTACGTTTTTTACCTCTGGTCCCGTGAAAAACGTAAAATCGAGGTTCCACTGTACTTCAATAATACTATGGTTCAGTGATTTCTAGCCAAATATGTGAGACATCTCCAAGCTGGGCTCAATTTGAAAGATTTGTTTTTGGCACTTAATTATGCAATATTTCACTAAAAGCCGACAAGCTCAAGATTGTTAGCGAGATTTTGGCTATAGCCGAAATAGTGAGTCATTTGGATGACCATGTAAATAAATTACTCACTCGATTGCAATCAAAAAGAAATACACGATTGTATGTTACATTACCTTTAAATCTCAACATTCATGGTTAACAGTTTTAGAGTTATAAAAAATATGTAATTATTTTTGGTGCCAAGTTATGGGATATTTTGCCAAAACTCGCCAAGGTCGATGACAAATGGGAAATTTTGGGCATAGACCAACCAATGACTGTCTACAGATATATTGAAAATGTCCTTATATGTTAATGTATTCAAATTCTTTGGTCCTGTAAATAAATTCTCCAGTAGATCGGAACCAAAAATCGAGGTGCACAATTAGATGTTACAATAATCTTATATATAAAATTTCAACAACCTATGAATAATACTTTTTGAAATACGCAAGTTACATTCATACATATATATGTTACGGCCAAAGCCCGAAATCGGCCTGTTCACGAAGTGGTCAGCCAATTTGTGTTTTGGCCAACGTAGCTGTAAACTTACCGGCCAAAGTCCGATCTTTTCTTGATTTCGGGCTTCGGCCAGTCAATTCGCGAAGTGGCTTGGGACGATCAGCCAAAGTAGCAAGAAAGAAATCAAGAGCAGATTGTTTTACACACTGTTAAAAATAAAGTATTTAAAAATAAGTACTTCTGTGTACTGTTTTTCTTTTTTTTAAAGTAAAATTGTTTTAGAAACGAGTTCAAATATAAGTGACATCTCTGAGTTAAAAATAAGCTTGTAATATATAAAAATATGATCTCGTGTTATTCTGTTCTCATATTAAAACCATAACAGAAATTATTCAGTGAGCGTATACGCGGAAACAACGAGATAGCGTGAAGAATATTGGATTTGCGCCCTTCAAAAGGACGAATTATATCTTGAGCAAATGCGATACGTAACTTGTATGAATACAAAGGTAAATTGAGTACTCCATTTTTCAACTACCTTTATCGGGTATCCTTAGTTTTTTTCTGCTCCATAGACCTAATGCTAAAGATTCCAGATCACATTGTCTCCCGAAATACTGCTTCAAAAAATATGAAACTTTTTGCAAAGGCAAATAGATACCACTCAGTCTACCATTATCACCTCGGGCTTTGGCCAAGGATTCCCAGCCACCTCGTGAAATGGCCAGCCAAAGTAGAATATACAATATTAATTGCAAGTACTTCGGACTTTGCCCAAAATGCGAATCGACCAGCCAAATTACGAACTGGCTGTAACATATACACCAAAAGTTGTCAAACTTAGTAACTTTTGGTGCAATTTTTGAGGGAGGCACGTGACTGTTGTCAGATCATTATCTAGCTATGTGGAAGGATGGCACTGTTCTTGAAATGGATCAATGTGTTGAAACTTTTTTTAGTGATCCTGTAGAACAGGTATGGTCAGCCTTTGGAAAGTTGCGGGCCAAACTTTCAGATGTTAGTGAAGTTGCTGGTAATATAATTGGGATTATTTGGGATTTTGAGTGCCTCATATTGGTTTTATGTGAGGTTTTGATATGTTCTGCTGGAAGGATCAAAAGTTGGGGTGGGCCACATCTGGCCCACTGGCCGGCAGTTGCCCATATGTGCTGTATAAGAACTATAAAAGATAAGGACACAATTTTTGATGGAGAGATTGGTTTTGTAATCCTTAACAACATATATCACTTTTGATGTGTTTAAAATAACCTAATACCACTAAAATATGCTTTAATGAATATCTGCCCATTGATCATAATGTATGGAAAATCTTCTGGGTGGCCCTGTAAATAAACTATCCAGTTGATTAGAACCAGAAAAGGAGGTTTACATCTAGATGTTACAACAGTCCTAAATATAAAATATCAACATTCTATGACCAATAGTTTTTCAGACATGCGAGTTACATATGTATGTGTGTAAGAACATCAGGGATAAACTGGTCAAAGTGGACTTGCAGTCAGTCAAATGATTGTACATACATTTATAGGAACACACATACATGCATTCAATGAGATGTCTCGCAAAAACTCTTAAAAGTAAATTTAAAGGTAGTCAAAATCAGTTTTTTCGTCAAAATTTGGATACCAAAATTTTTTGCGATCACATTTTCTTTTACTTTATACAGGGAAGTAAAAGTTGTTAAAATCTGGTCTATGTGGCAAAAAATTATTACAGAATATACATAAAAAAATCATTTAAATTAAACACACTAATTAATATTCCCATTGATTACCAGTAAGGTTATTTTCTGGCCAAATGTAGAAGATACTGCCAAGCAAGGTCTTTGTGGGACTTGTTTTTTTGGTGCCAAACATTACAACAAATCATCGAAAATGTCCAACCGTGGCAACTTTTGATATGCTAAAGTCAGTGTCAGTACTGGCAACTCCTTAGACAATGATTTAAAAACTCCCTACCCCCTCCAATTTTCTGAATGATAATATTACCGTATTCCCCCGCATTAGGCGGCATGCCGGAAAAACCGAGGATCACCGAAAAGAGAAGAAAATAAAGAATAATCAACACATGACAATGAGTGGACAGTGCATGACAGCATTTGTACTCATTTTTTTTTTACATTACTTCTTTACTATTTGCTGAGTTATACTCCAGTGAAGGAAAAAATATGTTTCATACTACTTCACCCGAACTTCATACTACTTCACCCGTGTATTTCTGACACTGAATTTTAACACTTAATATCGCTGCTAAAGATATAATGAAAGGGAATGATATCATAAAACAAAATTGACTTTTACATAATAATACAAATTGCAATAATTATTTAAGTAATAAATAAATAGGTGCTTACCTTTTGATGTTTACCTGACCTTAATTTGGCCTTATGTGATGCTTAAATGAAGGAAAGAAACGTAAATCTACAACTTTATTTAATAAGAAAGAACAAGATTAATGGAAGGCTTATTCAGGCATCATCATCACTAGAGGATTCATCATTCTCTGGATCAGTTAATCCAGATTTCTCTTCGACATCATCAAAGCTAATATTCGGATTTTTTTTAATCATTTCTTGAAGGCGACTATGCAAACTCTCTACGCTCCTTTCAATATATAAACCACATTCTGTGAAAGATTGTTTGATTAAATCTCCTGAAACCTTTTCCCAGGCAATTTTGATCATAAGGTAAGATGCAGATTGACGTTTGCCAGACTTTGAGAATTCCTGCTCTCCATTTTTTAGCCATTCACTCCATAAGTTCCTCGTTTCACTTTTTAAAGTCTTGTTCCAATGAACATCCGCTGGCTGTAGAAGGGGCGTCAAACCTCCAGGAATTATGACAAGTTCAGTTTTATAATGTTCCCTAAAACTAGATTTGACGGTTGTTCTTAAATGGGGTTTTGCACTATCCATGATTAAAATAGATTTCGGTTTAAAAAAAGAATTAGGTCGAATACCCCAAACTTTCTGTTTGTAAGTGTTCATTAAGTTGCTATTCATTGATCCTTTCATCGATACAGTGACAACATCTTTTGGAAACTCTGCCTTTGGAACATTTTTTAAACCTTTAAAAATTATCATCAGTTTCAATTTTGTTCCATCGGCCATCGCACTCAGTACGACTGTGTATCGAAGCTTTTCTTTTCCTGTAGTTTTGCAGAGAACGGATTTCACACCTTTAAAATCTTTTGTCGAGGGTAAGTCTTTTGTCGTCAGTTCCTCATAAGTCTTTTGTCGAGGGAAATCAAACCATAGCGGTGTCTTGTCCATGTTGCTGATGCAACTTGCATTTATATCTTTAGCGCTACGGTCGAAAAATTCATAAAATTTTTCACACAGTTCATTTGCGTTATCAGGAACCTTTTGGCTGATACTTGTCACAGATCTGCTGACAATATTATGTCTATGAAGGAACCTCTCGAGCCAGCCGTTAGACGCTTTGAAATCAGTAGCTTCAAACTCCTCATTTTCATTTTAATTTCTCAAAATTTGTTCAGCTTGTGCCTTGATTTGAAACGTAGTGACGGCTTGACCTGATTTTCTTTCTTCTTGTATCCATTTTACTAAAGTATTTTCCATTTCTGGAAATTTTCCTTGTTTTTTCCATTGTTTGTTGCCCGACGGAATATTACGCATCTTGCGTATTTCTACATCTTGTTCTATAACATTTGCCAATTTAGCAGTTGCCGAGATATTTCCATTCAGCTCGTCCAGCTTTGCTAGAACTTGTAATTTAAAAGCTATTGTATAGCCTCCGGAGCGCACTTGTTTACTTCCCTCCATTTCCAGAGTTAGAATAATAATGAAGACGGACAAAGTTTTCTAAATGCAGTGAGCGAAATAGATCTGCTTTTTCCTTCTCAGCAAGCGAAAATATGCAGTTGACCTTTGAACTAACTGTCCAATTCCTTCGGAGGGAGCAATTGTAACCCTGATCTGAAGCGAGCACACAAGTCATGCGACTTGTAGTCAAGCGGGGTGGAATTTCTCCATTTTCTTTGCTGTTCTCCATAGCTTTGTGTGAGGTCGATGGTTCTAATCCAGTGCTGCAAAAACCATTTCCCCCCGTTCCCTTTCTAGAAAAATAAAATGCTTGAGTTTGCGAGCCAAAGGGCGATAAGCAGCCAAATCCACTTATTCTTCTTCTCCTATGAAGCTCTTATCTTAGCTTCAACTTTCCCGGGAAAATACAATAGGAGACTCCCACCACCTATATACATATATCCCTTCTAAGAATGTGATTATGTGCCAGTTGAATATCGAATATTTGTGTTCTTACTCCGACAGGTGCAATCCTTTTCACAGTTTTGTGCACAAATAAGTTCTCTGGAGGGGTAATTTCGAAAGATAGTTTTCTTCACACTAATCCATTTTAACAGATTTTGACTGGAACTTTTATGAAAAATGTGAAAGGGGAAAATTACTCATCGTCATGTTTGCAATAACAATACCTCATATATTCCGGCATGCCGGTAAATATGAGTTTTTCCAGCATGCTGTGGTGTTCGGGCGGAATAAAGGGGGGGGCAGAGGGGCGACCCCCCCCCCCCCCAAGAGAAAAAAGAAATTAATGTAAAAGATCCTATTTTACTTCCATAAAATGGATGTATATGTCAATGTTCTAACTAACCACCCCCACTGACAAGCTAAACACCCCCCCCCCCCCCAACTGTAATCGATTACATTTCTTGTGTAATCGTAATATAATCGTAATCTGGCAATTAAATTTTTCATGTAATCGTAATCTAGTCATAATCTTGAAGTTTATTTTTTAGTCTAATCGTAATCTAGAAATTTTATTTGCCAGACAGTCGTAATCGAAGAGCTTGTAATCGTAGTCGCTTTGATTTCAAGACGATTACAAAACGATTACAGTTGCCCAGTTTTAGTTTTTGTTCTGCTTGCTGGGAAAATTTTCACGGGGAGGCACAGGCATGCCCTGAAGGCAGGAAGTTCCCCTGGAGTTCCGACGTTTGGAGGAAGACAGGAGCTCGCTTGTATTATTTTTTTTCCCCGGGAAAATATTTAGATGACCATTCTCTTTTGTTGTTGTTGTTGTCTGTAGTCTTCTGTTCATCCGAATCTGGTGAGAGACAAGAATGGACTTCCCTTCCCAGAAGAAATTCAGTTTTAGAAAAGTATAAAAATAAAACTGGAAAAAGGATGTGCATTTAAGAACTATGAATGTGTTATTTGGATTAGTGGACAATAGATAAACTTTGGTTCCTTGTGTTGTTTGGATAAGCAGGTAGGAGCGCATGTATTTCCGTTAAAAATTAGTATATCTTTGTGCTATTAATTTTGAGTATGTTGTTTAAGAATTTATAATGTATAAAGACCTAGATACTTTATTAAATATAAATATTTTTTAATGATCGATAAATTTCTGGATAAATGGGTAAAGAGTAGGGAACATAAACAATGATCTACAAAACCCCTTTTCCCCCTTTAATAGAATTAACATTTTGTTTTTTTCCTTCAATAGAATTTGATGGTGAGTAAAAATGCATAAAAATACATAATGAAGTATTAAAAATCAAATTTGTCTTATTTTTGACTTGATTGGCTGCCTTGACTTAGTTCTAAAAGTTTAACAGATAAATAATTTATTTTCATTTATGCCAGTGTTAGTGATTAGTCCCAGAAAACAGTTGATTTTTTTTTTTTTTTTTTTTTAATATGATTCACGATGTGTTCATATTTTGTTTTCTTTGCTGATGAGTGTGTTATGGACATGAGTGTACACATAGTATATTAAAACATAGTACGTCTTTCGAACTTGAATTGTTGGCTATTATCAATTTGGAATTAAACTGCAGACTAATTATATATAACTTTTCTATTGTGTGTATTATAAGCTTTTATAATTCCTCCGAGAATTCGCATTAAGCAACACAGGCGTGGGATAGGGGACAACACGCTCCGCTTGCCGTCTACTTTGTTTACAATACCATCGATTGAAAAGTCTTTTCCTCCCGCAAAACCTATAAAAATTTCCCTATTTCCACTCTTGAATATATTATATACACACTCCCTCCCTTCCCCCCCCCCCCCCCATCCGCAAATCTTTGACATCTCTACGTCTATATTAACCTACACTCATGTCCATAAATTAAGGATAATGAAGTTCAGGCAAAGAAAGAGAAAGAAGCAAAACAAATTTGACTTATTTGTAAAGTCTATTTATTAAACAAAAAGTAAAGAGCAAAAAAGATGCTATATGTTTGACATAATTAATAAAAACTGCAAGTTTTACTCCCTTGACCAAATTTCAAAAAAGAACCTATTTACAAAAAGCAGTATAACATGGTTAGTAGGATGGTTAATACGGAGTATGTCTCCCGGACGATGCAATACATGCCTGACAACGCCTAGGCATGCTGAGTATCAAATGATCAATCTGATCTTGGGTAATATTACACCACTCATCAAGCAATGCACTCCGAAGTTCCGGTAGACAGGTGGGAGGGGGTTGACAGGCTGCAATTCGTCGGCCAAGCATATCCCACACATGCTCTATTGGATTCAAGTCCGGTGAGTATGCTGGCCAATGCATACGGGTGATATCCTCCGATTGAGGGCATTCGTCTACAATGTTTGCACGGTGAGGACAGGCGTTGTCATCCATAAACACAAATTCAGCACCCATGGTGCCCCGAAACAAACGTACATGTTGTTCCAGAATGATATCCCGATAGATGTGGCCTGTCATCGTTACACTCTGAACATGCAGGTCAGTTCTGGAACCAAGAATAATTCCTCCCCAAACGAGCCATCCTGCACCACCGTAACGGTATCTTTCAATGGTGTTCTCTTGGTGGTAACGGGTACCTGGCGCTCTCCAGATGAATGTCCGGCGAGAATCAGACTCCAAACTAAACCTGGACAACATCACACAAGACCACTGTTGCGGTGTCCACAATGCATGCTCTCTACTCCAGGTTAATCGCAGGCGACAGTGAGTTGCGGTAAGTGGAACACATCTGACAGGCCTACGAGCATATAGACCAATGTGCCCTAAGCGTCTGTACACGGTCTGCCTTGAAACTGTCGTACCGGTAGCTGAAGAGAGCTGACGAGACAGGTCTGATGCTGTACTCCGTCTGTTTCTTTTGGCAGTAACTGCCAAATAGCGGTCCTCATTCGGCGTTGTAACTCGGGGGCGACCTGTGCTGTAACGTCTACTCACATTACCATCATCTTGGAATCGTTGCCAAAGCCTGGAGATGACACTCTGGGCGATTCCAAGTTCCTCGGATACTTCCAGCTGGGTACGTCCACATTCCAGTCGTCCGATAATTCTGCCACGTAAAACATCATCCAAATGCCTCTTTTGTGCCATAACTATGCGGTTTTTGCACTGAAAGGCTTTCAGAGTGCTTGTGAACAATTTTACTTCTTTGCCACCATTCCTTATATACCCCTCTCTTACACTCTCGTCATTGTGACGTACCATCCACGCCATCTGGTGGTTTCCTGTAATTTGCATATTCTTCTTCAAGATGTGTGTGATCATTCCACAGGTGAAATTTTTATTTTAGAGATCAATTTCTGTGCGATTCTGAATTATCCTTAATTTATGGACATGAGTGTATTTTCTATCTCTCATAAAAATGTTAGCTCCTTTATACCACATTCAAAAGTTTAAACAACTTTTGGCACTATACTATTTTCATTAAATTTCAAATGTATGTATGTATGTGTATATTAAATATTCAATATGTAAAAGGAGTTCTTGACCAGAGACGAAAATGTGTGTCAGTTCTTTAGCATATATAACAGCTAATTGCTTAGAAAGTGAGCATCTTTGAACGGTTAATTATTTATAAAATAGTTTTACAGTAAATTCGTGCCTTTTTTTTATTGTAATTGGCATTATGTTGGGTTTTACCATTCACACCGCTAATATCACCGTCCAGTTTTGTTTATTACGTCGTACCAGCACCAATACACTATATGTGACCCACCACACTTTTAAGATGTATGTTTAGAGATATCTTTAGACATTTCCATTCTGCTATTCTTAAGTAATTCTTATTAGCAGTATTCTTAAGTCTTTCCGTAATTCTTAAATTATCCTCAATACATAGTATGCATGTAGTTTTGAGTTAGTAGTTAGTTTTGAATTTTTAAAACGGCGAGTGTATTCTAGAAATTAAAAGTTTGTTTGCTCGGCAGGCCCGGTTTTAGATATTTAATGCCCATATACGTGTTATGAAAGTATAAAAAAAGAAGTTAAACTGTGCGTGAAGTTTTCTGTGAAATAATAACTGCATTATACGTTCAGCCTCATCTATTCAGATTCAGGCTAACGGTTATTGTCGAGAAAACAATGCATTTGTCGAGAGCCCCTGTTTTTAGCGTTTTACTCAATGCATTAAAAAATCTTAAACTTTGGTTTAATATGTTCGCGCACATTGTTGCAAGATAGTAACGACAGAGGTTCCTCCTTCACGGCTGAATATTACTACTTTTCATGCGTCTACCAGTACCTCTTTCGAAACCAGAAAACCGGGACATAGGCAAGGAAGCAACGCCGAGCATAGAAGGGATCAAATATCAATTTTTGTATACTAATTTTTGCTTGATTAGATTAAACCTGGGTTCATTTCAAAGATGTGTTAAACCACCAAGCCTGTCCCCCCTCCCACCCCACACACACACTGCAAATGACATATGTTTAAGTTAAAATCGGAAAATGCCATGCTCAAATAGAGGTTCGTATGCATTAAAAAACTTTTCACAAGTGGGCCTAGGAAATCAACCAGGCTCATCTAATAGTATAAAAGTTTTTGCTGTATGGCATTCTTGTAATTTAGCTCCCTGAACAGATGGACCCATTATTCAGTTCTTGAGTTAAAATTGTAAAATTTAGACATTATAATATCAACGCCAGAAGGGTAAAAAGAAAAGTTTTGTAATCGTAATCTAATCGTAATCGGAAATTGGGTTTTATGTGATAATCGTAATCTAATCATAATCGGGAATTATACTTTCTCCGGTAATCGTAATCCTGGTCTAAAAGTGAAAATTAATCGTAATCGATTACATGTCTGTGTAATCGGCACGAAGTCTGGTGGTGTTCCTCGATTTTTTACGACATGCCGGCTGTTGCGGGGGGAATACGGTATCAAAACTTGACTGCAGACCTGATTGTTTTCAGGTGCTACCCCGGATTTCCAGGTTTCTTAATGACCAATCTGGTTCTTAAATATCCCTATCAAATGTTTTTTTTTTTTTTTTCCCTCTCTTTCGGCAGTCGAAATTATCTTTTTACCTTGAATAGTCAACATAGCGCACTGCACGCTATTCATGTTTCAATTTGTGTTCTCCTCGTTATCGGGAATTGAGACGTGTGTGGAGAGGGGGTGAAGAAACCAATCTTCCCCTCCAGTCTACGAGCAGCATAGGATAAAGGGGGAGGGATAGTTTTTCTCTCCAGTGTGGTATGTACTGATCATGTGAAACGCTTTGGATATTGCACATTGGGATATTACTTGTGAATGTATGCATGGTAGAACTGAACTTTTTGCTTTCTGTATTTACACGTGCTAGTGCTTGCTTACAATTTGGTTCTGCTGATTTTTTTTTTTTTTTTTTTTTTTTTTTTTTTGTGAAATTTCATAAGAAAAAAAATGAAGTGCCTTAGCAATAAGGACGATATTGCAGAATTTGAAAATTGAATGGAAAATAAATTTCAATGGGATTGACTAAATCTAGAAGACAAATTGAACAAAAAAATTCATAATTGGTGTCGAAAAATTAATGTTCCCGTAATGACCTTCTGCATTGCATGCAGTACTTGCATTAAGTATTGTAATGAAGGATTAAAGTTCCTTTTTAATCATTCAGGGACAGCAGTTCACCAGAAACGTCGAGAGTGTGTGAAGGATTCACAGCTTTTGTTTTCAGCTGACAATTTTTGTCACAACGTTGAGAGTCAAACAGTTGATTTACTGTCTAGAAAATCTAGGAGCGAGGCTCTTCTTCTATCATTTTTAGCAGACACTCCCTTTTGTATTCATCGGTGCCACATCTTATTGATCTTGCTAAATTTTTAGCTATGTATATTTCAGCACTTAATTCTCTTCAGCTTAGTCGTATGACAACAAATTAAAATATGAACTGGCAAAAACAATGAAAAGTGAAATAAGAAATGACTTGAAAATGTCTGCATTTTCACTGAACATTGATGAGAGTAAAAATCATGCATAGACAGTATTTTGACAGTACTAGTAGAGTATTTTTCAGAAAAAGAAAATTGTGTTGTTTTATACCATTTAGCATCCATTAAACTAACAGCTTGCAATTCCGAAAAAATATACAATTCAATTGTTTCGATATTTGACGAAAACGGGTTACCTTGGAATCATTTAAATTCATGCAACACTATGCGCGGTGTAAACACTGGTGTCGAAAAAAGAGTAAGAAGTATTAAAGCTACCCATTTATTGGATATTGATGGCGAGACCTGCCATATAGCGAATAATTGCGCAAAAAAATTCACAGAGCCATTTCTAAAACATTTAGAATTTCTTTGTGACAATATGTACTTTGATCTGAAGAGCACAGATAAAAGCGAAAATTTTTTTTGAAATCTGCATAGCGATTAATTTAAAACCACTGAAAATTTTATCTAGACCGGATCATATATGACTGTACATTCTTAAAGTTCTTGAGAGGGTTCAGTATTTGTGGGATACTCTTCTTTTTTATTTCTCTTGGATTAGTGAAGAAGATGCAGAAATATATGAAGACTTTGTCAAAAATATTTATGAAAAGAGTGCTTTATCTTCTACTGAAATAAATCAAATTCAAAGGATTCAGGCATCATTAAGAAATAAATTTTTAACTGAGGAGGTAAAAAAGAGAAAAGAAGGAATAATCCAAAGACTTTTTTTTTTTTTTTTTTTTTTTTTTTTTGAACAGCAAAAGACTTTGTTACATATGAGTATTTACAGATCCATTTTGCCACACTTTAACAAGTATGTGAAAATTTTTCAAGCTAAACAATGCCAGCTGCATGAACTTCATGTAGAAATGTTTCATTTAACTTTTTTGTAAATGTTTCATTTAACTTTTTTTTAACTTGTATCCAATAATTATGAAATAATAAGGTGTGTGTTTTTTTTTTTTTTTTTTTTTTTTTTCAAAATGTACATCTTTCAAAAGGATATTTTTCCGATTAGCACAGATTAAATACTGATGAAAGTGAGATAAAATAAAATATCCCAAAATGAAACCAATATTTTTTTATTCATACATAAATTTAACAATTGGAAAAATCTCTCTAAAAATATTTTTTGTAAAAAACTTATTCTGATTCTGACTCGTCAGAAGTGCCGTTGTCAAAATTTAATTCTACTTCTTCATCATTTTCTTTTTGTTTTAATTCTCTTAATACATCCTCAACCTGTAAGGGTGTTGTCTCCTACGAACCATGTAGGCTTCAAATAGCCATCCAAAAACCAACCACAATCTTCAGGATTTAGTTTAATGTAGCATGCATCAATTGCGTGCAGTCACATTGAATTGCCATAGATTGTGAGCAAAATTTTCTGTTTGAGTGAGATCCAGAATGATGGAATCAGGTTGGAATCAATGCCTTTAATTTTCTGCATAAAATGCTCTTTGTCTTTGTTTATGTTTTTTGGAACAGCTGATATCTAGCATCATTGATGTTATAACATTGCATGATCCCATAAAGAAGGTTAGTAAACTCCTGAACACTCTGAATTTTTTCCTCGGTGAGTACATCTGCTGGCTCCGCTAAAGATGCGAATATTTCCTGAAAATCTGTTCGTCTTGATATTTTAAAAGGCTTGAGTTTTCCTTTGTTATAAAATGCAGCTGTATAATCACAGAGCATAAGTGTGTGGAAAGCTGGCAGACCCAAGCATAAAGTAGGACCCGATTTTATTGCAAGCTCAGTACAGTTAATACAATAAAGATCTTTCTTATTGCTTTTCTTTTGGGATGAACTCACCAACCAAATTTGAGTCTCCACAATTTTCTGGATAGTGGCCAGTAAAGTTATCAAGACATCGGTATCCTTTGCTTTGGCCAATATTTTTGAATTAGGTGGCGCTTTTGATTTATGAAATATTATCCAAATATCTACCTCTTCATGTTGACATATATAATCTTCTTCTTCGTGTTTCACGACGTGATTTCCAATTGTATGGTAAAAAAAACGGTGGTCTCCAACCATTATAAAAGTTTCTTTGTTTTGAATTATTGACACTAGATTATCATTTTCCCAGTAATCAGCCAAGAATTGTACCAGGGCTTCTTTGAAACGGTAATTTTTGAGATTTCCAAGAAAATCGCTAGGTCTTAGTTGAAGAGGTCCTTGGATGACATATGGTCTATTGAACACCAGCTGATTTTGCCGTTTAGTCTTCGATAGAGGGTGTTATGTGCCTATCAAAAATTATGTGTATTTCATAGGCATTAGTTGAGCACTATTTTATTAAGATCAATTCAGCAACCTTGTCAAATGTCTGCGGCACAAGTAATAAAAACATTCTATTCCTTCAATATCGATGCCGGTACGCTCAACAGTTTCGACATTAGACTTCAATACTTGGGCTAGTTTGGATTTGTCATTTTTTAGCAACTCACCAGTACAAGAGAAAAGAACAGGCGCTAACGGAAACATTGAGCAATACTCTGTTGATGTCTTTCTCAATACTAATCGCAAGTAATAGGCCGAACATGTCTCTTTCCATTTTAAGAACGGCCCTTTTACTTTTATTTTTGTTGGTTTGAGCTTTGACAGTGGACTGTGAAGAGATATTTGGAATTTTGTTAATGCATTATTGGTTTTTTGAACCTTCCAGGAATGGAATTGCATTCTGAAATAAACTTCAATTTTTATTGATTTCCAATCGACTTAACGTTGATTAGACAATCATTAACTTCAGAAGATGCTGCCTTACCAGTTGAAATATTAAACAGAACATTTTTATCAATACTCTCAATGAAGGGATTCAGTGTACTTCTTATAGTCTCAATGATACTCTGAAGAATTCCATTATCCAGTGGTATCATCTTTTGCGATAGACTGACTTGTTCTTTAATGGTGAATACAATTTTGGTCCTTATGCTGTGACTAAGGGTCCGTCTTTGTCGGGCTGATATGGACTCTTCGGCAAAATTATGTGCTAACTGGTTTGAAGCATCAGCATCAATGGTGTGTTCTAGCGTAAGTCAATAGGTGATCAAGAGAAACCAGGTTTGTTACGTGGGATAACAATGCTCCTCGTCTAAATTCATATATCACCCGTGAATTGCTGTTCTGCACCTTCATAAGATTATTGACGTACATAATGAACCATCTGTCATAATTTGGCTGGTTCAATAAAATAACAAATCGAATATGTTGAAAATAGTCATATACAGCTCAAAATCACTGCACCAGATGCTTCTTGAAAATCGAAGAAACAATTTAAAGAATTCGCAGTACTGGAGATTGTATTGAGCCGTCTTTCTGCTTTCACCGAGCAAAGTTATTTTGTGATATTCTTTGTACCCATCTACAATTTTTCTCAGCTGATCTTTCAAAATCTGTAAAACTTCATACAGCATCTCGGGATGTGATTCATGCTGAGACAAATACTGCTCGAAATAAATGTTGCCAGAAACGTCTTCACATAAATTGCAAGAAACTGATAAAAAAGTATCAAAAAATTGCGAAGTTGACGTTACAGTATGATGTCATATCATGCATATTTAAAATTCATAGAGTCTAAAAAAATCGCAAATCCTCAAATTTAGTAGCGTGATGCTTTCTAAAGAGGTGACTATTGCAAAAAGTCGCAAAACCTGGCAAATTTTACTCCAAAATCTAGGCAACCATGGATTCAGCCAACTTTTTGATGAGGCAACCTAATGCGGTTGGATTGTGAATAAAATAACCTTTCATTTGATATATAATCTGATTAAATAACTGATGAGGGTATATAAACAACGATTTACTCACCTGTTTGTACCTGGCAACTCCATAGTTGGGCAGAGGAAAAAGTAGGCAACCCATATTTTTTCAATTCGTTGGGGCATATTCTCTCAACTAATGCTCAATTTTCATAAATAACAGATGGGGGGAAGTTGATCGAAAAAATTTAATTATTTAACATCATCGGTATGCGATTTAGCTAGGCAACCTATTTGGGATGTATCAATGGATATATTATCTAGCATATGTTTTTTATCATCATTAAATAACAGATGAGGGTATATATTTCTTATATTGGATCTTAGACTAAAAAGAAAAATTCCCAATTCTGGTCAAAATGGTTAGAGCTGTACTATCTTCTTCCATGGCCCTGCTGTTAAGAGTGCATTTAATTTAATGGTTCAAATTATGACAGAGAAAAGGACATCTCTAAATATAGAAAGTCTGGACTCGATCCAAACAATTAATATTATTTGAAATCTATTAACAAAAGTACTTGCTCAATGTTTGGCTCTAAGGACCCTGCTCATGAGCCACTCCAAGCAGAGTACAAAATGAATTTGTTGAATTCCTGGACTACTTATCAGCAGTCACTTGAGTATGTAACATCTGAAAAGCCAGTTGATGATACATTATCAGCCTCGCCATGCTCATAAAATCTTTCATGAAAACATCTTTCACCATTCATCTGAAAAGTCAATTGAAGATGATTCATCACCAAACATGCTCATTAAAATCTTTAGAAAGAAGTGAAGTAAATCAGAAGAAAAGAAACACTGTTGAAGAGAACAACAAATAGACTGCCAAAAAACAAAATAAACAAACAAAAATTTTATGTTTTAAAAAAAAATAATTGTTAAAATAGAATTTGGTTAAGTTTTAATAGATTTTTAGTTTTTAAATTGAAATCATTTGATACATTTTAAAATGTTAATTTCAAGAATAAATTTACTGTTGGTTTTGTTGCATATGAATTTTTTTTTTTTTTTTTTTTTTTTTGTGTGTGTGTGTGTGTGTGTGTGTGTGTGTGAGAGAGAGAGAGAGAGAGACTTTGACTCACAATCAGGTCTGATAATTAATGTGTCCACCCTTAAATTTACCCTTTCCAAATTACAAATAATAATAAGCAGAATCAAAATTGGTCCATGAAAAAATAAAATATTGCTGGACATACATTTAAAAAAAAGTCTGGCAAATTTATAGCTTTCTTCTTTTTTAAATCGGTTAAAAATTTAATATTATTCCAATTTAAAATTTAATTAATTTTTCTCCCACTGTTTTTCCCCCCATTAGTTTTTATTAAAAGCACAGTAAGTTTGAAGGTTAATGTCTTTGGTAAAAGAGTACAGGATTTTATTATTTTTATGTTTTGATACACATAAACTGCATTAAAAGGTCAGCAGATCCTTTTGAGGTAATCTATAGTCTATTTTAGTGTCATCTGCAGTCATCACAAAATTAGGTGGACAAAAATAAAACTGTCAGATTTAACATGCTGATCTTATGTTGCAAATATAAGTAAACTATGTCATTTCAGCATTTAAACGTATTCAATGAAAAGTTCTTGATCTTGTGCAGTAGCAATGGTGAATCCAAGAGACGGGCTAGGAGCTGATCATTTGAATTGGTGATCCAAAATTATGACCTTTCTTTATATCTCGTACTATTTATATCTCGTCTTTATACTCTACTTATTATAAAAGAAGGTGTCTGTGTGTGTGTGTGTCTGTCGGCAGCGTTACGGACAAACGGCTACACCTAGAAACACCAAATTTGGTACTCGGGAAGATGTAAATATGTAGTTGTGCACCTCGAAGCGATTTTTTTCAAAATTCGACCTAGATTTTTTTTTATTTTATGTTTTATGCGATTTTTGGCACTTTTTCTCACCTAATTCGTAATAACGGCAGAAATTACGCTCGCAGCAAAACGGCATTTGTATCATCGGATAGAGGAAGAAATTTTCTTTTAAAAACAGTTTGTTCCGAATACGTAACATGATTTACCGATTTTTAGGAATTTTTTTACTAGACATCTGCTTCGCGATTTTTTTTCGTAAAATAATTTTAAAACTGTCGCATCTTGAATTCTATCCGTCATAACTTTTAGATATTTTGACAAATCGTGAAACATTCTTTTCTCTCTCTTTTAAAATATAAACGAAAAAATTATGTAAATTAGATGATTTTTTACGAATTTTAATGCAGCCTAATGTTTAGAATTTAATAGCATCAACGCGATCTTACGCCATTCATTACATTGCGATCACGGCACGAGAATTTATGTTCGGTTGTTGCCACAGAAAGGATTAGAAAAAAGGGTTTTTTCAACCAATCGAGTTTTTAAATGGGATATCAGAATTTCAATTCGCAAGTGAGGATCTATGACGTCAAATGCTTTAAGATACGTAAACTTTACGCCATAATTTTAACTCATTTATTCCAGCTCTATTTTCAACACAGGGAGACGATATTTTGAATAAAATTTACTGTAGAAATAAACTAACAAATTCACGATTATTATTATTAGAAGTGGTATTTTAATCCGGTGCTTATTTAAAAATTGAAATGTTTTCACGGCGCTGAAAATGTTCATTTTAAAAGTTACAAAGTTCGTTTCAAAGCGCGATATATTAAAATTTTTCTATTTACTATTTTTATTTTTGGCATTTAATTTAGCGCAGGCGTTGCCTAACATACGCATGCAGGTTGCGAGTATAGTTTTATTTTAACGTTGAATTACGTTCCTCCATAAAGGTCCAACGCAAAGTTTTAATGATACCGTTTGAAAACAATTATGCGAAATATCGAAATTAACTCCCTCAATCTACCGGGGTATCCTTTACGGCAGTCAAACGGTGACGTCATAAATTTAAAAAAATGCGTGAAATTTGTAAACTCTGCAACTCTAACGCCCTGTCACAATTAAAATGGGAATAAGTAGCTCCTCGAGATTACACAGTTTGATGTTTTTCAGGAGACAGGACTATGGAGGATATAAAAGATATCAGTACAGATACACAGTAAGATGAAATGGTTTGCGGCGCTAAATACGCCAATCTTATAAAACTATGTATAAATTAAATATATATGGAGAGTTTCCTTAATGGCAACCATTATGTGAAATGATTATTATTTATGCTAATGCGTAAATTACAAAGAATCGCCACAGAATCACAAGATCCCATTGAGGCCAAATAATCTAAGCTGTTTCTTTTAAGGGAGCCTTGAAGAGGAAGAAGCGAGTATAGATAGTATTAATGTACGTAATAGGTAGTATTATTAGATTTGTAAAGATAATATGAATAAATCGCAATGTACCACGTTAATAAATATTTCATGAAATTAAAAGTGTTTATCCTTTTTCAACGGTTGTCTTACAACCAACTAAATGAAAAGTAATTCTAATTTGCGTTAATATATCCCGCAGTAATTTCAACAGAGGAGATTACTCGAACTTTTTTAAAAATGAAATTCTGTTTTGTCACATGCAGATATGATTTTAGTAGTAAAATATTCCCTTCTTCCCGTATGAAGAGCGGGTGCGCAGCTATTTTAAAAACATCTCTTGAAAATAGCATAAATGAATTCAGAAGACCTCAAAACGTGTAAATACACCAAAATCTCGAAGTCGAATTTTTTCATGATTACAATACTTTCCTTATATGGCACATGTTCGGAAAGAAATAAATGGTGCTCCATTTCATGTAGTGTCTTAGGTATTTAATGCTACAACTTGAGCCTAAAAAACAGTATTATGTAGAAATAAGACATTTTGAAAGCCAGGAGTTCTCTGCAAACCATTAAGCTTTCCATTTTTTTGATAGTGAATGACACTGACGTAGTTTTTTGAGTCATTATCTTAAATCTTGTAAATAAATAAAAATGAAATTCTGTTTGTTAGTTTGTGGATTTGATTCGTATACAAATCCACAAAAATGGACCTATCGGCCTGAAATTTAGCACAGATATGTAAAATAATATAGAATAATTCGTAGTCCACTTTAAAACTTTGAAAGTCCACCTGTTCCCGGAATTTAAGAGATTTTTTATGCTCTCCACGCAAAAACTTTCCGTAATTGTAACCCCTGTAGTGAAAAAAGTGTGAAATAAGGATCGTGGTTGCCATGTGTGGCGATTTTGCCCAATGAAATGTTTTAAATTCTCAAAGTAAAAATAAAAGAATAATAATGATTTTTTTTTGTTAGTTTATATTCGTAAGGTTATTTTTTTAAAAATTATAATATCGTGTGCATGGGAAATCGGAGCAGGAATGAAATGTTTTATACGCAAAACAATAAGAATTGAAGATTTCCAAGGCTAATATGTAAAATTTTTTAGTTTGGTGAAAAAATAAAGTGGCTGAAATATCGATTTTGAGTAAGTGAGTTCTAGCGGTTTGCACAGTTTTCGGCTTGGCGCAATTTATTGAGAGCTTAAGGAAATAGATTTTTGAAAAAAAAGTGCAAAGGTTTTATTAGAATACAGCGTTAAATTTTAATGATCCGTGAAGAAATAATGCAGTTATTAAGGGATTTCAAGCAATCTAACTGCAGAATTCTCGCCAATTGAGTACATTGATTTAAGTTGGGGTAATTCCGCCAAATTTCAGAAAATTGAAATCTTCTCATTTAGTACATCGGAGTAACGATGAATAAAACACATTATAGTTGATAATTTTAAAAAATTCGGCTGTATTAAGGGATTCCACTTTTCAAATAAATGCGTGCTTTACTCTTTGGCGTTCGAACCATTTCCGATATTGATTGCTGCTAAGTCAATGCTTCGAATGATTCCCTGAAAAAACTCTTGCAAAATGGCGTATGTTTGCACTTTGGCGAGGCTTAGATTTGAAACTGGATTTTATTTGAGAGTGGTATATATAATAACACTGGTTATAGATAAAAATGAATGTTGGTATGTGTTTATGAGATTGAAAAACTCTAGCACCGTTGAGCACAGTTGCACCATAAAATTTGGTTCACCTATGTCTTTTATGATGGATAAGATTTTTATGCTATCCGTTTTCCTTAACGTACCACTTGGTGCCGCAGCACAACGTCGAATTCTATTCCGTTTAGCCGTTTGCTATGCGAATATCGTCCAACCGATTTCGATGAAATTTGGTACACGCGAATATTAGAACACGGAGAATATTTTTCAGTATCCATTTTGCTGTAACTTGCCGCTAAATGGCGCTGAAACGCATCAACTTCTATACCGTTCGACCGATCGGCATGAAATTTTTTATACTTACACATTTGAGCACGAAGAATATATTCTAACTGCGTTCCTTTTGATGTTACTCACCACTAGATGACACTGCAATGCATTATTATTTTAACTCGCCACTAGATGACGCTGCAGCAGGCCAAATTCTTGACCAATCAAACGGTCGCTATGAAAATCAGTATACATAGCTATTTGACCAATGAGAATATTTTGGTGTTATCCATTTTCCTATAACTCGCCACTTGACGGCGCTGTAGCAAATCATTACTTTAATTAACCACTAGATGGCCCTGCAGTGTATCACTTCTTGACTGTGCAAATGATCGCTATGAAAATAGGTATACATAGATATTTGAACACGGGGAAGAGTTTGGCGCTATCCATTTTCCTATAACTTACAACTAGATGTCGCGTCAACACATGAACTTCAGGACTGTCCAGCCGATAGTCATGAAAATTCGTATACATCGATATCTGAATGCGAAGAATATTTTCGCCGTATCCGTTTTGCTAAAACTCGCCACTAGATTGTGCTACGCCGCATAGCCTTCTGCACTGTACAAACGATTGCCTTGCAATTCGGTATGCATGATTATTGGACACAATATAATGCGATATCCATTTTGCTATATCTGCTTATTACAATGAATAGTAATCACCACAAATCGTAATATCAAAAAGTCCATTCATTCCCGTGCGAAGAACGGGTACTTCAGCTAGTTAAATTTATAAAGCAAAGTTACAGCAAGCTAAATAATATAACAGAAATTACTTACTAAATACTCATATAGGTTGCACTTTCATTACTTTTTTTTTTTTTGGGGGGGGGGGGGCAGAATAAATCTTTATAAAAGCAACTTACTTTAGTTAAATATATCAAATTCCTAATGCCTACCAGGAAAGCTGGAACACCTATAGTCAGCAGTAAAAACCAGGTTGGCTACCCCTGGTTAAGGCAGTTCTGAAGAATCAAGCAATTTTTTGCATTATCGTGTTACTGTTATTTGTGTTAAAGTTAGTTTGTAATTATGGATAAATACATACTCTACCTAAAATATTGAAAAAGTATATTAAACTAAAATAATTTATCTTATAAAATCAGATATGTACTTTGTCAATTCAAAAATGTATCCAATTTTTTGAGATCTTTATTATATAAAAAGATTATTTTTTCTCTCTCTCCCAGTTAATTCCAGGTCCTCCATTCGTGTTTGGTGCACTCTTGGTCATCATGGCTCTCATTGTGGCAGCATTCATTCCAGACAATCATAACTCTAGCATGAGTGGTTGGCCCCCACCTCATCACTCTGATTCATCCCCTAGCCCTGTCCTCCAGGCTAGTAAATCATGTGATGCCTTCCACTTTGAAGTGATCCATAAACGAATCGATGGCTCCCAACCTCTTATGCAAGACACAGAACCATTATAGCAATCACTGCAACGCCCTTGGCGTCATATTCTTAGTAAAGATAACTCTGAGAATACTCACATGGAAGAAACTGCTGTTTAGATCCCCATATGGTATCATGAAAAACTTTCATTACTGTAGTTTGATAAGGGACAATAATTTAAAAAAACCATTTATGTACATGAGCTATTGATTTTCTCCTGTGCGTGTTTGGTTTTCATATCAGTTGCATTTCATACCATTCTTTCGAAAGTTTATGTTGAAGCTTTTAAATTACATTTATCTGAATATAAGGATTTTTACGATAGTCTCAGTTTGTAATTATTGAATGTTATTGCTCAAAAAGTACTTTGTGAAAAACGTTGTGGGTTTCAAACCTTATGCAGCTGTATATTATAAATGAACTATTTTTTTAAAAAAGGATTATATAAATTTATGATTGTCATTACAATATTGGAAAATTTAAGTTATATGTTATATAATTAATTGGTGATGAAACAAATGTAATGTAAAAACTAATGACTACGCTAAGAATAAAGGAGTGCAAGTTTGGTCTTCTAAAAACTTGCATAATATAAATGTAAAAAAATAAAAAATACTTAACTTTTATCTCAGAACCAAAACTAATAGTACATATTTAAGTTTCATCAGTGTTCCCAAAGTCCTTGATTTATAAAATGACTATAAATTTCAGTAATTAAAAAAGTTCTATTCTAATTTTCTACCAGTTAGTTATTCTCAATTATAACTATTTTAAAAGTTATGAAAGAATAGCATTATGCTAATCTTATGTTTAGTGAGTGTAAAATGTTGAATTTTAAGAAGAAAAACGTGTGTGTGTGTGTGTGTGCTTCAGCTGACAGCATTTATGTTAAAACACATTTTTAGATAATGAAAATAAGTAATCACAATGTGTAATAGATTACAGTAGCTCATGTATATAAACTTATTTTCAATATACTATTTGTTCCCTAAAATTATGCTTATTGTTCTATCACTACTGTTGAAAGATTGAACTTTGCACGATGGTTGTGCCTCATCTGTTTGTCCTGTGTGTACATGAAATTGAATATTTTACAGTTAATTCAGATGAAGTGTTAATTATAATGTATTCTCTTTGAAATATGTTCAACATTCCTGTGATTTTTTTTTTTTTTTTTTTTTATGTAATCATTGTTTATTTTTATTTGAATTTTGCATTTTGATTTCTTAGTGGTATTCATGATGCATTTTCATTATTTTAGATTAATACTGTGGCAGTATTGAAAAGTTATAGGCATTAATGTTTTTTCATTATTATTATTTTTTAAATGTTGATTTTAGATCAATCTGGTGCTTCCAAGTATAATATTTGAGTTACTCAAACATTTTTCGCTTTGTACTAAAGCATTAGATCTCCACTTGTCAAGTTGCCAATGGCTACTAAGAAATTTATTATAGCAATTACAACCTATTTGGTTACACGCCAAATTTGGCAACTTGGAAAGAATTCCAATAAAGGGTAAAATTTTGTTGGCTAGTGGAAATATCTGCATTGATGAACAACTTTTTTATATGAAGGAACAGACTTTCTTATCAAAATAACTTCTCATTAACTGTTACTGTATGTATGCATTTCATATACAAAAGAATGAATGATTAATCACCATTGGAGTTGAGAAAAAAAACCTGATATATGAAGCTTTAGAAATCAGATCTAGTCTTATGGCAATTTATAATACTTATATCATTCAGAATGTACTTCTGATTTAGATTAAGCCCGAGACAATTTTCATGGCTGATCTAGTGACTCAATAGCAATAAATGAGACTGAATAGCCTATAGTTTTCCAAAATCAACATCAGAATAAAGCTATTTTAGCCTCTTCTGAGTTAGCCACAATTAGATTTTAAGTGCCTCATTTAAGAAATTTAGACATAGCCATCAGCAGCTAAGTAAAAATTGTATAAACAGTTGGACCTCCTTCTCCTAGCACCCATTTTTCACATCACCTCAATTATCTCAATAGTTTTTAAAAGTACTGATTTTGTGCAAATGACCAATTATGTGCATATGCAGCTCTGATTATCACGAGACTATGCTTATGATGATACTTTTTCATAGTCCCGCAAGTGTCAGGAGAATGAGGTCTAACTATATTACTTAATTAAAGTAAACTTAGCTGTCAGTGGCAGCTTTCTCATTTTATTTTTCTTAATTTAAAGGTTTGCTTGGTATTAGATATATTTAAATTCTTTTTATTTACACTTCTAGATCTGTCATTCATTTTGAAAGTGAATATTTATGCTTTTAAATAGCATTGTCAAAAACTGAATATTCACTAGCCTTCTGCACCATTCCAAGTTAGCATTGTGATATGTTCATTGTTTATGTGCTGCTATATATTTTCCCCCCCAACATCATCTTGTAAACTATTCAACTATTCTAGTCAAAGAATTGTGTATGGTGGCTATGAGAATTTTATGCTTTTCCATTTTAAAATGTAATTTTAATACAAAATCTAATAAACTTTCTTTTTAAAAAAAATAGGCATGCTTGCAAAAGCTATGGTAAAGGTTTTGATAGTTAATGTTGTTTTTAAAGTAATTTTTATTTTATATATATATATATATATATATATATATATATATATATATTACATTGCAAGTGTGCATGGAAAATTGCTCTCTCCTTTACCCATTTAAGTTGCATAATATTATTTAAAAAAAAATTATACATAATTTGCTTCTCTCAAAACATCTTTGAAATGCAGTTTTGTTAAATATTTAACTACAGTGAGAGGGGAAATAATTATATAGACCTGAAAAAGTTGCATATAATTTGTTTCTCTTTAAATGTATATTAAAAAATGCATTTTCTTGAATTATAAAACAAGTGAGAGTGGGAGTAATTAAACCAACCTAGTATACATTTTATTGAGCTTTGTAAAAGCAAGTGTAGATTAGAATAGAAGAAATATTTGGTTGTAAATCATAATTGTTAATAAAATGTAAGATATTTATACCACTTAATTGTATTTTTTTATATAGAAATTGGTATTTTCTTCCAGAGATATGAATTTTTTAACACTACCTTACTGTTAATGGCTGGAACATTTGAAATATCTATTTTAAATATTTCATCTGATTTCACAGAACTGTATGGGTCTCTCTCCTAACATGATTCCTTGAAATATATTTAAATGGTCATATTTTCAAATGGTTAATGATGTGTAATTAATGTTACAGTATGTCTTGTAGTGTTCGTTGATGTTTCATATCTTATGCATATTTTGACTCAGGGTTTTCCTTTTAATAATAAAAAAAATTGTATTTAAAAAGAATTGGTGTGAGTTAAACTTGTAAAAAGATATGATTTCTGTGGTAAATTTGAATGCTATGTCTTGTACAAAGAAAAAATATTCTAAAAATGTTTTGGGAAGGGTTTCTTTTTTTTTTTTGGGGGGGGGGGGGGCTGATTCCCTTAATAATGTATATGATGTCATTATAATTGCTTTCTTTTTAGCATGGATATAAATGCATATTACCTAAATTGCTGAGTTTCTGTAATTCACTTGTAAAATTTTGTAATGTAATATAAAAGTAGAGTTTGATTACTGTAACAAATCCTTAACTTATTTTCTCCCCGTTGTACATATTTTGATAAGATCACTAGTTAAAGATAAAGAAATAAAGTAAAAATTTAGTAGTTTTCTTCTTTAAAGCAGTTTTCTCTTCTTGTTTTCCCATCTCTTATAAAATTAGTAAATTGATATATACACATTGAGGAGTAGATGAACTTTCATAAATCTAAATTTTTACTCTCTATGAATTCAAAGCTGTACTTTTAAATTGATAATTAATTTAGTTAACCAATGTTTAAGATTTTAATACTGTCTTAAACATGATTCTTGAAGATGGTTTACAATGTCTGCAAGCAATAATACAGGGTGATTCATAATGAATGGGCCAAAAAGAATAGCGCAGTGTGACTGCCGTAATAAATTTATTCAGCCGAAACAAATTTATTCTGCAACTATAATTATACAAGTTTTATTTGGCAACAGGGAAAAATCATCGAATGACGAACTCACCGCTAGAGGCGCTGTTAAACAAAATGTCGTCCATGCAGGAGAAAGCGTACTGCGTTTTCGAATATGCCGAAACCTTCTCGGTAACTGTTGTGCAAAGACAATTTCACACGAAATTTCGTAAAGAACCACCGCATCGGCATAATATAAGCAGGTGGGTGAAGCAGTTCCAGGATACCGGCTGCTTATGCAAGAACAAAAGAAAGCCCAGGATGAAAAGAAACAAAACCCGAAGTGGTTGAAAGAATTCGTGATTCGTTTTTACGGAGTCCCTCAAAATCAACGCGACGTGCAGGTGCAGAACTGGCTGTCCCTCAGACAACGGTGTGACGTGTTTTACGGATGCGTCTCCAATTAAAGCCGTACAGATATCAGATGGTCCAGGCTTTAAAACCTACTGACAAAACCTAATTTATGCTAGAATTTTCGTTGATAACTACTGTATGCTTTAGATGAAATATCGAAATCCAAAACTATATTAATTGGTTGCAGGACCTGTCACGAAAGAATCAAGATGAAGCATTTTCCACAAAAATTTCAAAAGTAGCATTTGATTGAACACCTTCTTCCACTAAAACTAGCCTACTGAAATTATGCAGTCTTATTGCTATGAATATATGTTTAAATTTGTAGCGTGACCAAGCTGAAAAAATTTTTGGACCACCCTAATGTACACTGATAGTAATTTTTTCTGACTTGCATGTATGAATTATATTACAGTTAAAATGAATTTCAAATAAATTATAGCAAAATATTTTTCTATAAAAAGTGGGGGTGCGATTTTTCAAGATAAAATGCATAGATGGTCCGGTATTTTTCCTAGAAGCTTCCAAAATTAGGAAATTGACTTCCAAAAATTTAGTAGACACCTCGATCAAATAATATAAATATTTATGAAAAAATTACTTTCTATACGTTTTTTCAATGGTAGCATATGCAGAGCTGCCAACCATTCCGGATTTTGCGGAATTACTCAGCATTTTAGTACGGAATTACGGAAAAAATCTAAACTTTGGCATTATCATTGCTAAATTGCATATTATTTCCAAAAAAAAAATTCTGAATATGATTTCTCTTACCACTATCGTATTAGAACCAAAAATAAAATTTTACTCGCTAAATTTAGTAAAAAAAAAAAAAAAGTTGGTGTTTGAAAGTAGCATAACAGAACCAAGCGTTCGCTGAAAGTAAACATTACACAGGCATTAAGCTAACAGCTTATTGGACACGTCAGTAGCAGAAGGAGTGGATTATATATCTGCACTCCTGGGCAGATCTCTCATGATGATTTGGAAGAACGATAAACGGAGAATTTCTCTTTTTGTTATTGGCAATGCCTGTTTGTTTATAATGTTGTCTGCCCGCGTGGTGCTGCATTGTTTATTGAATGAAACCGATAAGTTTTATTTACTAAAGCAATTATTTAATTTCTGTGTATTTGCAGTTTCTTTTATTTTACTTTCGCTGTAGCATTAAATATGGAGACTCCTTCGGAACTGCATGCAAATAAACCCCTAAGAGTCGTTTCAGAAGATGACTGTTCCGAGTTCAAACCGAAGGGGAAGACTCATATGATGCAGTTCTCTTTAATGAAATGTCTGCAACCTCAGCGTGTTTTAATACTTCATTTTTTAATGGAATTTTTTTTTAGCACATAATAGCATGCAGCACAAAAAAAGTTGTATATTTCGGTATAAAACTGATCCAGCTGTTCATCTGTTAGTTGTACTTCAGCAAGATAGGATCTGGTCTTTGCTCCTATAACCAAATCGCTGTCATCCTTTTGATAATATCTAAAAGGGAAACTGAATCACTAGCCAATTTGATAGGTTTAACACACCGAATAATAAGATCATAGAAAAAAGTCACCAACTTCTTCGGTAGTAAGTGTACAGCACGTGATTCCTGTTGTTAGACATTCAGAGTTGAAAATTGGGAGTACACTGCTTAAGAACAAAAAGTATAGTTTGGATAGTGGTTTTAATGGAATTTTTACTTATTAGACACAAACTTATATCAGGGGTAGACAGCCTACCAATAAAATTTCAGGACAGTTCTGGCGAATACTTAAAATATTCTTCGGTGTCAATTCATGTCAAACACAACATAAAAATTAAACTTTTTAATGGAGTATTATTGTTTTTTTACATAAAAGCAATAGGCTGATCTGAAAATGAGGTTTTTCTTCATTTTCAATGCACAGTTTATGCTTTAAAGTTCATGAGTTTGTAGATAAAAGAATTTATATGAGCACAACATGCGAGACAAACATTGTCCCACAAACCATGCTTATGTAAATCCTATCTACAAAACTCATAAACATTTAACCCCTTAACTGCCACGGGCATATAAATACGCTTTGTGTAGTCTGTGCTTTAACTGCTCAGAACGTATATATACACCTATCTCAAATAATTTCCTCAGTAATTTATTGCTAATATTGCAAATACTGTAATTTTTTTACAGGTAACAACTTCAATTTGAAGAAGCGTACGCCCTACATGCGCTTATTTCTTTGAATAGGGGAGGGGGGTTTGCCTAATATGGCAGTTAAGGGGGTAAAATATGAACTACGTATATATTAAAAACTAAAAAATTTCAGACAAACATATTGGTTTTAGTTAAAACAAAACAAAAATGATGATAAGATGCATAATAAAAGTGGAAGAATTAAAATATGTTTTCAGTATTTAAACTCTACAAAATAAATTTAAAACCAAGATAAAAACAGATTTATATGAAATGAGTGAACTTACTTTGCCCTATAAATTTTATTCAATAAAGTTTACATGACTGATTAAACATATTTTTCTAACCCATCAAAACAACATATTTCTCTAGCACAATAACATCATACTTTTATCTGTGTTATAAAGAGACTTACAAATCTATTATTAAAAAAAAACTAAACCAAATTGTTAAGTCTTTTTCACCCCTTTTGCGGTAGTAAATTGATCTTTTTCTATTGCAGTCGGATAAATGTATCCAAGCTTCATCCACTGTAACTGCTGTATTTACCCGCGTATAAGTCGAGAAATTTTGGACAGAAACAGGGCTTTAAAGTGGGGGGGGGGTCGACTTATACGAGGGTCCTTAATTTATTTCTTTTTTTTTTTAATCAGAAGACAAAAATGCCCTTTTAAAAGACAATTGTTCTCTTCCCGCATTTCATTACACAATGACGTCGTTTAAGGTTGATTTCCATACCAGGAAGAATGTAGAGATACAAAGATTCAAAACGTGTATCATGTTGTTGTTGTTGTAGGATTACTGCAAATTAGCTACACGTGGGCTCTACTCCGAAGGGCAAGGTGCCCCCATGGAGGTCTGTCTAAGGGATCCTAACCCAATACGTGTATCAGGATGAGCTGATGACGACGAAGGAATTTTGTGAATTGTTTGAAGAGTCCGATACTGAATCGAATCTTAAATCAGTTTAACTTTGTATACTAGTACTTTACCATATCAAAATATCAGTACCATCATATTATTATTATTCATTATTATCAGTTTAATTTTGTGTAAAGTTTCTTGATCGGGAAAGTGGTGGGTCGACTTATATGCGGGATTTTAAAAAATTCAAATTTCTTAATCAGGAAAGGGAGGGGTCGACTTATATGCGGGATTTTAAAAAATTCAAATTTCTTAATCAGGAAAGGGAGGGGTCGACTTATTTGGGATCGACATATACGCTTGTAAATACGGTACATATTTCCATTTTTCACCTGCCAAATAATTTTCATACAACAATCTACACATAGGCTTATGCTGAGAAACATGTTTCGGCATTAGGCGATGAACATCATGTTTTTTTGCTTCGCTTTGATTAACTTTAAATCGGATTTTATAATTTTGTTTACAGTTTCTACAGAGATATTTAAAGATTTTGCGATAGTTCTTTGGGTAGTTGGATTTTACTTTAAGACATGAGATGCGACTTTAGATTTAATAAGAGATGTACGTACCTTTGTTGGGTATGCATTTTTTGCTTTTACCCTAGTGAAATATAAACTTTGACATTTCTTTCCTTTCATATTAATTATGTCACTTATTTTACGTGTAGAAATATTAAAACCATGATTTTGAAATCTTTTTTAATAACTGAATAAGAGGATTTCACTTCGGATAGTGCAAAAATATAGCCTTCGATCCATTCTTTATTTTTCAGCGACATTTTAAAGCAAAGAATATTTTTAATGCTACAGACAATAAATAAGCCTTATTACAATTTCATCCCAATCACATTTTTATTTTCAAATTAATATTTAATTTCATGGAGAAAATAAAAATCGTTACAAAAATGTGTGAACACCTCTGTAGTTGAATTTCAAATATACAGGGTGGTAAGCTACTTTTATAAACAGACTTCTTCAACTAAATCTGCTGAATTGATTTTTTAGAGAAATTTGGTATAGACTATACATACACAAGATGCACTCTAGGAATTTCAAAACATTTCTTCTAAATGGTGCTTTGGATGAAAAAAGCAGCAAATGTACAAATAATTTGAAAATTTATTCAATTGTTTCTGAGGATTACTGGCTACTTTCTTTGGAACTAAATTCACCATTCAACTCAGTATTCAGAGGACATTTTTTTTTAACTTATTAAAAAACTTTTTTGAGTGCATCTTGTGTACAATCGTGTGATGAAGATTGTAAAACTGTTTTAGTAGGTGATTTTAATATAGATTAATTCTAAATAAGTGTTTTATGGAACAAGAAAGATAAAAGCAGCGCACTCATGGGTTATGATACACTTTCCAACATAATGAGGCAAATAGGGCTGATACATGGATAATGATTCATTTTCTAATGCAATGAAGCAAGAAAAACATGCAAGTCACAGTAATTACAGCCACCCTCATCATTTTTCAAATTTCTGAAGCTATTTTATTGAGATTTAAATTTATTTTTAAACTGTATTCTCAGACACACAGCAGTAAATTTGTAACATTTACTGCTGTAAAGTATGTAACTTTTAAATTCCCAACATATTGTCAATTATTCTTTGAATTACTATGTTTTTGCACACCTATAGAAATATTATCCTTTACAAGAAAAAAATGTTAAAATCCAAAAAAAAAAAAATATAGAAAATAAATGAAGCATGCAAAAAATGAAAGATTTTAAAAACAAAATTTTTATTTACATCACAAGTTTATATCACAAAAAATCCTTTCAGACAATCAAGTACATATAATTACACACCTACAAAAGAAAGAAAAATGTTTAAAACCATATTTTCATATTTCAACACTTCATGTAAAATGTCTTTCTGAATAACACATCTAAAACTATTTTAGCCGCACTAAAATTAATTTTTGAAGTAATTTATTCACCTAAACACTGCACCATATTTCCATCATTTAGATTCCACATTATTCTCCAATTATTGCACGAGTTAGAATGTAAATACTAAGCAAGTTCGCTAACATTAAGTATATATATTTCAACCAGATTAAGAATTTATATTGTACATCATACTTTATAAGAATTAAATTTTTCTCTGCATTGTTCGAAAATGATAGAAATAAAATATTAATTCTTCACAAAAATAGAATATTAAAAGTATGATTCTTAGAAAAAATTATTTCAAATTATTTCACCATAACAAAAATTATTCCCATTTGTAAAGTATTGAGGCTTGGCAATTTCTCACCAAATATAAAGAGGATAATGCCAAGCTCAGTTCAGTTTTGGGAACTTGCATTTTAGCACCAAACAGTGCTAAATCCCCAAAAGTGTCCCATCTTGGCAACTGTTGACATAACTACTAATGCTTTTATTGGCAACTCTGTAGCTAATGATTTTAAACATGTTTTTTTTTCTCCTGTTTTCTGAATAATTCCCCTTAGTCTCCATGATTTATCAATACATAAGCATGATTTTAAAATTATTTAACTATTATTCTAAAACTTTTAAGCTTACAGAACCTTTTTTCAAAGATATTGCATTGTGTTATATTGGAACAACCATCCTAGTTGTATGAAGAGATGCATATCTATATAGTACAGTCAACCCTCGATAAACCGCCATCTTTGGTTTCTAATATTCTTTTGCAGTAAGCAAAAGCAAGGGTGGTGGTTTAAAAAGGGAGTTTAAAATTATCTGTCCAAGCTAACGCTATGAATAGTCTTACTTTTAAGAAAAGCACATGGAGTAAGTAATTTTCTATCAAAATAAACTGTTTTATTCACAAGAAAGCAAACTAGCATGAAAAAGTGATTAAATGAATAAACATACCTTTTATTAATTATCCTGAAGTAGTTACTCTGTAGCTAATGATTTTAAACATGTTTTTTTTTTCCCTTGTTTTCTGTATAATTCCCCTTAGTCTCCATGATTTATTAATACATAACATGATTTTAAAATTATTTAACTATTATTCTGAAGCTTTTAAGCTTACAGAACTTTTTTTCAAAGATATCGCATTGTGTTATTGATTGACACAAAATTCGTGATTCGTGACACAAAATTCGGTTTGTGTGATTGACACAAAATTCGGCAGGAAAGTAGCATTTATATTTATGCATAAAACAAAATGAATAATTATATACAGAAATGAAAACAATATTAAATTTTTGTAAGTTATCAGATATTGACATGCTGGAGACTTAAACAGAATTATGCATAAAGTGAAAATAAACAGCATGAAATGGGAAAAAAAGGACATTAATAGGGTATGTGATCCCCCCCTCATCTGTATACAAAGTTTACACCTTGTGACCATGCTTTCAATTACGTGGTCACCCACTGCAGAATTAAGCAATCGCCATTCTTCTTGTAGAGCGGTTTCCAGCTCAATAAGAGTGACTGGATCACGTTTCCCACCTGGAGGTGGGAAACGTGAAGATACAGCACGGCCAAGAGCATCCCAAAGATTTTCAAAGGGATTAAGGTCGGGCGAATATGCTGGCCACGCCATACGCGCAATCCCTTCACTCTCCAGGTAGTCATCGACTACGATGTCGCAGCTCTATGGGGACGTGCGTTATCGTCCATTAAAACAAAAGTAGGACTAACTGCTGCAGCATACAGTCTCACAATGGGTTCTAGGACTTCATCTCGATAGCGGACAGCCATCACAGAACCCCGTTTAAAGATGTGCAGGTCGGTGTGGTATCCAAATGAAATCCCTGCCCACACCATAATGCTTCCGCCTCGGAATGTGTGATGTTTTGGGGCTGATTGTGTGTTCCTTGTTCATGCCATATCCTTATGTGCTTGTCATCGGGCTCCAGAGCAAATCTTGACTCATCAGTAAACATGACATTGCCCCAGTCAGACACAGTCCAATTGACATGTTCCTGACACCACTTTAATCGTACCCCTCTTGATTGGACGGATAGAAAAACACTAACTCGAGGTACCCGGATGTACAGTCATATGTAATCTTCGGCTTACAGTAGCTGCAGATATCGCCTTACCAATGGACGCTGTAACCATAGATGTCACACATGTGGAGGTCGCTCTTGGCTAAAATAGCAATATATCGATCTTCCGCTGGGGTTGTAACCCTTGGGCGACTGGCTACAGGCCTTCGGACAGCTGTCTGTGTGGTTTGGAATTGTTTCCATAAATGTGAAATTACAGAATGATGAACGCCGAAGAAAAGAGCAACATCTGTTCAATCGACTATCCTGCTTCAATGCGCCCCACAGCATGCCAGTGACCAGAATCTTCCATTCATCTTTTGGAAGTCATAGAAACACGTACGTCTTGAAAACAAAGTGTACGAAAATTTTAAACACCTTCTATCAGCACTTACAGTCAACTTCTGTAACCCTTCATAAAGCTGGCATCTTATAAGACTGCCCTTTTTGCATATTTCTTGACATGAAAGTGCGATTGGCTGTTACCTAACATATTTGCATACTTTCATCTACCTCTGCAGTGAATTGCATCCTCTTTAATTCTGATTGGCTTCCAGAAATTAGCATTTTCTTCTCCGTGCTTAACTTTTCCAAGTGAGTGTATACATACAGTCAACCCTCGATAAACTGCCATCTTCGGTTTCAAATATTCTTTTGCAGTAAGCAAGGCTGGTGGTTTAAAAAGGGAATTTAAAATTATCTGTCCAAGGTAACACTATGAATATTCTTACTTTTAAGAAAAGCACATGGAGTAAGTAATTTTCTATCAAAATAAACTGTATTTATTCAAAAGAAAGCAAATGAGCATGAATAAGTGATTGAATGAATAAACATACTTTTTATTAATTATCCTGAACTAAGAAAATTATCTAAAGTAGTCTGCCTTTGATTTGTCACACGAAATGAATCTATACATTTTCCAAATGTAACACCATACCTGTAGTCTTTAAGTCAGTTTTATTGTGCTGCTCAAAATAATGTTTCAGTTTATAAATATAATCTTGGGATTCTTTATTTGACACATTTTGCACTATTTCTTCAGTTTCAGATTCCTTTCCTTCTGGTTCGCTGTCTACAGATGGTGGCAGCTCAATAATCTCATGAGTTGTCATTTTTCTGTGACAGGTTCTTCAGAATCCACATTGATAAAATCTTCTGCTAACATCATAGTTATAGAAATTACTCTATAGCCACCTTCACTTTCTTCAGGGCCACTTTCATAATTTACTAATCCATTGCAGGGGTCGATGCAGATGAAAATTGGGTCTGTTTTGTGGCCCCTTCAGAAAATTACAATTGATTAAAATGGACTCTTCACAAAAATACAGTTCATTAAAACTGCACTTCATTGGCATTTTACCCTACATTTTAATCTGTTTTAACAATTATTTTAAGAAAAAGGCAACTTATATTAAAAATTGGTAGGAAAATTCACAAAAATAAGCGTTGAAATTCACAAACATGGAACCCTGAAAAAAAATTCCTGGATCAACCTCTGCATTGCTTCCAAAGTTTCTTACTGTCTCTTTTGTACCATAGTCCCAAGCCTTTTTATAAAAATAAATGGCATCTTTTAATGTCAAGCAATTATCTTTATCTTCATTTGTGTTGTTTATAGCTTTTTGTCACTAAAAATCTTCTGTAGTGTGCTTTAAATGATTTTATGATGCCAGCATAGCATGTATTGGTTGCAATAATCCTGTAACATTCGAAGATAAAACTTCCAAGGTGGACTTTATCATTTCTATTTTTGTCGGTGTGATTGCATCCCTTATGGTAAAAAAGGAAAAGCACCCGGCTTTGAAAACTTTTTCAGATCAAAGCTTTATTGTCCCTGTAGGTGATCATTCTTGAAAACACACTGTCATGAAGGGTTTAGTTCAAGTCAAAAAGAATATGACTCAATCTCTTATCACATTACACCCAAAAATATTTCACGGTATGCTTTCAGAAATCTTCAAAACTTTTAGATAAGGTCTTTGGAAAGACTGCTAAATATCTTGGTTCAGTTCAAAATAATGCACCAAGCCACTTTGATTGAAGTACCTCATTTTAATCCTCTTGAGAAAGGAAGGTTGGGATGGGGTATTGAAGCTGTATTGTGACAATCGTATAGGAGGGTTAAACCGGCATGATGGATTATACGTTTCCCAAAAAATAATCCATTGATATTTGGAACTTTACTTTCAACAGTCATTGGCAGTTTAAATAATCAGTTTTGCAAAAGAAAAATTGACTTTTTCCTAAAAAGTGAATGGCAGATGGCATTAGTCGAGGGGGCAGTTTATAGAGATAATTTTAAATGGGAATGCATTGTAGTAAATCCATTTTCTCTCTGAACTAGCGATCAAAGAAGGTGGCAGTTTAACAAGGGTTGACTGTATTTAAATTGTGCTGAATATTGAAATTGCTGATATAGAAGTGTAATATTAACAAGTTCTACAAAGCATCTAGCCTTAGTATAAAACACATTAAAATCAGTCATTATATCTCAAGTAGAATACATCATTTATTCAATAATAAAAGTATTTTCCTTAATTTATATGACTGTTCATGTTGCTTAACATTTTTTTTATTTCATATTAATAATGCATAAATTTATTTAAACCTCTTGCAGAACAGAGCAGAAAACAAATAGAATCAAAAGAATACAGAAAATGAATTAGTTTTCTGTTAATGCTTGCAAATATTTTCTGTATCTCTCTCATGTACTTTTTTAAGGTCAGCAGTGTTTTTCTAGGTATGTGATAAAATATTTAGATTCATGCTCCAGAAAATTAAGTATACTGCAGCAGCAATAACTGGATGTCACTAAATGAGTATGGCTTTTTTCCCCACAATCATTTAGAGTGGTTACACAGCAAACATTTCAGGCAATTAAATATATTTGAAAAGTCAATGCAGCTATGTTATCAAAGTTACAAAATTATAATTTGACAATACAGCTACATTTAAGAAAACAGCTAAAGTTCAAAGTTTGTAAGAATCACTTTGAAAGGGGGGGAAAAAAAAAAAAAAAAAAAGCTCACTTCACAGGTAATGGCAAGATTTTCAAATTCACAAATCCTAAGCATAGAAAAACCTGGTGAAGAGGTACAAGTTTTTTCATGAGTATTAAGCCCATCAAAAAGCTGTTCTTTGAAGTTGTCCAATGTATACCCATCTTGCTAAAAGATAAAATGAGAATTTAAACACAGTATACTGATTTAAAAATAGTTAGCTCAGCTATTTTTTCCATGAAATACAGATTAAGTTAATGCATAGTAAATAATATTTACATTCCATTCCAACAGCAGTAGATTCTAAGGTTGAAGTACTATCTATTTGGCCAGACAGCTAGAAATGTAGGGCATCTTTGTTCTTTACTGCGCTTTTTTAACAGATCATTCAACCAAACAAGGAGAAACTAGGCAATTTTTGTCAATTATTGACCGCTATGAAAGCACTCCAAGATAATCTACAACCACATATATTATATATATGTTACAGTAAAAGCCCAAAGTCTGGTAATGCCTAGCTTTTACTAAAGCAACTTGGTAAAAGTCTGAAGTGTGCTTTAATACGATTCCATTTCAGGCTTTTACCAAGGCTTAGCAGTAAAACCTAGGAGTTACCAACGCCTTCTGGTAAAAGCCCGAAACAAGGGATTACTTATGATAAGATTTTGCATTTGCAGCTATATTGTATACGGTGTGTCTCAAAAGGGTTAAAACACACTATAGAGGATGTGCTTCAAAAATTCATTAAATATTACTTTCTTTTAAAATATAAGTGGCAGCGACTACATGGGATCTCCGCGCCTCAAGTACCCACTATAAGAAAATCATGAGAGCCGAGCACCCACAAAAATGTACATAGTTATTATTTGGTAGGGGGAGAAAAAAAAGGAAGTTCAGAAAACCAGGTAGTCTTATGGTTTCACAGGAAAAGGATTACAAAATCTTCTGATTCAATTGTTGCGATGAAAAATCATTCTTGGGGAAGGGAAGGATTGTGAATGTTAAAAAAAAATTAACTCTTTTGAATAAAATAATACAAAATTCACTCCTTGTTGGTTTTGTCCTTGTGGATGCTTCGAAACCTAGGGACCACTGGAAATTTTTCAAGGGTGCTTAGTGCTTGTGTGAAACTAAAATAAAATTTTACTTCATGTTGGTTGTCATCAATGTGAATGCAACATGAAAAAATTCGATAGATGGTGCGCTTTTTGTATTATTCCATAAAAGTGGTTGCCAAATGTTTAAGATATTGAGTAAACATAGATAGAGCTAAGGTAACGGTTTTTTGAGTGAGTATTTTTCAAAACTCGAGCACCTACAGAAGACATTTCTGAGCATATAGTTTACATTGTTGAAGTATCAAATATAATCAGGGTTTCTACAGACCTGGAAAGTCAGGGATTTGGGGGAAAAAGTCAGGGAAATTTGAAGAAAGGTCAGGGAAATGCAAGACTATTTGAATTTTGCAGCAAAATCAACAAAATACTTCCTGTTTGAACCTAATTGTAGAAATTGTTTTATTCTCATTTTCTTATTTAACCTTATAAATAATTTTAAAATGTGTCCTTTATTAGCATAGCTTGTTCAGTTGAAATATTCTTAATTTTATTCTAAATTAATATCAAACATGGTTTTTGTTAGAATCCAGTGATGTCAAATAATTTTTTGTGTATATTGTTTTTATTATTGTTAGTATTTGTAAAAAAGGGGGCAAAATATATATAAAGTTATTAATTAAAGGATGTAATATTAAAAATAGAAATGCAAAATTCAGGAAAGCACGGTAGATAAAAAGTCAGGGAAGAGCAGCAAAAGCTGTGAAATCTGTACAAACCCTGATAATAGTCTCTCTACGTAGGTGCTATGGAAAACATCATGAAAATTTCTATGGGTGCTCAATGCTTCCTGAATCTGAGAAGAAAATTTCAACTGTTCTCCTGTGTTGTTTATGTAGATGCCTGTGAGACTTATTACAGACAAAATATTTTATGCTTACTGAACATTTAGATTATTTGAAACTAATGTCTTGATATTTTAAATGTCACTTCAATAAAAGTTCTGATCTTCAACCTTTACAGGAAAATGTGGATTGGTATGATAGGTTTATAATTCGAAATGAAACTTTCGAATTATAAATTCAAAACCCTCACCCACCCCTTGTCTAAAAAATGGACTTGAGAACCCACAGAAATTTTGTTAAGTATGTATACATAATAAATAACGATAGCAATAGAAAAAAAAGCCGCATTACCTGAGTATCAATTCTAAATCCACACCTACAAAATATTATGGACAGGTTCTGATGCAAAGGATTCCTATTGGAGAAAAGTTAAAAAGTTTTAAACTGTACTTTGCATTGTAATTTTAGAACATTAAAAATAACAACCTTTTATTATTTATCTTATTCCCCAAAGCTTAAAAGTTTTACTGTCACTTTTTAATTTTTAAAAAATTAAGTAAATTAGCTTTAAAATAAAAAAATTACTTTAAATACTAAAAATTACATTAATTTATTTTGTAATAATATTATGGAGAATTCAATTTTTCTATTTTTATGCACTTTGTTTTACATGTAAATACATCATTACATTTTAACATGTAAATGCATAAATACATGTGCAGGGCTTATACTAGCTTCTTAAATTTCTAGGTTCTAACAACTCAATATTAACTAGTTGAGGTACTTTGCTGAATTGCCTGGATCCATTTTATATAAATTGGCAACATGATGAAAATCCTTGCACGTTCAACAGAAAGACATAAAAGGAATTCTTAAATGCACTATAAAGTTCCTTAAAAAGCAGGTACAGGGACCCAGTGATTTGAAGGAAAAAGGGTCCCTTTTTTAAAAAATCAGTACTAATATACTGATTTTATAGCGTGCCAATGCAATCCCTACATATGTGCACACACTAATGTTTTAGATTATAGTAAGGATATTTAAACTTATAACCTATCATACTCAAGAATACATATATATTAAAAGTCTATGAACTCACGAACAAAATTTTACAAAAAAATACTTCAGACCATGCAAAAGATACCAATTACTCAGAAATTTGACTGTAAAACAAAAAAGAGGATATTTAAATATAACTGCAATATAATATTTTTTGAAAAAAACCACAAATATATTTTAAATTAAAAGAAAAAATTATCCTTTCAGAAAATAGATTTCTTGTCCCAGTGTATTAAGCTTACTTTATATTATACATGTATATGTGTGTGGATATTTTTAACATCAGTACGAGCATATTTCATACATTAAGAACAGTGCTAAGTAAGCATTTTATGTTTATACTAGCTGCGTGCCCATTCTTCACACAGTAGGAAACGAAAATTTTCCTTACACGTGTAATTCGAATTAATTCCAGTGATGTGTAATTTAAAAAAAAAAAAAAGCAAAATTATTTGACTGTTGATGTAAAGTTTGCGTCATGAGTACTAACCTGGCATCATTGCAATATAATGCCTCAAAAAACTACGTCAGTGTTATTTGTGATCATAAAGGTGAAAAGCTTTAAAGTTTGCAGAGAACTCCTCACTTTCAAAATGCCTTATTTCTACATCATACTGTTTTTTGGGTTCAAGTTGTAGCATTAAGTACCTCAGGCACTATATGAAATGGACAAGCGTTTATCGTACTTCATATGGGAAGAAGCGAATATTTTACTAAAATCATAACAGCATGTGACAAAACAGAATTTCATTTTAAAAAAGTTCGAGTAATCTCTATTGAAATTACTGCGGGATATATTAACGCAAATTAGAATTACTTATCGTTTAGTTAGTTGTAAGACAACCGTTGAAAAAGGATGAACAGAATACTTTTAATTTCATGAAATATTTATTAACGTGGTATACTGTAATTTATTCATATTATCCTTACATATCTACTAATACTCCCTCTATCTTCGCTTCTCCCTCATTAATACTCAATTTAAAGAAACAGCTTATATTATTTGGCACAAGTAGGCCCTTTTTATTCTATGGTGATACTTTGCAATTTATGCATTAGTATAAACAATAATCATTTCACATTATGGTTGCCATTAAGGAAACTCTCCATATATATATATTTAATTTATGCATAGTTTTGTAATATTGGCATATTTAGCACCGCAAAACATTTCGTCTGGCTGGGTGGAAAATATCCAAGCGGTGCCAATTTAAATATCCATGTATCTAATATAGCAATATCTTATAAGTCCTCCATGGTTCTGTCTCCTGAAAAACAACAAAATGTGTAATCTCGAGGAGCTACTTAGAATTGCTTTAATTGTGGCTGGATGTTAAAATTGCACACACAAATTTCAAGAGAGAGTACAAAGAGTTCACAAATTTCACACATTTTTTTAATTTGTGACTTACCGTATATACTCGTGTATAAGCCCACCCCCCCAGTTTTCTCCCAAAAATCTTTCAAAAATGACTGACCCGTGTATAAGCCCACCCTCCCAACTTTAAAAATGGACGCATCCGTAAAATACTCCTCCTACCAGAATTCGACTGGCTTTCGGTGATCACGTGATTGTTTTGTGACGCAGGGTGAACATAATTGGTGCCTAATAGCACTCAAAGACCGGCTTCGAAACTTCTGGAACGAATGGATGGCTTCCGATAATGTACAGACTACAAAGACAGGCAATCTAAAAAAAGTGGACATCGTAACAGTAACTGAATGGGTAAAAAATTCGTGGGAATCCATAATCCATTCCAAAGGATATTATAGTGAAATTGTTCAAGAAGTGCTGCATAAGCATGGACGGGTGCGAAGACTCATTAATTGAGTCGCGGAAGAATCCGACTCCGGCGAAGAAGAAGGTGATGATTTTGTTGACATTTATGACGATGAAATCAGGGCTGAAAGTGACTTTAAAGAACTTTTCGGATGCTCCGACGAAGAATGATGTGATATGTATAGTATTTGTATTTTCTTTCTTTTTTTCTTGTAATTTGTAACATTTTGTCTTAGAACACAAAAACTTAATGTGCTAGATCTTACTTTTGTTTCCATAAAGTTAAATTGGTTGCCCCAAATGCATGGGCACCGGAAGGGGGGGGGGATTTACATGCCAATTACCGGGACCATGGTTTTCCCATGTACATAATATACATATTTGCACGTATATGGGTAGATGTTTACTGCTCCCTGAACATTGAATTTCCGATGATCAAATTTTGAAATTTTTTTTGACCCGTGCTTAAGCCCACCCCCCCAGTTTCAATCCAAATTTTTGTCCAAAAAAAAGTGGGCTTATACACGAGTATATACGGTAACTGTTTAACTACCATTAAAAGATACCTAGTTTGGTTAAGGGAGTTAATCTGGATATTTCGCATAGTAGTTTTCAAATGGTATAATATTGAAACTTACAAAGATGTTGAACATTTTTTTGCTTTATATCAGACCTCTATGCGGGAACATAATCAAACATTAAAATAAAGCTATACTTACAACATGCATATGATAAGAAACATTAAGTCTGAGGCATAGTTAAATGCCAAAAATAAAAAATAAAAGTAAATAGAAAATTTTTAATATATCACACTTTAAAACAATGTTACTTTTAAAATGAAGACCATTTTCAGCTGCGTTAAAACATTTCAATTTTTAAATAAACGAATTATTAAAATACCACGTATAATAATAATAATGAATTTCTTAGTTAATTTTTATAGTAAAAATTTTTATGTAGTTAATTTCTATAGTAAAAATTTGAACATTTTTGTGCAAATACAAAGAATCACTTATGCACAAATGCAAGGTCTTTTAAAGTAAGATTTATTCTGTTATGGAAAAGAAGTCTAAAATAGCATTGTGTTTTAGGTAAAATATATAAAAGCAAAATTAAATTTCTAAAGTTTTAACTGAAACAAAATTGTGAATTTAAAAAAAAATTCTTACTTTTTGCAAAATACACAAATAACTTCATTTTTTTCTAATAACTCTACAGTGGTATTGATGCTTTCAGCTTCAATTTCAGCATAGTAGTCTAAAATTCTTCTCTCTAAATAACAAAATCTAAACTTAAATAATCTGTAATTATATATACATATTTTTTAACAATACATATAATGCATAACATAAATCTTACAAATATGACCATATGCATTCACTGCTAGGCCAAAAAGTAGTAGAGTAGTCAAATTTCTTGAGTCAATTTCACAATTAAAATATAGTTTTTACTATATGATTCCTGTCACAATTATTAAAAATTTTTCTTTCAAACTGCAAAAAATTAATTAATTATTCATAAAACTGAAATAGGAAATTTTGCTTATACTTGCAACTATCGCGCATTATCACATGATTGGCAGCAAACATGTTAAAGACTCTAAATTTCTAACCTGTAAGATTATTCAACATAAATAATTTTTTTTATAAGCATAATTAACAGGAAGAAAAAGGAAGTATTTTATGGCGGAAATTGTATAATTATTTCAATGTCATAAATGAGAATTAGGGATAAACACATACCAAATTCTTTCCAATACCTGATATTGATACTTTACCTATAAATTCATTTTAAATGTAGCTGATAATGATACTTTAACATTAAATCTGACAATATTCACACTTGACATGTTTTAATGCATTAAAGCTACACTTCTATTTATTCTGGGCAGCTTTTGCAACAAGAATGCACTTTTCGTCTTTTTATTAAAATGAATGAGCCCTACCAAGCCCGTAAATAAAAATTTGTGCCCAGATAGAAACAAACAAAAATAAAAAGCAACAAATACAATGAAGTGATTTTACAGCATTCACTGTCTTTCTTTTAAACTAAAATCATGTCGACCAATGGCCGAATGGATGAGACACTGAAAACTGACACTTACAGCTGAAGTCAATGCTGGATCAAGACAGTGCGGTGCCTGTAGCAAATGTTACCCAAAGGACGTAAGTTCAGTGACGCACCCAGAAAGGTTTTTTTTCTTCTTTTCTTTTTTGAAGAGGGGGGGGGGTCACCTTCACATTAGAGTGGTAGATAAATTAATCATAAAAATAAATAGTGCTAATTAGATTACAATTGATTTTTAGATATTTAACTAGGGAATGCAATCCCAAACTGTTTTTTTGTTTTTCGGGATTCAGCGTTATTCATCCCGCAGGATTGGCATTTTATTCAGCTAAGAATTCATTTCAACAGAGAAAAATAGGAAAAAGTAAGATTTTATGCACTATGAAATTTAATAATAATAATTAATACATTAACTTACAGCAATATGAAAATTATAGTTGTGATACTCAAAATAATATATTTAGTTCTTAGTTGCTAAAAAAAATATAAAAAAGGCAATGTAAAGAGTCACTCGTCTTCCTGGTCTTGGTCCAATTTTAGTAAAATAGTTAAAAGCATTAATTAAAAAAAAATTAAGGAAAACTCTTTATAATTGATTTGTGATTGTTCACTAAGAGATAAATTAGCAATAAATATTTCTGTTCATTTGGAGTTTGGGAAGTTCGAAAAATTTAGATTACTATATTTGATCCAGACTTTGATTGGAGGATAATTAGAAAAATTAAAGCTTTGGACTATATTCCGTATCCGGTGCTGTTTACATATCGATGTTTGTTTACATGTTTCATTTGGTGATGCTTCTGGCACCGTTGTGGGCGATGCACATCAGAAGTGAAGTACCCTGCCGGTGGTTGTTGTGACTGGCAATCAAAGAATACGTGAATCGTCAGTTTGGGAATTTGAAATTGTTTCATGTTATTGATGGAAGGGAATGAAATATGTTATGTTAATGTATGAAAAGAATTTGTGTGTGTTTGTTAGAAATATGGTGTAAATATAAAGCTAAATAAAAGAAAGCATGCTGGTGTTACGTTATAAGCCAGTGGGTGTTAGGGACATTTCTGAGCGGTTATTTAAAAAAAAAAATAAAGTGCTCTTTTTTAACGAATCTTTGCAATGTTTAAGGTTTTTAATGTGAATTTTAAATGGATATTTGATGTGTTTATGTTTTCATAAGTGCTATTTATGTGCTATTCTAATCATACTGACTTTATATGAGGTGTACAACTCTGTTTTTTAATCCACCGATGTTTTTTTTTAGTTGAAAACAGGCCAGTGTTTGCCCAGTTTACATTAGCTGTACAACTAGGTTGCTTAATCCACTGTTGTTGTTTTTAGTTAAAAACAGGTGTTTTTTTAGTTAAAAACAGGTTGCCTAGTTTACAGTGATGCTGCTTACGCGCTATAACCCGTCAAATACGCAAAAAATCGATGATGGGACGCAAAAGAAAAATTACAACGCGTCCCCCGGGACGCATAATTTCCATCATGCAAAATATTGAAAAAAAAAAGGGTGAGAGAGGGTGCGTTCAGACTGCCAATTTTGGGTAAATCTCTAGTAAAACACAAACTGCTCGTGTTTTACTCAGGAAGATTGACATCGTACTCGGGGAGATTGACATCGTGAACGGCTTTGTGGGCCCGTTTACACGCACACAAATGCGGAGTAACGCTTCCCCTACATGGGGGGGGGAAATGCAAGGTAGAAAGATCCCTAGTCGAAAGGAGGCATAGGAGTGTTCGCTTTCCCATGATGCATTGCGAGTTTTCCCCTATACTCTGCTTTTACCCGGGATATATATCGTGCTGTGCGCACACGTGGTTAAGCTGAAGAGAAAAGGGGATTACTTTGACGTTCTTATCATTTCTCCCTCCCCCACTCCCTTTCTCACACTTCCGTTTTCATGTTAGAGGTTGTTCCGTTACAGATGGTGGACTATCGGAATTGAATAAAGTTTTTTCATTATTTATTTTTAATATTCGCTTGTGTAAATGCAAACATGATTTGTTTTATATTAAATCTGACAATTATTATTTAGAAATGAAATCTATAAGCTATAGAAGCGGTAAATATTTAAAACAATCTAGAAGAGAAAAAGGGGGGGGTGTTCCATATTTTACTGTTGTATATCCTTTCCTTCCTCAAATATATTCAGATTTTCCTTGTGATAAATTTATTAATACATAGTAATTATTTTTTTTTATTAATATAAGATGGAGGGGCACTTGAACGATATTTTATTGTAGTTTTAATAATTTAAGATGTTGCGGCTGTTCTGCGAGTACATTTTACTTTCTTAAACATTTCTACCGATGCAGCCTTTCTCCCGGTTTTTACTGTACATACAAAAGGGGATTTTATTATTAGGATTTATTAATTATTAGGATTCAGGGCGTCATCAGGAAGGCTTTGCCGTGAAGGCAAAGTAAATTACATGCATGTCACAACAAATTTTTCTTGATTAATTATAATTCATTTTATTTATTTATTTTTTGAAATATAAGTTTTAGGTTATTTATCAATAAGATATTCATACGCATCAGCACACCAAAATGGGTGAGACATGATAACATCAGTCGTGAAATTAACCAAATGCTTTTATATCGATAAGGACCCACTTTTTGGAAAAAAGGACCCATAAATTTTGGAGTCCTGGGTCCCAAGGACCCGTCTCTTCCAAAGTCTAGCGACATCACTGAGTTTACATAGCTGTACAACTAGGTTGCTTAATCCACTGTCATTTTTTTAGTTAAAAACGGTCCACTGTTTTCTCATTTTAAATTGCCTGTTATTCAATCTGCAGACGTTCTTTTGGTTAAATATGGACATTGTATTTTGTTTTAATGTTTTTGTTAGTGAAATAATGTGCAAGTTTAATGTGTTAAAATACTTTGCTGATCGTGCAAAATGGTTGGCGACAGTCGCTGGGGCTTGGCAACTGCCAAGCTCCAACGACTGTCGCCGTGTTTACATGTGGTGCACACCATCTTGTATGATTTTACCAAAACTTTAAAATTTGTAATTATTGATTCACGTATTGTGAGATGAGCTACGTACATATGCAACAATTTTTGGCCGATTGATGATCAGAAAGATGGCGTAAAATTGTACTAAAAATAATTTATTTCTCAGTTTAAATCCCACGGGACTAGTCCCACAAATATTTGTGCAGGATCTCGTTCCCGTAAGATGAGGATTGCATTCCCTATATTTAACAAATAAGCTAATTAAGATTTTTTTTGTTGTTGTTGTTTATCGATTCATTCTTCAAATAAATGCACACTTGTAACATTACTGGTAAGGCATGCACTTTTTAAGGATGTAGCCTATGGTTCCAGATCTCCCCCTTCTCCAAAATTGCAATTTTTATCAACAAAATGATAATGATTAATAATGTTTTTGTGAAAAATTCTGCCTTTTCTATAGTTTGGACTTTCTTGAAATGTTTTTCTGAGCACTGCACTTTTTGTTCCAGGGTGTCAATACTCTTTCGTGTTGTCCCTTATTGGTGTCAAGAAAACTCATGCAGTTTTCTTACTCAAATCTAGTTTTAAATTTTTTGTTCGTATTCAGTTTTTTTTTTCATAAGGTCATCTTTTCCGAGGGAGGAATAATTTTTAGTGCTGGATATAAAAATGATATATCTGAAATAAAATTCTAGATATATTCTAAGAGAAATGCTCAAAGTAGGTAAAGTTTATATTTTAAAGAATGACTTCAATAATGCCAATTTCATAGCATTAACATAAACGAAGACTTAAAGTTTACATGCCTTCTTCAATGAGTTCCTTCTGAATCTCTTCCAAAATACTGATATATACATCTTGAGAGTCAACAGCATTCTGTTAATATAAGATATCATAAATAGCAATGAGATAATTTAAATATATTATTTTTTTTAAATTTAGATTGCGACACAAATTTTCTGTAACAAACAAACAAAAAAATCACAGAGTTCAAATACTCTAACTGATTAAGACAAAACTACTTTTTTACCTCTGTTGATTTTATTGAATATATGCTAGTTAAAAAGAAATGATTTTCAATCAATCACATAATAAAAATTCCAGCTGAAATCTTATTTGAAATTGCTATAGCCATCATGAAAATGCTTACAACTTTAAATACTGTGTATTGCAATTCAATATATTTAAATAGCACACAATTTATAAGATGTAGAAAATTAATAAAATCTTAGTGCTTACTTGGGGATTTGATCGAAAGAGCTCGGGCATATTATTCTGTTCATTAGTAAATGATTCCCATTCCTCTCTCATTACTACATCAATCATTCGTTCGTTTTCTAATTCTAAACCACGAAATTTGTCCACTAGTCGACTACGATTGCTCCTAAGTCGCTGGATACATTTCTGAAAGGTAACAAGATATTTCAGCAGGGGTCGGTGCATACAAAATTTGGGTCCGTTTTGCACCCCTTCGAGAAATTACAATTGATTAAACCAGCCCCTTCACAAAAACGTAATCTACAGAAATACAATCTATTAAAACAGCCCTTCATTGGCATTTTATCCTATATTTAAATCCGTTTTATCAATTATTTTAACAAAAAAGTGACATTTATAAAAAATTTGTATGAAAATTCACAAAAATAAATGTTGAAATTCACATAATTAAGTAATGAAAGGTACTTGCGTATTATCCCGGAGGTCAGCCAGGACGAGCGATCTTTTGCCAAGATAAATGCTGGGCACATGAAATTAATAATGGTTTTGAATACGATTGGCAGCAGTATAACAACTCGTTTGATGGAAAAATAGTTTGGCGGAGATGATCGTCGGGATAATACATAAGTACCTAATAAAATTCACAAAAATAAGCAATTTTCATAAAAATGGGACCCTGTAAAAAATTCCTGGAACGACCCCTGTTCAGCCGTAATAATAAAGTCATATATTACTGTGAAGTTAGTCATTGCACTTTCCTTAGAAAGAAAAAAATATGTTGTATATTTCATTAAAACTGCTCAGCAATGATAAGTTTCTCTGGACTACAGGAGGAAGATAATTCAGGAAATAAAAAACAATTGCTTCAAATCTGTTTCACACTTGGTAGCATCTTTACTTTTTTAAGTAGTACAGTCAATATTAGACGCAGAATAAAAGCCACAGAATTTTTTTTAGAGAAATATTGGGCCCTAAACATTTTCTGCACCCCTGCTTAAAATACCAAAAATATTTAAGGCAAAATCTTCTACATGATAATGCAAGCTAAAAAACAATATACAAGTATTTTCATATGTGGAATACCTCACGAAAGGCATCTTTCCAAGGTGGAGTTTTTGCTTTGTACAGTGTCTGGTGTTGTTTTAAGCGCTCACATTCTACTGCTTTCAAACCTTCCATTTGAAGCAATAACAGTTAAAAAGCAATGGTTAATTGCTACACACAACTATTTTTTGAGTAAGTTACTTTGAAAATTTCAACAAAAAGTATGCACTTGTGCACAGATAATAACACAAATTAAGATTATACTATCTCGCTCCATACACAAAACAAAACTTAAAGTAAATATAAATGTGAAATAGAGATGGCCAATGATTCGATGAGTCGAATCAGTGATTCGAATCTTGGTACTGAGTGGCTCAGTCTTTACACTCACTCTCTACTGATTCGAATCTCAAGCCCTCAAGGGAAATACATTCCAAGTGCGAAGGGAAGAAAAACTTATTTTCCCTTTGCCGTTCCCAGGGATTTTCCCTTACTCTTTCAACTCTTTTCGACTCTTTACGACTCCTTTCGGCTCCTTTCGACTCTTTACGACTCTGAGTCGATAGATGATTTGAAACAGTAAATGAGTGGGTGTGGGTGAGTTGGTCACTGAGTTGGTGCAGCAACGAATCTTTACTGATTCAGTGTTTCGCTCTGTTTCGGTGATTGTATACTATCGTTGAGATTCATTAGTTTTTCGAATCTTCTATCGACTCAGAGTCGAAAGGAGCCGAAAAGAGTTGAAAGGATGTTTCATTTAATTGGAGGGGTTTTTTCGAATCTTCTATCGACTCAGAGTCGAAAGGAGTCGAAAAGAGTTGAAAGGATGTTTCATTTAATTGAAGTTTTTTTTTCGAATCTTTGGTGTTTCATTTCTTGGTTGGTGGTCGGATTTTAAAGTTTTATCTGTCTGTGGGTGTGGAGTGGGTCGAACATCGTTTGCTTTTGGCGGGTGGCATAGGCGTTACTTCCTAAGGGCCTAGTTACTTCCTAAGAGGGGTCAATATCCCCCCCCGAAAAAAAAATTAAGAAAATCCCTCCTTCCAACTTGTCTGACTGATTTAATATTTGTGTAAAATTTAATGAAACATCCCTTTTCTACTTTTAACTTTAATATATGTCCCCCTGCCCCCACCCTCAAAAAAAAAATAAATAAATAAATAAAATAAAAATAAACGGAACGTTAAGTTTAATGGTGGCGGATTTTCATGTGAAGGGAAATAGAATGAAATAAAGTTAGGATTGTGCTTGTCACTTTTAATGAAGGATACAGGGGCGGTATTAAGCGCTCTCACAAAAGGACTTTGTAGTAAGCAAAATAACATTTCGCTTTATTGCAGCAGATTTCCTTGTTTTTTTTTACCTTGTTTTTCGTTTAAGGGGAATGATTTTCTTTTCTTTCGTAATTCAGAGAAATACAAAATAGGGCCTAAAGCAGTGGCGTAGTTAGTGTTATTGACAGTGGCGTAGCCAGGATTTTATTTCGGGGTGGGCTGGGTATCAAATTTAAAGATAAAGTTCAATTGTAAGCTAAGTAAAGGGTCCCATTTTTTTTGGGGGGGGGGCAGCAGCCCCTCAGTAGGACTGGGCCAAAAATCGACATATCGGTTTTATTTCAACATCAAATATCCGATATTCCCATTTTCATTTCAGTGAAATCTCGAATTCGATAAAGGGCAAAAATACAGGCAGGCCAGGGGCGTAGCCAGAATTTTTTTATTGGGGGGGGGGGGTTATGACTACTGCAACTCATATATATGTATACGTGTGTATGATAATGTAGTGAAGAATATACATTTTGTATGGCAAAAAATTCCTCATGGGGGGTTATGACCCCCCTAACCCCCCCCCCTTGGCTACGCCTCTGAGGCCGGCGATAAGAAAATCCTGAGATCAATACCAGCTTGTGATGCTTTTGCTACTGCTTTCTCTCGGAAAGCTTCTTCTTCTCTCATCGCAGAAAAAACAGCTCCATGGTTTATTAGTCTAATTACCATAATTAATTAACGTATATCTCGGAACCTATCCACCGGAGCGCGTTTTTATTGATTCTCGACCCCCCCTAGGCTCAACACCCCACCGATACTTAAAATTTCGAATGCTTTGACACCAAACTTAACCTTTTAATCTTACAGGCCCAGGGGGTCATACGAAGCTCCCCTATATTTTCAATTTGGGCATTTTAAACACTAGCCTCCTCCGGCGGCAACTCCAAAGTCTGGAAACCATCCCAGAGCCAATTTCTACATGTTTGCAGTCCTTTTAAGCCTCAATCATGGTTAATTAGTCTAATTACCATAATTAATTAACGTATATCTCGGAAACTATCCATCGGAGCGCGTTTTTATTGATTCTCGACCCCCCCTCTGGGACCCCCATCGATACATAAAATTTCGAATACTTTGACACCAAACTTAACCTTTTAATCTTACAGGCCCAGGGGGTCATACGAAGCTCCCCTGTATTTTCATTTCGGGCAGTTTAAACACTAGTTTTACTGGAGCAAGGAGAGAGAGATGCTAACTGCCCGAGAACTCAGCGGAGAAGAAACCCGATGAATGGGTGAAGGGTGTTTAAATAGTACGGCTTTCGGCGCAGAGAGAGGGAAAATTTCTTTATTTGTTTTATTGATTCAAGATTCGAATCACTGATTCGAATCATCGAAGTAGTGAGTGAGTCGAGATTCGAATCAGTAAAATGAGTCGAACCGCCCATCTCTAATGTGAAACAATCATAGGCCGCGCGTATCATAGGCCGCGCGTGTGTCTATTCTGCCACGTTCGTTTAAGCGAACGTTCGGATGTGTGACATCATATTGATGTCATTCGTAACCTGCTAGAGTGTTCTGCATGCAAGGTTATACTTCAGACGACCATATTTTTAAACCGTATTTTGGGGACAAGTCAAGCATTGTCCTCGAATCCAAGGAAAACTTTATATAAATTGTGTATTCTTATTTCTAATAAATTAATGGAAGTATTTCATTCTTTTATAAATATTTATTTAAACCAGAAATATGAAAAGAACATCATGTTGAAATATTGCAATTTATTCAAAATTTAACTCTTGACATAGTATTTGTATTTTTCAGAAGGCATCGCTTTTTACATTGGCTCATTTTGTGATAATTTTAATGTCTGTACACGCTACACTCACAATGACAAGAAACGTTTTCAGAGATCGAATTTCATTATTTCTCTTAGTAGATGGCGCTTTTAGTTGTTTTAGTTTTCTTCAGTTTTTTTCTGAAAGAAATAAACTAAACGGAAACTTTCAGGGAAGAAAGTACAAATCTTTAAATTTGGGGACTTTTCCGCGTTCCCAAGACGTCAAGGTATTTTGGGGGACAAAGTGAAAAAAAAATATCTATATTTGGGGACTGTCTAGATTGCTTTTACAGCACATCCTATTTGTATTATTTCACGTGTTAAAAAATACTATAAATTAAATATTGAGTGTTTAACCCTTTGAGGCGCAACCCTTTCCCAATGCTAAAAAAAGGGCAGCCGTTGCCATCGCTCGACTTAACTACCAGCAAGATGGCAGACGATCGAAACGTTCATCGTGTGCCACAGATCTAGAGAAAAGCTGGCTGTGCCGCACAGCCAGCTGTCGTCAAAAAAGGGTCTCTAGATCTGTGGCACGCGATGAACGTTTCGATCGTCCGCCATCTTGCTGGTAGTTAAGTAGAGCGATGGCAACGGCGGCCCTTTTTTCAGCATTGGGCAATCTATCCAGCACGTTCTCGCATTCTTCCATTTTCCAGCAGATGTCAGTGCTGTTAAAAATAATCGTGACCATTTTTTTACGGGAAATGACGTGCTAAAAAGTAAAGGATTCTCGTGGAGCTATGTCACCCGCAACTATTTTTTATAGAAATCAAATCTATTCTTCGTGACTGGCAACAGTCAAAACGTCAGGCGCGTTAAAGGGTTAATACATTATGTCGTGTGAAATATAAAATTTACTGAAGAGGGTTTATGATTTTGGTTTGTCTGTCTGTCCGTCAGTGCTCAAACTGATGTAAATTCAAAGAGTGTTTACAGTTTTTTAGAACGATTTTGAGGCCGGATATAGTTGATATGCTTAAAATATGGCTATTTTTTTAATGTACAATTCGATAGCCCTTTTTCTTGACCATAAATCCATGACTATGATTCCATGATAGACGGGCATTTATAAAAATTTCCATTGTTTTTTATTCCACTTTCAGAATTTTCCAGAGTCATTGTACATTTAGGTGCTCCTGTAAAGGAACTATAAACGCAATGGGCCCGTTCGATAATTCACCGGTTGGTTATACACCGGTGCTACTTTCGGTTGCGGTTAGTAGCCTTAGTTGCGGTCATTCTTGGGTTAAGTGACGTCACGGTCTTCAACCTGTTTCGGTTTCGGTAATCCTCACCACATCCTATGCCAAGACAAGAAAATGTAAAACACTTCTCTAATAACCGTATAGACAACCGCTACATGACCGAAACGTTTTCGAACGCGGTTATTTTTAGAGCTCCGCCCAACATCCCGCCTTTTCAAATGCTCTGGTCATGCACCATGCACCGTTGCACAACCAGTGAATTACCGCAGCGCCGGCGCAAGGTTATCTGGCGCCAGCCTGCAAAAAAAGCTAAAATCGCCCCGCCCCCCCTCCTTTTTCTTTTTTTATTTCAGGAGAAATAAGTTTTGAAGAAAGCATTTGTTGAAAAAATAATAATAATAAATATATTTAACGGGAAAAATTAATTTTTCTGCATTTCATATTTACAAACTTTTCTATAATTTCTTTTGTATCTTATCTCTTGACAGATTTCATTTTCAATAGCAATCAAAGCTAGATTTATGAGTCTTTCCTGAGATATACTTGATCGTAAATACGTGTTGCTCAATTTTAATTTTGAGAATGATCCTTCTCTACTAGCAACACTAACAGGAATGCTGCGTAGTATTCTCAATATGATATTCAAGTTCAGGAAGCACAATTTATTTGACACAATTAAGTTAAGAATATCGAATGGGTCATTCATACCGGCTGTAAAAATGTCTTGGGAAGCTACTATTTCGTCAAAAAGTTCTTCTGCGTTAATATCTTTACTATCACCATATTGTAACAATTTTTCTAAATTGCTGCATTTTATTTTCAAATTTGCATCATCGATTTCCGAAAAATTACACAAGAAACTAAAAATATTGCAGTAGTTTTTCATTGCGTCAAATCTTTCATTTAATGATGCCCAAGCTGTATCCAAAATTCTAAAAAAGACATTTGTCCTAAATTTCTCTTCTGGAGATTGAGGGGATTCCTCAGCATGTTCGTAATCGAAGTGACATTTCTTTTTCCTTCGTCGGATTTCTTCAACTGTTTTAAAATGGGGCTCGCCGTCCACTTCTTCACTAAGTTCTTCGGCTTTCTCAAGAACATTTTTGTAATTGTCGTCACTTCTATGTTCTTGAATGAATGATTTTAAGTTACTTATTGCCTGTAAGGCTAGTGTGACATTCAAACCCTTTTCTTGCAATTGTTTACTGACAGGATTAATTCTGTTAAGCAAATCGTGCCAAAGTATCCAGGAACAAATAAATTTATAATCCTTCATTTTGGCGCACAGACTTCGTGCTTCGTGTTGCACTTCTTTTGAAAAGCATTCACCTTCGGATATTTCAAAAAGAGCGTCATAGATTTCTCCTAGTTGATATCTTAAAGGTCGAATGGCTTCAATTTTGCTTTCCCATCGAATGTTTGAGAGGGGTTTCAATGTTAAACAGGAAATGTTTTTCAAAAGAACTGCCCATCGTTTAGGAGAAGAAGCAAATAAATTGTATAATTCTTGAATTGTCGAAAAAAACTAACAGTATCTGCATTCATCTTTGATACATTGTTAATCATTAAATTTAAGCTATGGGCGGCTTAGGGAAGATAAAAAGCACGAGGATTTATTTTTGGGATATTATTTTGAAGACCATTTTTCTTCCCTTTTATATTTTCCCCGTTATCATATCCCTGGCCTCTCATATCATCTGGAGGAATGTTCCACATTTTCAACATTTCCATTATTGTCTCACATAGGCCGCTACCTGTAGAATCATCAACTTTAGTAAAGCCTAAAAAATGCTCCTTGAACTCAGTCCCTCCATCACTGCAGACGACAAAACGTACGATGGCACTCATCAGTCCAGTTTTGCTAACATCAGGTGTACAGTCCAAAATTATAGAATAGTACTTGGCTTTTCGAAGAGATAGTAAGATTTTCTCTCTTATACTACTGCCAATAATTTTCAACATTTCATTTTGACTATCTTTGCTTAGATAATAAACTTTACTGTTGCTACCTGTAGGTCGTAATGCTCTTTCTACGTGAAATTCCATAACTGGGTCGAACTTTGCAAACAATTCCACTAATTTTAAGAAGTTTCCGTTGTCTTTTTGGTACAGCCCATCAGATGAGCCTCAAAAGGCTAAATTCTGGCTACCAAGAAATTTTGTGATCCCAATCAGTCTTCCTAATACATTTTACCAATGCTTTTTTTCATTTTCATAGATCTCTTGTATTTCGGAATCAATTGTTGTTTTATTTTTCAAATTTTTCTCAAGATCTTACCATTTTAAGAATTTTTTCATGTGTGCTCTACTAGTCTCATGCCTATGCAAGGTTTTACATACATTTTATCAAATAATTATAGCCTTTTACGAGGCTACTACTGTCAATCGATGCAAATATCTTGCAACAGAAGCAAAAAACAGAATTTGTACTCATGGAATATAATAGCCATGTACGGGGAACTAATTCTCCGTTTTTCATTTTTCTGTTGCAGTATGTATCACTAAATTTACGTCCATTATCACTTTTCGGATGTACACTCACTTCCAAAAGTTAAGCACGGAGAAGAAAATATTAATGTCTGTAAATCAATCTGAATTAAAGAAGCTGAAATTTGCTGCAAAGGTAGAAGGAAGTATGCAGGTATGTTAGGTAACAGCCAATCACGGGTTCTCGCCGAGAAATACGCAAAACAGGCAGTCGTATAAGAAGCCGCCATTGTGAAGGGTTACAGGAGTTGCATGTAAGTGACGATGAAAGGTGTTGAGAACATTCGTACGATTTTTTTTTTCAAGCTAGACGTGTTTCTATGGCTTTCAGAAGACAAATGAAATTTTCTGAGAGCTGTCGGGTAGTTGGATGTATTAAGCATGACAGTCTATCACAGATGTTGCTCTTTTATTCGGCGTTCATCATTCTGTAATTTCACGTTTATGGAAACAATTCCAAACCACGCAGACAGTTGTCCGAAGGCCCGTAGCCGGTCGCCCAAGGGTTACAACCCCCGCGGAAGATCGATACATTGCTATTTTAGCCAAGCGGAATCGCAGAGCGACCTCTACACGTGTGACATCTATGGTTAGAGCGTCCATTGATAAGGCGATATCTGCATTTACTGTACGCCGAAGATTACATATGAGTGGACTGTACGCCCGGGTACCTCGAGTTTGTGTTTTTCTATCCGTCCAATCAAGAGGGGCACGATTAAAGTGGTGCCGGGAACATGTCAATTGGACTGTGTCTGACTGGGGCAATGTCATGTTTACTGATGAGTCAAGATTTGCTCTGGAGCCAGATGACAAGCGTATAAGGATATGGCGTGAACAAGGAACACGCAATCAGCCCCAAAACATCACCGAACATCACGCATTCCGAGGCGGAAGCACTATGGTGTGGGCAGGGATTTCATTAGGATTCCGCACCGAACAGCATATCTTTAAACAGGGTTCTGTGACGGCTGTACGGTATCGAGATGAAGTCCTAGAACCCATTGTGAGATTGTACGCTGCAGCAGTTGGCCCTACGTTTGTTTTAATGGACGATAACGCACGTCCCCAGAGCTGACATCGTCGATGACTACCTGGAGAGTGAAGGGATTGCGCGTATGGCGTGTCCAGCATATTCGCCCGACCTTAATCCCATTGAAAATCTTTGGGATGTTCTCGACCGTGTTGTATCTTCACTTTTCCCACCTCCAGCTACTCTTATTGAGCTGGAAACTGTTCCACAAGAAGAATGGCGATTGCTTAATTCTGCGGTGGTTGACCACCTAATTGAAAGCATGGTCACAAGGTGTAAACTTTGTATACAGATGAGGGGGGATCACATACCCTATTAATGTCCTTTTTTTTCATTTTATGCTGTTTGTTTTCTCTTTATACATAATTCTGTTTAAGTCTCCAGTATGTCATTATCTGATAACTTACAAAAATTTAATTTTTTTTTTTTCATTTCTGGATATAATTACTCATTTTGTTTTATGCATAAATATATATGCTACTTTCCTATCAATTTTTGTGTCAATCAAAGCAGTATTTGCTGATTTTTTTGCATTTTACATCTTCATGCTTAACTTTTGGAAGTAAGTGTATTAAACCTTTCTTTTGAATAGGCCCAATTTCAGACAAAGTCATTCTGACTCTGTCGCTAAGAACTGCCCACTTTGCAGGATCTTCAAAGTCAATATGAAGAACGGAATTTTCGGGTTGTGGGGGGCGTAGCATCGGGCGCCATTCTAAACTCAAAAACTGAGAAAAGCTTGATGTTCGTAAAACGGGACGACTTTTTTTTACATTTTCAGCGGGTGGAGGGGGGCACGTACCCTATGGCCGCCCCTGGTTTTACATATAGTAATATATGTTTCTAAAAGTTTTTACTTCCCTTTTACACATATAGTAATATACAAAACCATACCCAGCGGGTTGGTCCAATGGATCCGGACCCTGCCCCTCCCCGAAATTATCACATTATATATATATATATATCCTGTGTGTGTGTGTGTAGGAGAGAGAGATTATTTAGATATAAAATGATGATATTCAATCAAACTGACCTCCACCCCCCTAAAAAAAATGTCGTACCCCCACCAAAATTATTTTCTGGGTACGGTCCATGCAATATATGTTCCTGACCCCTCCCCCTCTTGGCTACGGCCTTGCAACACATTTTATCAGACAAATAAACAAATTATATATACACTGCAATCATTATTAATATAAAACATATCTTTCTAAAATCTGTCCATTTAAAAAAAAAAAATGAAAATTATTGCTTTGGGGACAATTTGGCACCCCTCTGTGTTTCGCGCCTGCCTGCAAAGAAGGCCTTGCAGGCCCGCTTCCGCCGGCCCTGATTATCGAATGCGTACTAAGAAGAGCTCTGTTTTGTGATTCTTAACTCTAAAAGCAATAATTCCCAGTTTTTGCTCGGCCAATCACCCGCATTCGTTGCAATTTATCGCTCACCGAAATTCTATACTCCGCCCAGACACGAAATTCCATCTAAAAACGATTATTGGGATATGCGCGGCAGACACTGATCTATCCGGTACCCATAAAACGATGCTTGGGGCGATATCTGACCATATGCCTAAATTTGATCAAAATACACTGAACTGAAAAGAAATATTGGCCCGCATAACGGCCGAGCGGCCTTCAGCCGATGAAAATTGGCGCATCGCTCTGCTGATGCATCATTTGAGCGCTGGAAACATCCGAGTATCTACCGGCAAGCGCCATGCTTGTGTTCATAATAAGAGTAGGAGACGAAAAGAAGTGAAGTTTTTTTTTTTTTTTTGTGTGTGTGTGTGTGTGTGTGTGTGTGTGTGTGTGTGTGTGTGTGTGTGTGTGTGTGCTGATTAACTTACATTGGTGCGTACAGTTATCATTCGTAGCAAATTTTTGACACTATAATATACTACGAGGGTTGCTATTTATATTTCTGGCCTAATAATGAAACAACAAATATTTATGATCGAAATTGGTTTTATTCTTTTTCAAAATATTCTCCATGAAGATCAATGCACTTTAGTATGCTTTTGAACCAATTTTCGAAGCACTTTTCCCACTCCGATTCAGGTAACTGCAAAATATGCGTTTTGAATGCATCAACCGCTTCTTCGGGTGTCGAAAATCGTTGTCCACGTATTTTTTTTTTTTAATGTACGGGAATAACAAAAGTCATTGAGTGCCAAATCAGGGCTGTACGACGGATGACCCATCACTTCGATGTTTTGGCATTTCAGAAAATCCTTTGTTTGCGCCGATGTGTTAGAGCTCGCATTGTCATGATGAAGAATTATGCGTCTCTTCAGCTTTTTTCGAATTTCTCCGACGACTTCTGGCAAACAAATAGTCATGTACCATTCAGAATTGACCGTCCTGATTTGCTCTAACGCCACTGCCGCCACGTGACCGGTAATGCCGAAGAAACAGGCAAACATTTGTTTCTATGTGCTTCTTGCTCGAACAATTTTTGTTGAATTTTGCTCGTCTTGGAAGACACATACAGTCGATTGCTGTTTTGTTTCCGGTTCATATGCATAGATCCATGATTTGTCACCCGTGTAGATGTTATACACAGCCTTTAATGCACCTTGATTGTATTTTGTCAGCATTTCCTTGCACTAATCGATACGAGCCTTCTTCTGAGCGTTTTTCAGATTATCAGGATCCAAAGCGAACAAATCTTTTTTACGGCCAACTGTTCATGTAATATCTTACTGATGCTTGTCATACTAATGTCCAAAGACACCTTAATCTCACAGTATGTCACATGACGATCTTGCCTAATCAGTTCTCGCATAGCATCGATATTTTCTGGCACAACAACCGATTTTGGATGACCTGCAGGAATTCGTCCTGAATCGAACACCAACCACGATTAAAGTCACTATACCAGCTTTTTACAGTACTGTAGGATGGTGCTTCATCGCTGTATAAAGATTTCAGTTCATCGAATCATTCTTATCTTGACAGTTCACGTCGAATTTTATGAAAAATAATTGCACGAAAATGCTCACAAGTCAACTCCATTTTTTTAACGAGATGAATTTTTAAATTTCCTGTAAACAACACAAAACAAGCTGAAATGGCAAGTCGTTCTGAAGAATTTATGTTTACAAATATCAAATTTTCGGTTTAAATCGCTTGCGACAGCCTAGCAACACTTTCTGTTGCCAAGGCCAGGAATATAAATAGCAACCTACGTATTAGTGTAATACTGCTCAAAACAATTAAAGGATATTGCGGTTTTAGGTGGATCTTGTGGCTGGGAAACTTTTTAGCTGATTGATAAATGGTCGACAGACGTAGTAGGTTATATGAGAATAAATTACACATGTTTGGCAGAAAAAAATGCCTTTTATTGCGCATTTGTGTAGAAAAGGAAAAAAACACAATTTGTGCATATGAGAAAAAAGAATAAGAAAAGGTGTTTTCTTCAAAGGAAATCATTTTCAGTAAGGGGTATGGTTTCCACGGACGGCCAGCAACGTTAAACACCTTTGAGGCATGGAGTCAATGAGGCTATTAATCACGAGTACGGGTATTCTGTCCCACTCTTCCAGAAGAGCTCTTTCCAGTTCTTGGAGAGTTTGTGGGGGGTGGTTGGCGGCCAGCAACTCGTCTTCCTAGAGCGTCCCAAACATGCTCTATTGGATTCATGTCTGGAGAACACGCTGGCCATTCCATTCGTACGATTCGTTCCTCGAAAAGGAAATCCTCCACCAGGTTAGCACGATGTGGCCTGCAGTTATTGTAGAATCTTGTGACTTTCCCCCTGGAAGAGAAAATTTCTGCGCGATTGCAGCGCCACTGGTGAGTATGTTTACTTCAGTATGTTTCACTAGAGATAAGAACCAGATGTAATGACGGACAGGCATGTTCGACCGAATAATACGGCTAAACTTTTAAAACCTGTGTCATAAATGTACAAATGTAAATTAAGCATAATAAATTAATCCAGAATGAATGCTTATGAACATTTATAGACAAATCACACTCACTAAGGAAGTTTAGAAGGAATTACTCCAATAGTTATTGTCCATTAAAATGAAGTCATCTCCGATTGCTGCAGCGCAAGGGACTACAATAGGTCTGAGGATCTCATCCCTATATCGGCGACCAGTCAGAGGTCCATCTCGAATGATGTAGAGGTCTGTGCGCCCGTCAATGGAGATGCCACCAGTAAAGTTTTCCCACGCTAATTTTCAAATTTTATTGGAACATAATACAAACACTATAACCATCTTCAAAACAAAATGGTAACCGATAATTTAATTTACACAATACACATATACAGGCTTAGACTCTAGCCATTTACCAGGCGGCTAGCATCAGTCCGGTCCTTTTATATAAAAATTTAAAATTCAATCTTTGGAAACAACGCGCACACTTATTTTATTTACTAGCAACCGTGTTCTATTAACGGCTCGCTCATTTATTCAAGCAGCGGGTGCGTTTATAATCTTTACTGCTCCCATGGGGGAAAAGCACATCCGCCACAGGAGTGGCGATGTTGCTGGAATAAACTTTTTCAACTTAATTTAATGAGAGTCTTCAAATTTTAGTCTTGACTAGCTGCTTACCCGTTCTCCGCACGGTAGGAGACGAATATTTTCCTTACACATATAATTCCAATTAAACCCGGTGATAGGAATCTCTAATAGTGAAAAATTGCTGGAATTCTGACGAAAAGCTGACTCCATGAGTGGAAATTTGAGACGATTGCAACATGATGACACAAAAACTACGTCACTGTCACTGGCGATCAAAAAAGTAAGAACTTTACGGTATGCAGACGAAACTTTTCTCTTTCGAAAAATGCTTTGTTTCTACATCATATAATTCTGTTTTTTAGGCTTAATTTATAGCATTCATACATAATACATAAATAACATTACCATTACATGATGTTTCATACTATTTTATTTTATCTTGCATTTCGTAAAGCGTGGAGAATGCATTAGCACAGTTATGTTGCAGATGACTTTATTAAATTTTACCTAAATTTAAAAAACCTACACGATACAATCGATGCACATTAAACGTTCAGAAACCAAAAATGCATCCTGTTTCCGTGAAGATCTTGTCATTTTCGTAAATGAAAACATTTGTGAAGTAACTTAATTGGAAAAGCTTATTACCCTTACTGAACGCTTAATACAGTATCACACTTGTTACATAAAACTGACGTTGATCTCACTGCCAATTCACGCTAAATAAACAAACAATTTCATATTTTATTTTTAACATAGATTAATTGCATAGTGTCAAATTCAATATTAAACAAAATCTGAAGTCGTTTCTAGAGCTCTTGGTCTTGTAACTGGAGTAACTGGAATATATATGAAAAAATAAATAGAACTTTAACATATAAGTCACTCATATGAAATATTCTAAGCACATCGGATCCCGTTATTCGGAAAGATTCCACAAACGCCATGGGAAGAAAGAGCAATTAATTTCATATTATATTTTGTATTCCTTGCGAGTGCCTTTGTTATGTACATGATTGCAATATCATTCTCGTACACGATGCTTATTCTATAGTCTCTGGTGATTTATTTTGGATTTTCATTTCATATTCCTGACTTTTCGTACTTTCGAACATTTTGTTGCTTTCGCGCATGTGAATAATCGATTATCATTTCCCATTACGGCTACCAATTAAGTAGTTTTCCATATCGCTTCTTCCACGTTAACGACGTTAATCTGCCTTTTTCTAGTTTAAAAAAAAAACGGCTACGAAGTTTCATTGCTTCAATTTATACACACAAAGGGGTTAGGCAAATACGCACCCGACAAAAGGGCCACCGAAGCAGCACATACGTTAGCGTGTAATGTGCTTCCCCGGATAATCTGACAGCAAAACAGAAGACAATGACGTGGAAATGACGTCATACGCGAAGGAAATAAAATGAAAAATATGCCGAATTGCCTGAAAAAACTTCGATTATTTTTAACGCGCAAATATGTTAAAATTATATTTGTTTCATATTTAATGCGTTTTCACTTTTTTGGGTCTTAAGAGCTGTAGAAATGGGTGGTTTCACTTAATTATTAAATTTAACAACTTAAGTGGCAACAATGGATTCCATTGCTACGGAAACTGTAGCAGTGTCGAAAATAGAATATGAAATGCTTTATTTATGTTTACTTTGCAAGAACTGCCATATTGGCGTAATTAACGTCGGAGGTCGATGGCAAATAGCCAAAATGAATCACACATTAAACTTGACAATAAATGCAACAATTTAAAGGCATTACCAGCTAGTCATACTGGGTTTAAAAAATATTCTCATTCATCTTAAACAGCATTCGTATTTATAAAGACTTCCTATTTTATTACACCTTGTTTGGCGGGATTTTAAAATATTATCTATTCATACGCTCGTAACACCAACTCATATCAATCGGGGCATAGAATTAGCAATAAAAATGAAAAAAATTAATTTTCTGAAATTTGGCGGGGTTTCCCTAACTTAAATCAATTGATTTAACTTGATGAAAATTCTGAAGATAGATCATTTAAAATCGCCTTAATAACTGCATTATTTCTGAACGGGAAAATTAAAATTTCAGGCTAAATTCTAGTAAAGCCTACACTTGTTTTTAAAAATACTATTTATTTCTTTACGCTCTCAGTAAATTGCGCCAAGTCTAAAGCTGTGCAAAACACTAGAATCCACTTTCACAAAATCGGCATATAAGCGATTTTACCTTTTCGCCAAATTAAAAAGTTATACACTTATGTCTCGGAAAATTACAAATCCTTTTTCTTTTGCGTATAAAAAATATTGCATTCCCACGCAGACGATATTTTAATTAAAAAATAACCTAGCAAATATAATCTAAACAGAAAAAAAAATTATTATTCCTTTATTTTTAATGCAAGAGTGTAAATCATTTAATAAATTCGCCAAATATGGCAACCTCGATGCTTATTTCTCCCTTTTTTGACTACAGGGGTTACAATCGCGGAATTGCGGAGAGCAAAAATTGGCGATTTTGACGGTTTTTTTTTTATCAATTAATATCTCCTAAACTAATTCGAATTTCGAAATTTAATTCAGCGGAAGACCTTCCTCGGAATTTTTCGAATCCGGGGACACCACGATCGAAATTCAACTCCCAGCCGTTTCGGAGGAGATGATGTTACAGACAGACGCGCACAGATTTTAATAGTTTAAGACTAGCTGCGTGCCCGTTCTCCGCACGGTAGGGAACGAAACTTTTTCTTATACGGCTTTTTCTCGATGGATCCGGTATCGTAGAACTGCTTCTATAAATTGCACACGACGCTGGGCGTTCAATTGAACTCTCTACAAATCTGGAGACTATCCTGTTTCTAGTCTCCACACATGGGATCTAGGTCAAGGGGTGGGGTTGTCCTCCGTAGGGGTCTTTCTAAGGGGTCCTAACAGGTATTTACGCTACGTTTTGGAGGAAACCAGACATATATGTTTCCAACAAATGCATGTTGCGAGTACAGTTTTATTTTCCCAACGGAATACAGGAAAACTCCGAACGGTTAGGTCGGCGGACGCGACCTGTTTTGAACCAGAAACCTTTCGTCTCCCAGTTCAGAGCGCTAAGCGCTCGGCCACTGGTCGGACTAAGTCATTGCTAGCGGAATATTATAAGCAATTGGGACCTTTGTTGTACACATGATTGCAATGTCATTCTCGTATTATTATTACTTATATCTCATATTATTTGATTTATTTTTGATTTTCATTTCATATTCCTGACTTTTCATATTCTCTTGATTTTTGGGTCCTTGTGCATGCGCATATTCAATTATCATTCCCCATTAAGGTTACTGAATTAAGTAGTTCTCCCTATCGCCACTTCTACACCAAAGACGTCAATCTGCATTTTCCCGTTTCAAGAAAAACGCTTACAAAATTTCATTGCTTCAGTTTATACTGATTAATCAATTTTCTTGCAAACTAATCGGAATTAAGATATGAGGCTTTGACATAGTACACAGGATTTCTTAAAGACCTTGAAAATGAATTTAGTTAAAAATAACCAAAGTTACAGGTTCGCGTTATTGACGTTGTGATTGTGATAATATTCTAATTGTGTCATATCCAATGCGTTTTCATTTTTCGAGTCAAGAGCTGTAGGAATGAGTGTTTTCACTTAATTGTTAAATTTAAAAGCTTGAGTGGCAACAACGGATTCCGTAACTACGGAAAGTGCAGCAATATTAAAATAGAACATGAAATGAAATTTATTTATGCTTGCTAGAACTGCCATATTGGCGTAATTAGCGCTTACAGTCGATGGCAAATAGCCAAAATGCATCCTAAATTTAACTTCACAGTAAATGCAATATTTATAGGCATTCTCGTTCATCTCCAAAGACTTTCGTATTTATACAGAATTCCTATTTTACTATACTCTGTTTGGCGGGATTAAAAGAAAATTATCTATCCATCCGCTCGTAACATTGGCTCATCTCAATCGTGCCATAGAATTAGAAATAGAAACGCAAAAAACACACGCTATTAAACACGGAGTTACACTACATTTGAATATTTATCGCCAACTTTTCTAAGAAAGGTACTAAAGAAGGAATCTGCGTATGCCATTTTGCGAGATTTTTCTTTCTTTTCTTTTTTTTTTTTTTTTTTTTTTTCAGAGAATGATTCTAAACACTGATTTAACAGCAATCAAAATAGGAAATAGTTATTTGTGTATGGTTCCATCGCCAAAAATTAATGCAGGAATCTATTTGAAAAGTAGCATAGCAGTATTTTAAATTACTATAACGTGTTTTATTTATTCCAATTTACCGAATGCGAGAATTTCATTTCTTTTGAAATTTGGCGGCATTCCCTCAAGGTAAATCAATTTACTTAATTTGGGGAAAATTCCGAAGATCGATTGCTTAAAATCGCCTTAATAATTGCACTATTTCTGCATGGAAAATTAAAGTTTAACGCCGTATTTTAATAAAACCTACACACACAAACCTAAACCTATTTCGGTTTGCTCGCAGTAAATTGCGCCAAGCCCAAAACTGTGCAAATCGGTAGAATCTACTACTTTCTCAAAATCGCCAAATGAGCCATTTTTTTTTCGGTCAAACTAAAAAATATACATATTAGTCTCGGAAATCTCTCAATCCCTTATTCTTTTACACATAAAACACATTGAATTCCAGCTCTGATTTAACATGAATGCAATATTTTAATTAAAAAATAACTTTGTAAATAATCTAAACAGAAAAAAAATCTTTATTCTTTTATTTTTACTGCAGGAGTCTAAATAATTTAATAAAATAGCCAAACATGGCAACCTCGATGCCTATTTCTCACTTTTTTGACTACAAGGGTTACAATCGCGGAATTGCGGAGATCAAAAATTAGCGTTTTTGATGGAGTTTTTTATCAATATCTCTAAACTAAATCGAATTTCGAAATTTAAATTAGCGGGGGTTCTTTCTCGAAATTTTCCGAATTCGTGGATACCTCGTTCGAAACTCAACTCCCGGCCGTTTAGGAGGAGATGATGCTACACACAGACAGACAGACGCGCACAGATTTTAATAGTATAGTAGACTAGCTGCGTACCCGTTCTCCGCACGGTGGGAAACGCATATTTTCCTTACACATATATAATTCGAATTAAACCCAGTAATGCGGAATCTCAAAACTTGAAAAAATACTTGAATCGTGACTAAAAGTTGACGTCATGAGTGCAAATTTTAGACGATTGCAACATGACACAAAAAAGTACGTCAATGTGACTGGCGATCGAAAAAGAAAGAACTTTATGGTATGCAGACAAATCTTTTCTGTTTCGAAAAATGCCTGATTTCTACATCATATAATTCTCTTTGTGAGGTTTAATTTATAGGATTAATATATAGTATATACCACATAAATAACATTACATAATGTTGACAACAATTTTATCTTGCATTTTTCAAAGCGTAGACAATGCATTAGCGCAGTTATTTTGCAGAGAACTTCATTGAATTTTACCTAAATTAAAAAACCTTCATGAAACAATGGATGCATCATTTATGTTTAAAGCCAAAAATGTACCCTGCTCCGGTGAAAATCATGTCGCTTTTGTAAATGAAAACGTTCGTGATGTAACTTCTGAGAAAAAGCTTATTACCCTTACTGAACTCTTAATGCAGTATCATACTTGTTACATAAAAGTGACGTTTATCTCACTGTCAATTCGCCCTAAATAAATAACTAATTTCATTTTTTAATTTTTTACATATTACAGTTGACCCCTTTATAACATGGGTCTACATCACGAATTCTTAGAACACGAGGAAAACATTACGATCGTGTTCGTGTAACACGTTAAAAGAGACTTGTACAGCACGATGAAATGAGACATATGTTCTGATATTATGACGCCTTAGTTCCTGTAATTAACATTCCTTTTGAATGGCAACACCAAACATCATTGCATTTTTACGGAGCGCAAATAAGTTTTGCTGCGATTATACCGTGCAGTCCGCACTCCATGTGGAGTATAGCGCAGGACCCGTACAACACGGATTCCTATAACACGGAACGTATCTACCGTGTTATAGGGAATCTACTGTAGTTGCATAGTGTCAAATTCAATAGTTAAGAAAATTCTGGGTTGCCGTATTTAGTAATATTTCATCTTACCTTGGTGTCCGAAATGTATTAAAACCAAATATTCGAACTGTATCAAAAGTAAAATTTACTAAAAGCAAAATTTTTAATTTTGTATAACCCTCAGAACAACTTCGGAGTTTGCCATCTACGACGGTTTTTCATGACGTGACAACTGATGCTTGCGTACAGTGGCGTAGCCAAGGAAGAGATAGGGGGTCACAACCCCCCATGTGGAGTTTTTTGCCATACAAAATGTATATTCTTCACTCCCGTAACATTTCCATGAAAAGTTTTTGGCTACTCCTGCTTGCATATAATTGATCTTTTTTTTTCTTTTCATTTATCAGTGATCAATATACCGCGGTAAAAAATGGTCTAAAAAATATGACACCAGAAAAATCTGATTAACACAGTGGGGTTACAGAAATACACGCCGGACATACGCTTTTGCTCATGTCCGGAGGAGCAAATACATTAGAGGTTATGTGCTGCTCCGGATAATCTGCCAGCAAAACAGCAAAAATGACCTAAAAAATGACATCCACACGCGAAGGAAATAAAATTAAGATATGTAGAATTGCATGAAAACTTCGATTATTTTTAAAGTGCAAGTCTGTTACAGTTAGTTCTATTTATTTCACGTTTGATGCGCTTTCACTTTTTCGAGTCTTAAAAGCTGTAGAAATGAGTGGTTTCACTTCATTGTTAAATTTAACAACTTAAGGGGCAACAATGGATTCCGTTGCTACGGAAATTATAGCAATGTTAAAAATAGAACATGAAATGAGTTATTCATGTTTACTTTGTTAGAACTGCCATATTGGCGAAATTAACGCCGCCAATCTATGGCCAATAGCTCAAACCACAAATTAAACTTGACACTAACTTGACGCAATACTTTGTTTAGCGGAATTTAAAAAAAAAATCTATGCATACGCTAGTGACATCGGCTCATCTCAATTGTGGAATGGAATTAATAATACGTAGAGAGCTGCACTACATTTGAATATTTTTCGCCAACTTTGCTAAGAAAT